>QRDG01000243.1:211082-353710 GCA_012064385.1 Puccinellia tenuiflora | reverse complement strand
TACAAATAATATGCAAAACAAGGGAACATAATAAATATTGTCGTAAACTGAAGATCATTCATGTCGAACTGCCTCTTTCTATCTTCTCTCTTCCTCTTCATGTGCTTCTCTTCACGAGAACCTTCGCGACTACAGACAAACTTCCTCAGAATTATCTCACGTGGCTTCATCCCACTCAACATAGCCTTTCCGCACACTGAAACCTTTCTCGAGAGCATAACAATTATAGAACCGAAAACCTTCATCCTCGCTATCAAATGTCCTGCTGACAATGGCACGGTACTCAGCAAGAGACTCATCACTTACATCGGCCATGTCTTTCTGCATACCAAATTACAATTAAATATCAATCATGTGGCAAACCAAATAAAGTAGTCCAGTGCTCAACAACATCAATCACATGATTATGCATACAACCTGCAGGTACATCTTTAGCTAATGATCTATCATGTATTTGTAGGTCAAGAATTACATGAACATTATGCATCCGACATGAGAGAACTGAACAGAAGACAAACAAGAACTCTAAAATTATTCGGAACAAATAAACATTACATGCTACTTTCATGTAATATCTACTGAGTACTGACAACAGAAATACATAAATTTAAACAAAACCATGGATTCATACAAACAAATGTATGCCTCTAGCTAGCTTGCTTCCATTCATGTCAAGAAACTATGTGCATACTTATCAGCAATCTAATAGGTTAGGTGTCATCCACGAAATGCATATCAAGAGTATCAAACTCCTCTGACTGAAACCAAACATCCTAAAGCAAGGCAACATCAACTTTTTTCACAGCTCAGGCAACAGGAAAAGGGCAAAGGAATGAGAAATAACCTTCTGCTTCGGTGCTTCCTCTACCGTGCAATGGTCCACATCGGGCGGCAACCTCGATGTGAAGATGAGCTCCTGCACGCCTCCGTCGACGGCGTCCACCAGCTGAAGGGCGTGAGGCTAGTTCTGTTGGCGTCGCCTCCAGCCGTCTGCGCTGCCGACGAAGTTGACCTTGGCCACCGCCGATCATGACGCAGTGGCCTGCCCCCGCTCCCTCCGCGCCGCCGTCGTCGCCGAACTCCCTGCCGCGCGCCGCCACCTCGCCGCGACTGGAGAAGGGAGACGCCGTGGCCTGCCCCCGCCCTCCGCGCCGCCGTGGCCTGCCCCCGCCCTTCGCGCCGCCGTGGCCTGCCCCCGCCCGTCGCGACGCCGTGGCCTGCCCCGGCTCCCTCCATGCCGCCGTGGCCTGCCCCCGCCCTCCACGCTGCCGTGGCCTGCCCCCGCTCCCTCCGCGCGCCGCCACCCTCGCCGCGACTGGAGAAGGGAGGCGGCGGCCGCTGCCCTAGTCGCCCTGGCGGCTGGAGGTTGCTCACGAGTCACGATCCTTTTTTGTTTTGTTTTTTGGAGATGGGTCACGATGGGTCTGCGGGATAGGATAAACTTTAATATGTTTTTTCCTAAGGAATTACATAAATTTTAATCAATGGTTAAAATAAATTATGTCATAATCAACGGTTAAGAAAAAAGATATACGACGGAACCACGGGTTCCGTCCCAATCACCGTAAAAGAGCTCTCGAGGATAATGAATTATTTCAGTGGAACATTATATCATTCAGTGGAAGAACTAGAGACATAATCATCACCTCAGTATACAGTTACTAATTTTCAATTGCTCTTTGTTATGCTGTACACAGTTTTTTTGGTTTTCGAGATATGTTTGAACAAGTCTTGCTCATGTGCTCTATGGTGATTATGATTTGGACCATTATAGTGCAATATCGGTTGGTCATGGTCCTTTCATGATCTCTGTTTCCATTACAGGACCTCCTTTAATTTTCTATCAACCGTTCCTTCTATTGTCATGGATAGTTAATGAATTGACTAGAAGTTTTTCTGTTGGAATAGTTGTTATGGTTGACAAGTTGAATCATTAGAAACTTTAAAAATGTTCCGATTCTGTCAGCTATTACTGTATGATCACAGAAAAATAAGTCATTACTTAAGGTTAAAGCGTAACAGAACTACAGAAGTACATCCTTCAAAAGGAGTGCATATGTGTTGAATATAAAAAAAAACATAGACCACATCGTTGGTATGTGCCATAAAGACTGCCCTTGTCATTTAATATGGCAACACCTGAACCGGAGACTTTTGTTACCTTGTAATCAGAGGCATAACAAAGCAATATTAGTCCCGCCACTACCACAGAAAGGGTTATTAGTGGCGCACCAAATTGCAATTCTGTGGCGCACCCGCCGAATTGCTGGGTGCGCCACAGAATTCTCGCCACTAAATTTTTTTCTGTGGCGCACCCCCAGCGTGCGCCACAGAAATACGCAGATTTTTGTGGCGCACCCCCACTTGATGCGCCACAGAAAAGATTCTGTGGCGCACCCCACTTGATGCGCCACTAAAAGCGATTTTCAGATTTAAAAAAAAAAACAAAATACGACGAATCGTCGTACGCCGCCACCGCACGGGGGGCAGCGCCAGGAGGCGGTCGGCCAGCCCCCGCCAGTCCTTGGCCCTGCGCAGCGCTCGTCGTCGGCGTGGAAGCGGCAGAGGTCGCGGTCGCGGGCGGGGTGCGGCTTGAGCACCTGCGGCGGAGCTCGTCTCGCAGGCGGCGGCATCGATCTGCTGGGTCTCGGCCCCTGCGGCGTGCGTTGGGCGCGGACACGGGGTCCACTGGCTCCGGCTCCGGTTTGTACTCCGGGTGGTCGTACAGCACCGCGCGCGCGGGCGCCGGGCGTGCGGCGAGCAGTGTGTGGTCGAAGCACGACGGCACGGGCGGCGTCCCGGCTCCGCGGGAGATGCTCGCCCAAGTCTCGAAGAAGAGCGCGGCGCCGCGCGCGTCCACGCCAGAGTGGTGCATGGCCTGGCCGAGCACGACGCCGCCGCACCGGAGGCGCGTGACCTGCACGAACAGCAGCGCGCATGGCGGGTTGGGCGCGGGCGTTGGCGGCACGAGCAGGTCGCGCATCTCGCCGCACGGCACGAACTCGTTCATCAGGTCTTCCAGCGCGTAGTGCTCGGAGCGCGCGGTGACGAACACCACGCCCTCGCCGGTGCAGTCCACCTGGACGCGGCCGGCGCCGTCGAGCCCGAGGCGGCCGGCGAGCGGGTAGAACGCGACCGTGGGCGTGTAGCCTCTCCGCCCGGCGAGGTCGAGGTTGGAGAGCCAGATGCTGCCCCGCGGCGTCTCGTCGGCCGGCGGCGTGCGTTGTTGTGTGTGCGTGCGTGAAGGTGCTGGGAACTGGTGGGGAATCGAGATAGAGGTGTGGGCTGAACAGATCGATGAGAGAAGTGTGCGTGCGTCGTGCGTGAAGGAGAGAGAAAAAAATAAAAGGAGAGGAGAACGTGCGGTGGAGAATTAGGATAAGGAGAGAGAAAGAAGTTAGGTGTGGTGGGCTTTCAAATATTCTGTGGCGCACGATACTGGGTGCGCCACAGAAATCTGCATTTCTGTGGCGCACGGGTCTGGGTGCGCCACAGAAATGCAGATTTCTGTGGCGCACGGGCCTGGGTGCGCCACAGAAAGTTGCGTTTCTGTGGCGCACCAGCCACGGTGCGCCACAGAATGTCCCCAGATGGAACTTGGCCCAATGATTGCACGCGGGACCCATAGAAATTCTGTGGCGCATGGGTGGGCATGCGCCACAGAAGTCTGGCTTTCTGTGGCGCATGTGTGGGCATGCGCCACAGAATTTTGACTTTCTATGGCGCATGGGCAAAAGATGCGCCACAGAAAGTCGAAAATTTCTGTGGCGCACCAGCATCCATGCGCCACAGAACGCACCAATTAATGGTGCGCCACAGAATGCCAACCTCCCTATAACCCTTTTCCTAGTAGTGCGCTGCTGTATTATTAGAGTGATAACAAGGCCATAGCCGCCATCTCTTCAAGAGCGTGCTAATTTACTCTTGTGCAATTTTCTATTAATATTTTGTTTGTATTTATTTGTATAGGGGTTGAACCAACTTGAGTTGGATGATGATTATCGAGATGATTTAAAACCTGCAACCCTTGAGCTTACGAAGAGTGCATGCAAATAGACTTAATCGCCTTGTTCAGTTGACGGGGTTCAGTGGTCCTGTGTATGCTGAAGCATATGTTACGGTTAATCGATATTACAATGCTGTACTTGATGTTACTGTCATAAACCGAACGAAAGAAGCACTTCAGAACTTTTTTTTTTTTTTTGAAACAACCGCATCTGGATTAATAGTCAACAAAGTCCGGATACATCCAGAGACAGTCCAGCTGTCCCCCTTTTACAGAAAACACCCCAAGGAAAAAAGAAATAACGCACACATCCCTGGGATCTTCTGCTTTGCCATTTCCGCCGCCGACCTTGACCTCGCCGTCGCCGCTCCCGAAGACGAAGAGGAACAAGGGAGCTGCTGAATCACTTGCACAAGCCTTTAGGGAACTGAATCCCGTTGGATTCGCCGCAATAGCCACTTGCCGAAAGCAAGATTTTGGCGTCGAAGATGGATCATCGGCGGGGGTCACGCCCCGACTTGAGCAAGATGTCGAGCTGGCTTTGCCACCGCTGGCCAGCCTCCCAGCTCGCAAGCACACCTTGAAAGGGGAATAGGAAAAGGCTGCAAGAAGCAGCAAGACCCACCTTGTCGAAGCCGAGGAAGAACAGCAGCGCTCCTTCCACTCCACACCACCATGGCTAGCTAGAGGAAGAACACTCCACCACATCCCTCGATCCACAAAGCAGTCGGTACGGCCTGCGATTTTATTGAAACGGCCTTGGCCATCCTCATCCCTGCAGGAAAACCACCACAGATCCGCCAAGCAGAGAGGAAGAAGCCTGGATCCAGCGTCGCTGCGGGTCACCGGGCTCCAGCCGTGGAGGAGTAAGAAAGACGCCATAGAGGCGAACGTCGCCATATAGGCAAGATAACCTAATCTACTCTCTAAACTACTGCTGTACATCACCGGCGCCTCACCCGCACCTACTCCGGCCAGCTACTCCGGCGGAGAGGCCAGATCGGCCCGGAAATCACGAGGTGACTCTCAAAGCTCCTGTAGCGTGACGAGAGCAGAGGAAGGGGAAAGTAGCGCTAGCACTTCAGAACTTGTGCTTGGAGTTTGAAACAGCAGGTAAAAGCACGGTAGTTATTGACCGCTCTCAGAACTATACCTTGGCTCCTCAGGAAAACAAGGAAATTCAGGTTATCATCAAGATTTCTTCAGCAAACAGTGGAGTCATAGTTGGTCACATTTTTTATGAGACTTCAAATGGAAAGGAGCTGTTATGACCGGTTTGCACTACAACCGGAAGAGGCCCACTAGTGGACCGGTTTAGGGCCTAGCTCAATTTATCTAGGAGTTTTAGTAGTTGGACTATTATATAAACTCATGTAATCTCTCCGTATCAATTAAGCAATAAACATATTTGTTGCCGTCTCCCTCAGGAGACGGAGTTCCTAAACCCTAGCCGCCGCTTCCAGCGCACCGCCGTCCTCCTCCTCTTGCGCGGCCACGGTGCCGACTCGCCGACGTCCACGCCTCCAGCCTCGCCACCCTTCCTTCCACCCATACAACCTACGCCCTAGGCCTGGTAGGACCCTAGCTCCTATCAATTTGGTATCAGATTGCTCGGGATCGACGATGTCTTCTGGCCTTCCCACCACCGCCGTCGCCGGCACCACCGGCGCGTCAACCACCACCACGGAGCCGCCGCCAAGCACCTCCGGACCGGCCGCCTCCGTCAACTCGGACCCGGCCCCCGTCCTCTCTCCGGGGGAGATGTCGACGGCTATCCGCGATCTCACCCTGGCGGTCTCGAACCTCCGGACCTTCCTCCAGGGACCCTACGCGCCGTCACCGCCGAGCCAGGGACCCGCCGCGCCGCCACCACCACCGCCGGCCACCACCTCTCACCAGGGGATCCCGATCACCCAGATCAGGTTCCCGCCCTCGTCGTCCCAGCTTCCGGCTTGGCTCGACGCGCCCGTGTTCACGACGGCGCCCGCCCAGCCGACCGTGCTGCAGCCGATCGCGTCACCGTCGACCACCGCCTTCGGGGGATTCTCCGGGTACGCCGACCCTTACGCCGGGGGTTCCATGGTGCCGAACTACTCGCCCCCCGCCGCGATGGGTCGTCACGAGGGAGCCTACACCGCCGCTCAGCACGGCCAGCAGCCGCCCCGCTTCACCAAGCTGGAGTTCACCACCTACAACGGCACCGTCGACCCCCTGAACTGGCTCAACCAGTGCGACCAGTTTTTCAGGGGGCAGCAGACACTAGCGTCCGACCGCACGTGGATCGCCTCCTACCACCTCCACGGAGCCGCCCAGACGTGGTACTACGCCCTCGAGCAGGACGAGGGCGGGATGCCTCCGTGGGAGCGCTTCCGCGACCTTTGCATCCTCCGGTTCGGCCCCCGATACGCGGGAGCCGGCTGGCCGAGCTCGGCCGCCTCCCCTTCACCTCCTCGGTGCAGGACTTCGCCGACCGCTTCCAGACGTTGGCGTGCCATGCGCTTGGCGTCACGGCTCGCCAGCGCGCCGACCTCTTCATCGGCGGCCTGCCCGACCACATCCGCATCGACGTGGAGATGCGCGACCCGCAGGACCTGTAGACGGCCATGTACTACGCACGCGCTTACGAGCAGCGCGCCCTAGCCATGCAGCAGTCCTTCTAGGGCCGAAGCGCGCGCCCCCCACCCCGCCCCGCACCGGCGGCCCCCGCGCCGACGCGCCCCACCCTGCCGGCCGCCCCCGCGGCTCCGCCGGCACCGACGCGCCCCTTCCGTCGCCTGACCGCGGCCGAGCAGCTCGAGCGGCGCCGTAAGGGTCTGTGCTTCAACTGCGACGAGATCTACGCGCCGGGTCACGTGTGCGCCCGCCTGTTCTACTTGGAGACCGTTGACGACGGGGAGGTGGAGGCCCTCACCGCGGAGCTCGACGCCACGACACTCTCCGAGGCCGGCGTCACGACCTACGGGCCGGTCGACGCGAAAGCCTTCGTCGTCTCCCTCCACGCGATGGCAGGCATCAAGACGGCGAAGACCATGTTGCTTCCGGTGACAATCAACGGTGAGCGCCTCACCGCGCTCGTGGACACGGGCTCGACGCACAACTTCCTGTCCGGGGACGCCATGCGACGTCTAGCACTGCAGCCGTCGGGAGCCGAGCAGTTCAGCGTCACCGTCGCCAACGGGGACCGCCTTTCTTGCCAGGGCGTGGCTCGGCAGGTCCCCATCCTCATCGGCGACGAGCACTTCTCCATCGACTGCGTCGGCATCAACTTGGGCTGCTACGACTTCATCCTCGGCCTCGACTTCCTGTCCACACTGGGCCCCATACTCTGGGACTTCGACGCGCTGACCCTCATCTTCTGGCGCGAGGGAGGCCGCCGCGTCCAGTGGACGGGCATCGGCGGTACAGGGCCCGCGACCCCTCAGCTCCAGATGATGGCGGCCGCGCTCGACGAGGCGCACCCCCACCTGGCCGACCTCCTGCAGCAGCACAGCGACATCTTCGACGAGCCACAGGGCCTTCCGCCGGCGCGACCCTGTGACCACCACATCCACCTGCTGCCGGGTACGGCGCCTGTCGCCGTGCGCCCTTACCGCTACCCCCAGCTGCAGAAGGATGAGCTCAAGCGCCAGGTGGCGGTTATGCTCGCGCAGGGCATCATCCGGATTTCGACATCGCCGTTCTCTGCGCCGGTGCTCCTGGTGCGCAAAACCGACGGCACGTGGCGCTTCTGCATCGACTATCGCGCCCTTAACGCCGTGACGTCCAAGGACAAATTTCCCATCCCCGTCGTGGACGAGCTACATGGGGCGCGCTTCTTCACCAAGCTCGACCTGCGCTCCGGCTATCATCAGGTGCGGATGCATCCGGATGATATCGCGAAGACGGCGTTCCGGACACATCACGGCCACTTCGAGTTCTTGGTGATGCCATTCGGCCTCTCCAACGCGTCGGCGACGTTCCAGGCCCTGATGAACGACGTGCTCAGCCCCTACTTACGCCGCTTTGTGCTTGTTTTCTTTGATGACATTCTTATCTACAGTTCATCATGGGCGGAGCACCTGCAGCACGTGGCCATCATCTTCAACGAGCTTCGAGCGCATCGTCTACACCTCAAGCGCTCGAAGTGCTCGTTCGGCACGACCTCCGTCGCCTACCTGGGGCACGTCATCTCGGCGGAGGGAGTCGCGATGGATGCTGACAAGGTCGCCGCCGTCGCTGCCTGGCCGACCCCGCAGTCGCCGCGGGCTACTATCGGAAGTACATCCGGGACTTCGGCCTCATCGCCGCGCCACTGACACGTCTTCTGCACCGCGACGCTTTCGCCTGGGACGCAGAGGCGACTGAGCCGTTCCAGGCCCTCCAGCGGGCGCTCACGACGGGGCCCGTGCTTCAGATGCCGGACTTCGACAGCCCGTTCGTGGTGGACTGCGATGCCTCCGGCATCGGCTTCGGCGCCGTCCTCCACCAGGGTGAGGGGCCGCTGGCCTTCTTCAGCCGTCCCTTCGCCGCTCACCATCACAAGCTCGCGGCGTACGAGCGCGAGCTTATCGGGTTGGTCCAGGCCGTGCGTCACTGGCGGCCATATCTTTGGGGTGGCCGTTCCGTGCTCGCACGGATCACTACAGCCTCAAGTTCTTGCTGGACCAGCGTCTATCCACAGTTCCGCAGCACCAGTGGATCAGCAAGCTCTTTGGCTACGACTTCACCTCGAATACTGTCCGGGCCGTCTCAACACGGCCGCCGACGCCCTGTCCTGCCGCGACACTGAGGAGGTTGCAGAGGACGTCGCCGCCTCGGGCACTGTCATGAACATCCGCTCCGGGCCCTCGTTTGCTCTCATTGACGACATCCGCCGAGCGACTTCGACGGCCGAGGACACGCAGGGCCTACGCCAGCTCCTTGACGCCGGCGAGCTGGAGGCTCCCTGGCCGATGGGCTGCTCCTCCACGGGCGCCGCCTCTTCGTGCCCGATCACGGCGACCTTCGCCATCAGGTCTTATCCTTGGCACACTCGGCTGGCCATGAGGGTGTGCAGATGACCCTCCATCGTCTTCGTGCGGATTTCTATATCCCTGGCGATCGTGCATTGGTGCAAGCTTGGGTACGGTCATGTGTGACGTGCCAACGCAACAAGACGGAGACATTGCGGCCAGCCGGTCTTCTACAGCCCCTTGATGTGCCTTCACAGGTGTGGGCGGATATTTCTACGGACTTCATCGAGGGGCTTCCCAAGGTGGGCGGCAAGTCCGTCATCCTCACGGTGGTCGACCGCTTCTCCAAGTATGCACACTTCAGCGCGCTCGGCCATCCGTACACCTCCGCGTCCGTGGCCCGCGCCTTCTTCGACGGCATCGTCCGCCTCCATGGGTTCCCTTTGTCGATCGTCAGCGACCGTGACCCGGTGTTCACTGGTCACGTCTGGCGAGATCTCTTTCAGTTGGCAGGCGTGAAGCTTCGCCTGAGCACGGCGTTCCACCCTCAGACGGACGGCCAATCTGAGGTGGTTAACAAGGTGATTTCGATGTATCTGCGCTGTGTTACAGGTGATCGTCCACGAGCTTGGGTGGATTGGTTGGCATGGGCGGAGTACTGCTACAACACCTCCTATCACTCCGCCCTGCACACCACGCCGTTCGAGGTGGTCTACGGGCGCCCGCCCCCGGCGATGCTGCCATTCGAGCCCGGGACGGCTCGGACCGAGGCCGCAGGCGACTTGCTCCGCACCCGCGACGACATCTTGGCTGAGGCGCGCCAACGTCTTCTCCAAGCACAGCAGCTGGCCAAGAAATACTACGACGCTCATCATCGCGAGGCAGAGTTCGTAGAGGGCGACTGGGTGTGGCTGCGCCTCCTTCACAGGACGACGCAATCCCTGGACCCGCGCGCCAAGCGCAAGCTGGGCCCTCGCTACGCCGGGCCCTTTCGTGTGTTGGAGCGCATCGGTACGCTTGCCTACCGTCTGGAGTTGCCGCCTGGTGCACGCATTCACGATGTCTTCCATGTCGGCTTGTTGAAGGCCTACCGTGGCGATCCACCGGCCCTCCCTCGCACTGCTGATGGCCGCCTCCTGCCAGGACCCGAGAAGGTGCTGCAGGCGCAGCAACGCCGCGGCATCTGGCATGTCTTGATACAGTGGACTGGCCTCCCTGTGGACGACGCTACATGGGAGAAGCTCGATGAGTTCCGCCAGCAGTTTCCAGATATCCAGCTCGAGGACGAGCTGTTTGCGTAGGCGGGGAGAGATGTTATGACCGGTTTGCACTACAACCGGAAGAGGCCCACTAGTGGACCGGTTTAGGGCCTAGCTCAATTTATCTAGGAGTTTTAGTAGTTGGACTATTATATAAACTCATGTAATCTCTCCGTATCAATTAAGCAATAAACATATTTGTTGCCGTCTCCCTCAGGAGACGGAGTTCCTAAACCCTAGCCGCCGCTTCCAGCGCACCGCCGTCCTCCTCCTCTTGCGCGGCCACGGCGCCGACTCGCCGACGTCCACGCCTCCAGCCTCGCCACCCTTCCTTCCACCCCTACAACCTACGCCCTAGGCCTGGTAGGACCCTAGCTCCTATCAGGAGCATTCAGAAGTCCTAAACATTATTTTCATTAACATCCTGGATTACATGTCACCTGCTAATTGCGCTGATAGTGCTTTTCGGAATATGTGGGCTGAATGTCAGTGGGAAGATAAGGTGCCATATCTACTTCTGTTTTATTTTAGTTTGCAAAGATTGGCACGTTTATTTCATTGCATTTATCTGCTTAAAAATGCATGCATTTCTAGTATTTTCCATGCGTGGTGATAAATTAGTGAGAACTATTTTCACATGTGATTTGAATAAATATGTTATGTTGAGTTACTGCTTTTTACAGCTATATTCTTGGCATACTGAAATGAAGATATGCTGTATATTTGACCGAACAATTTTCATGGCATACTGAAATGAAGATATGCTGTATATTTGACCGAACAATTTTCATGGCATGCTCCTTTTTGGTGTAAATCTTATGTGTTGGTGTAAACTACTGATATTCTTCCTTTTCATCAGTTGGAGGTTAACACTTTGATTCAGGATGAGATGGAATTCTTGAACCATATAATCAAGTCAACAAACATGACTTGTCTAACACCACCGTAAGTTTCAAAGAGAACTGACCTTTCACATTGATCTTCTGACCTCAATTCTCCATGCTTTGATACATTTATCTTCATTAATAATACATTTCTCGCACGGATATCTATAAATACGTATCCACATACAAAAGCGTGATATGTCTCTTAGTAACACAACTATGAATTCGAATTTCACGACTTGTTGACTGTTTATGCACTCTAAATATACGTGATTAATGACTTTTTTTATCAGAACCGCACATTTAGGGTAAGATAACTTATAGTTTGTTTCCTAGGTTTGAAGCCTAAGATTCTGATGTATATGAACTGAGCGTTGGGAGTGGCGTTTGTGAGCCCGGGCTCACATGCTCCCGGTACTTTTCGAAAAAATGTAAAAAATCAAAAACTTTGCAAAAAAATGCGAAAAACATCATGTACGTACCTGGTCATGGTACTCATCGCCGTAAAAAATTTCGCACCGAAATATCATCGTATGCGTCCTGGGCGAAAATGACGCCCAGGATGCATACGATGAAATTTCGCACCGAAAATTTTCATGGCGATGCGGACCATTGTCAGGTACATGCATGATTTCTTTCGCATTTTTTTGTGAAGTTTTCAAATTTTTTTTGCTCCCGAAAAAATCGGGAGCAGGTGAGCCCGGGCACCATATTGAATTTCCCCTGAGCATTGTATCACAAACTATAAGTAATATACTTAGCTCTTCATTTCACCAAACCAAGATTGCACACACAAGATGTCCAAATGGCCAGTTCTTTTATCATTTTATATTTTGCTATCCTTTCTAGCAATGGATATTCCAATACTATCCAAACAACCATATTTTCCATATAGTAGAAAATTCATAATTTAATTTTGCATGGCAAAAACAGGAACACTTGCACTATGAAAACTGTTTTGACTGAGGTAAATTGGTTCAGTCAGTGAGAAGTTGTTTACAGAACATTGCTACTCTGCACCTGTTGGTGTTCTAGACTTCCAGTGGTAGTCTCTGAATACGCAGAGCGTGCCAGAAACTTGCATTCCACTGCTAGATGGATTGCAAACGTGGGTGGCCTTTGTACTTCATGTGCCAACTTCCTCTACTCACATGTAACTTTGACTCCAGGTCAGCGCTTGACGGGGACTGTGGGTTTATATCTGCCAATCTTTACGGCAAGAGTGTGTTTGGTGAGGATGCTCTGATGAACATCAGTGTTGAGAAGCAGGCCAATGGTAAACTCAGTGGCTACATAAGAATTAGGAGCAAGGTCCAAGGAATGGTGCTCCATTTAGGGGCCACAATACAAGTTAAACAGGAGGCAGCAGTTAACGCAGCCATGAGGCCGTCATAAGTCTGTCACAAGTAATACTGTCATTCATATAAACGACATATTTAGCAGCTGATGTCGGTATGAAGTGGTGCACCTATGTAGTTTAATGAAAATCTAATTTCATCTATTATCTTAGTTGTGGGGGAGTTAATTGCAAAAAAGCACCACATTTGGGGATAGGGTTTCAAAAGACCTATCACTTTTCAAAAATTTCGCAAAAAACCACCAGTTCACTATCTGATTCTCGTAAGAAGCATTGATCGGCAGTTTAAGTCGTTTGACGCTATTTCTGACTAAGCGGGCCCACTGTCAGGCTGCGGCCGTTAGCAGCGAGCATTAGCAGCCAGCGACATCACTTCTTTTTCCTCCTTTTTTATTCTTTCTTTTCCTATTTTTCTATTTCTTCTTTTCTTTCTTTTTCTTTTTACCTGTACGACAACGGCGGCGCCCGTTCTGGACAGAGTCGAGCGTTCGCGCGCCGGCGGGTGGCCGAGGCTGCTGCTCTTGCTCCTCGCCTCGCCGGGCATCACGAGCGTGAGCTCGAGGAGGACGACGGCGGCGTCGCCCGTTCCAGCTGGAAGTCCCGCGGCCGGAGGGTGGCCGAGGCTGCTGCTCTTGCTCCTCCTTGCTGGAAGTCGTGCGGCCGGAGGGTGGCCGACGGCGGCGTCGCCCGTTCCAGCTGGAAGTCGCAGCGCGCTCGGCCTCCATTCGTCCGCATCGCGTTCCAGGAGCTCCGGCCAAGGGCGGGCGCGGGCACGGAGAGCTCCGGCCAAGGGAGGGCGTGGCCGATCCCCGGCACACCAGGCCACGCTGCAGCGAAGGAAGGTGAGCATGGTGTCCGGGCCGGCGCCGGTGAGAGCTCGTCCTCTCTCTCCATGCCGTATCTACCCTACCCTCGACCTCGAAAGTCAACGCCCGCGGCCATGGCTCCCTGCCGCCGCCAAACTAACCTCCTGTGCCTCGTCGGCGGTGCTCGGCTTGGCCCTACTTCCTCGACGTCTACAGCCTCGCCTTCTTCCTCGCCGTGCAGGTCCCTGGCGGCGTCGTCTAGTCCAGGGACGGCGCACACAAGGTGCTCGACACAATGTCTATGAGGAAAAATCTAAGTGAAGGTGATGACAAATGGGACCCACATGTAAGTTGACGGCTGAGTCAAATGGTGTGAAAATTCAGTGCCACGCTGGCCTGACAGTGGGCCCGCCTAGTCAGAAACAACGTCAAACGACTAAAATTGACCGATCAGTGCTTCTTGCGAGAATCGGATGGTGAACTGGTGGTTTTTTACGAAAATTTTGAAAAGTGGTGGTCTTTTAAAACCCCAACCCCAAATGTGGTGGTTTTTTTGCAATTAACTCTGGTTGGGGTAATGATATACATCTGTTGTTCGACTTTAGCATATCTGATACGACTGATGTTTCTTTACTTGTAGATGTAGAAAAACATTTTGTGGTACACAGTTTTTATCACTACTACAGAAACCCCTCGTCCATGATGGGGTATCATAGATAGTTCAACCATACCCGCAAGGTATTAGGTTTGCTCCGCTGGATCACAACGGGCCCCAATACTTCTTGCGCCTTTTGTGAAAATCTTGTATGTCAGCTGGCTCCTAACGCAAGGCGTCAGACCTGAAACACCGGTAATCTTGTGGCTTTTGTGTAAACCTTGTATGCCAGCCGGCTCCTAACTAGAGCCGCCAGATCTGAAACACCGGTGATCTTGTGGCTTTTATGAAAAATCTTGGATGTCAACTAGCTCCATAGTGTAGCTTGGTCTTCTGGCTCTAGTAAACCTCCTCCTTGTGGATAGCCTACTCCTCCTAGCTGCTTGACCTAGTTCCTAATGATTTTAAGAATTGACAAGCCTCGGGTGTGTGTGTGATTGTGAAGTGGGTGTGTGTGTTACATGGCCATGAGCCTGTGGTCATGTATTTATACTGGTTTGAGTTGAATCTGGAATTGACACCGGGATAACTTACATGCGATGTGTGTCCTGCTTACTTGTGGGTCCTAAGGTTCAAGTTTCCATTTTCATAGTCGGTTCAGCCCCCTTCGTGGACTGTTTTCTTGATGGTTTTGGCTTATTACACAATTGGCTGCCAATGTGTGCTCCATGTGATCATCACAATATTTAGTCCTATTGGTAGTTGCTTAGTGGTGAGGTTTCCTTGATGGGATTGGTCATTTTCCTGAGATTTTTTACTTCCAGGCTTGTTGTCTTGTGTTGGATTTGGATTTTAAATCCATGTTCCATCCCTTTTACTGTTGGGCTTCAGGTTTGGGCAGGCTTGGGTATATTTGACTTTAAGTGTCAAATCTGACCACTTCTATTTGTTCTCTGGGCTTTAATTAAATTCAGTTGATTGCGTCAACTGGAATTATATATATTTCAGTTTGTTATTATCTTATTTGATTTTGACTAGCTAGAGGTCTACTACTTGTTGCATGTTGCTTTATATCCCTATACAGATCACCAGATCATGCTTGTTGCCTTTGCTCTTGTCCCTTTGGTCTGCTATTGCCTTTTCTCTTCTTCAAGATTGCCTAATATGCATGATCTTGACCCACTTGTGATCAAATCCCAAGGAGGCTTGATACGTGTCTCACGTATATATAATTTTTGATTGTTCCATGCATATTTTAAATCATTACTATATGTTTTTACTATAGTATTATATCATTTTAGGGAATTTTACCGGACTAACCTATTAACAAGATGCCCAGTGTCAGTTCCTATTTTTTTTGCTGTTTTTCTGTTTCAAGAAAAGTTGTTCGAAAAATATCCAAGAAAATTCCACGAAAAATCAGGGGCAAGTTTTTACTCGACACAAAGACGAAGTCCAAAGGACAGCCGGAGGCGAGTACCAGGGGGAGGGGGCGACCCCCAGGCGGGGGCCAGGGTGGGGCCTCATCCTCTGGCCGCCTGGGCCCACCAGGCACCCCCTCGCACCGCCTCTTTGCCTAAATAATACCCCTTGACCTTAAATGATGAGACCCTGGAGGATTTTTCCAGAAATATTACAGAGCATCGTCGCCATCCGAAACCCTTTTCGGGGGTTTCAAGGGTCCTGTTATGGCACACTGCCAAGACGGGGATCGACCTCCGGAGCCATCTTCATCGATGTTGCTACCTCCCTTGATGATGAGTAGTCCCTTATCGGGGCTGAGGGGTTGTACACGTACCTATTTGGTTATCTCTCTCCCATGGTGTGATCTTTATTGTGATCATGAGTGTTGTTAATCTAGTTGAATCATATGATATCCCCACAAATTATTTCCTTTATGTAATGTATATGATGTTGTTTAATTGATGATATCTAGTATAATTTTAGAAGACCGCGATGACAATTGGACTCTATGGATAATAGATTAGGAGGGTATTTACCATGAGTTTGTTCTTTTTATTTGATTGAATAATGGAATCATGAGGTTTCTTGATGCTTGTATTTAGTATGATCTCCATGGCACCATGGTGAAAGTGCGTGTGTCGTGGATGTATTAGAAAGATACTATTCAATACATGTTTTGTGGTGTTTGTTAGTACTATCTTTGGATGCTCAAAGTGACAGCGTGGGGTGTCCATAGACGTGGAATTCGAACTTTAAGGTATGGTTTTGTAGCCCTATGCACTTCTCATCCTATTTTGATCCATAGAAGAGTGATCTCTGAATAACGTCTACCATGCATGCTTTCAGAGGGGTTTATCATGTGTTTAATTATGTTAATGATGTTGAAAGTAGTCACTAGTGAAAATATGAAGCCTAGGCCTTGTCTCCAAGCATTGATACCCCTTTTTAATCATTTTTGTCACTTGTTTGCTTGCTGCCATTTTTTATTTCAGATTACAGTTATTTGCTTTTACCATCCGTATTACCTATATTTCATCATCTCTTCGCAGAACTAGTGCACCTATACAACTGCAGTTATATCAGGTGTGTTGGGTTACAAGAGACTTCTTTTATCTTAATTGCAACCTTGCTTGAGAAGGATACATTCAACCTACACCTCCCAGTGTTCGATAAATCTTTGGTCGTTCACTTAAGGGAAACTTGCTGCTGTCCTACAAACCTCTTTGAATTCTTGCTGGATTTGCCCTCTAGCACACTTGTGCTGGATCAGATTAAAATTCTGATTAGGCCTTAAGTCATCTTCAATTACCAAAGGCCACACTTATGTGCCTGCTACATTTTTAACCCTAACCAACTTTCTTTGTTGTTTTATTTGTTGTCTTCTTTTTTGCAGGTTTTGAAGATCACAAGAACTTAGAGAAGATACTAGAGAAAAATAGTCTAGGTTTAGTCTTAGGAATTTTATTCCTTTAGAATTTGATGTATAGAGAATTCCTTGTAATTATTTTGTAATTTTGGAAATGAGATATGTAGGTATTATGTTTCTGATTTGTGTTTGAATTCATTTATAGATATATAATTGTGATGGAAATTAATAATTTGAAAGTTTTTTCCATTCCAATCCGACTTTCTTATTTGTGTTTGAATTCCAATTTTTGAATTTCAATTTTTTGTAATTTCACTTTTAAGTTTTACTTCTTTGAATATTATTGTGTCAAGAATGAGATAAGTAATTAAGGCATATATCATCTCTTGATGATCTTCTTCAAACTTATAAATTTTGAAATCAGTTGAAAAGAGTTTGAATTGAAAAAATATATATAGGCGTTAGCTTATTTCAACACTGCGCGACCTAATTTGTCTGTGACTTGTTACCAAGTCATCGACGTCGTCGAGTGTTGATCATATTAACTCCTTTCACAAAAGCGCAAAATTTCTTGTGAAATTCCCAAATGCATGGAATGCAGTTATGCACAATTCTAATATCTACCTCTTGGAAACTGTGGATTCTCACAAAGATCATGACTAATCATCTTTTAATAAACTATCGATGTCATGATGCGTGTTTGTAAAGTTGACAATAACGTCAGCGAGACCCATAGATCACAAGGTCTGATGTGGTGTGCACAAGACAGAGGGCATGTCCCTGACTGCGCTAGGCTGATAATATAGGCAGCATGTATGTCAAGCTATATCTCTTCTCTAGAATAGTGAGGCTACCATAAAAAAAACATGTGAAGGTAGCCTAAATGAATAAATTAGGGATGTGCACAATAACACAATTACCCTGCTGCTAAGTATTACAGTAGTGATACCCGAGCAAATGGCAACTGAGCAGGTCTCCTGTTGTGGAGTTGATAGCTAGCGATTCGTACTCCATGTAAAGCTATAAACAATCTCAAGCTAGCTAGCTTATTAATTACGCTATCTAAATTTTGGTTCTAGAACGTGAGAACCCTTTTGACACCGGTGCATATGCACCCGTTATCTCAAAAATATATTTTATATTATTTTTGATATTTCAAAACATGTTTAAAATGTAATTTAAATAGCAGGTGCATGCATCCGAAGGTCAAAACGCCTCCCCCTTGAGAAACACAGCAGTACGTAGCAGTAGTATGCAGCTCTATAATCAGTACTATCTACCCGATTTTGTGTATATAAATAAGTGTTCATTTACGTTTTGCTTAAAGTAAACAGATTAAGTTTGACCAAGAATAGTAATTTATAGATTAAAATTATTATCTACGTCTTGGCATGTAGGTTCATAATGTAGAAATTTAATGAGTAAATTCCAGATTTTACCCCCCTAGTTTGACAATTTTGACACTAATTACCCATTTAGCAAGTTTTCTTTCTAGTTACCCCATTTGGTAACAATTGTGCCAATTTTTACTCTCTATAATTTTTTAAGCAATTTGATAGCTGGTTTCCAGCCGTCAGGTAGAAATGGTGCGTCATATAGATTGTTTTCATGTTCCGCGCGTGGTACATCCCGGGTGACCACCGGACGTACCCGCTGCGGCACAATGCGGCGTGGCTCCAGTCGTTGCCCATCATGTACCGTGCCGACCTTGACGGCGGCCGCCAGGGCAGCGGATCGAGTTAGATTAGCTGATCGATATACATCAACGCGAACACGACATCAGCCTCAGTAGCTCTCTTGTCCCACTTGTCTTCTACCGTGTTATTTTTCTCTTTACTTGCTCTGAACTAGTAGTTGTACTACAATGGGTCAGTAAAGGTGTATATGTTGAGTAATTAGGCAATAATTCCATGATTAATTCCAGAATATTAAACATGACAACAATCGCTACTAACAACAGCATGCATACGGAAAACATGTAACCACTAAACATGTTAAACGAACAGATCGGATCACACATCACGTACCGATCCGTAGTGGAGGAAGTAGCCGTAGGCGTTGCAGTACCGATGTTGTTGACGACAACGTTGGCGATAACCGGTCGAAGAAGACGGCGTTGAAGACGACGAGCTTTAGGTCCCACCGAGCGACCGGGAAGGCGAGCCGTGATGACGAACTTGAGCAGTCGCGCGGAGCGCTTCCCAAAAACCTAATTAGCCCTCTCCCGTACAGGATCGCAAGAGCTAACGGTTCCGGAGACCTGCTCTCCCGCTCGCCGGTGCACGCCGGCGATCAGGATGGAGTAGACTACGGTGGCGGCGCAAGGCACGAGATTGGCAAAACCTAGATTGGTTTGGTGTATAGTGCGGCGCACGCAGTGCACGACAATATATAGTGCGGCATGGGAAAACCCTAACGGGTACAACGTGGGCGTGACGCGTCCGTCCAGACCGTTTTTCCCGGACTGCAAAAATAAAGCTCAGCTCGGCGAGATTCCCGCAACCCGCAACCCGCGGCGCGGCGCGGCGCGTCGTGACGAGACGGGCGGGCGGGCGGTGCGTGCGTGCGAGCGGCGGAGGAGGAGGAGGAGCGCGTGAGAGAGCCTCTTGTTCTCACTCACTTACCAACTAGTGGAACACTCCACCTTATAAGTTGGTGCAACTCCTCTCAAACTAGCAATGTGGGACTAAACTTTAGCTCCCACTCCACTCACTTGTGAGCTGCCATAATTTTGGGCTGCATCACACATGGGCCTCACACACACATGGGCTTTGAGATTTAGAGAAAATCTGAAATACTACATGGGCTAGTGAAATAGCCCATTATTTCCAACAATCCCCACCAGATCTCAAATGCCCATTTGAAGATTTGCCAATCCTCGTTTCTTGTTTATATACCAGTGTTTCAGCAGAGACTGTTAAGTTGAACTTCCGCCTAGAGCTTCAAGCTACATCTACCAGCAACTTGAACAATGGACGAACCTTGAATTGCAAGTTTGGTGCCAATAGACTTCACTCAAAGTCATAACCAGTACCTGGCTGCCAGTAGCCTACCCCGCGGGTGGAGCATATGCGTCATACTCCCTGGTCTCTTCATGAGTTTACTAGAGATCACCCGAATCTCATAGACTGCGACGTTTAACAGTCGGAACTCATATAGGTGTGTTCTTTCAAGAATGCTCTGTAGGACAGCATCTTTGCTATAAATAGCCAATAGAACCACATTAAGGCATGTTGCCAACCTGCCTTACAGCTTTCTGAGAGCTTGTGCATCTTCACTTAGAGAGGGTAACAAAAAGCTCTCCTCTGTTAAACCACTAGTTTGTTTTTCCCAGGTCCTACTTCACGGGATCTCCGATCACATAGGTTGGGTTACCACTATGGTGTAACACTCATGGGTCTCATACCCATCTCCCTCGATGCACTCTCTATCACATTTCGTGATAGTCCCTTTGTAAAGGGATCTGCCAGGTTTTTGTCTGTTTGAATATACGTAACAGTAATTACTCCGGAGTTTTTCAGTTTCCTGACAGATTTCAAACGTCTTTTAACGTGTCTTGATGACTTCGCATTATCCTTAGCACTGTTCACTTTGACAATCACCGTTTGGTTGTCACAGTTCATAAGGATGGCCGGCAATGGTTTGTCAACCACCGGCAAGTCCATCAAGAGTTCACGCAGCCATTCTGCCTCTACAATGGCTGTATCCAAAGCAGTAAGTTCTGCTTCCATAGTTGACCTCGTCAATATGGTCTGTTTACAAGACCTCCATGACACTGCGCCACCTCCAAGGGTAAATGCATACCCACTTGTGGCGTAGAGCTCATCAGCATCTGAAATCCAGTTAGAGTCACTATATCCCTCTAGCACGCCAGGGTGCCCAGAATAGTGAATCCCATAGCTCATTGTACCGTTCAGATAGCGCATGACCCTTTCAAGTGCATGCCAATGATCATTACCCGGGTTTGACATGAACC
This sequence comes from Puccinellia tenuiflora, assembly GCA_012064385.1. Classification (NCBI taxonomy): domain Eukaryota; kingdom Viridiplantae; phylum Streptophyta; class Magnoliopsida; order Poales; family Poaceae; genus Puccinellia; species Puccinellia tenuiflora. The sequence continues at coordinate 333,066 of QRDG01000243.1, read as the reverse complement.
TGCTCAACTTGCTTACAGCATATGAGATATCAGGTCTCGTCGCGCTCGCGAGGTACATGAGTGAACCGATTATCTGAGAGTATCTCAATTGATCTACCGATTCCTTCTTATTCTTTCGAAGTGCCACACTAGGATCATAAGGTGTTGGAGAAGGCTTGCTGTCTATAAAACCGAACCGGCTCAAGACCTTCTCAACATAGTGTGATTGTGTTAAAACAATCCCACTCTCATCCTTAATTAGCTTGATGTTCAGAATTACATCAGCTTCTCCCAGATCTTTCATGTCAAAGCATTTTGACAGAAACGACTTGACCTCATTTATCACATTCATGCTTGTACCAAAAATCAATATGTCATCGACATACAAGCATAATATGACACTATCGCCCCCACCATGGCGATAATACACACACCTATCAGCCTCATTAATGGCAAAGCCCGCAGAAGTCAAAGTTCTGTCAAACTTCTCATGCCATTGCTTAGGTGCTTGTTTCAGTCCGTACAAGGACTTCAACAACTTGCATACCTTTCTCTCTTCACCCTTTACCACGAACCCATCAGGCTGATCCATATAGATCTCCTCTTCCAACTCTCCATTGAGGAAAGCTGTCTTTACGTCCATTTGATGTACGATAAGACCATAAGAGGCAGCCAGGGAAAATAGTACACGAATGGTGGTCAGTCTAGCGACAGGTGAATAGGTATCGAAGTAATCTTCGCCTTCTCTCTGCGTGTAGCCCTTGGCCACAAGCCGCGCCTTGTACTTCTCAATAGTACCATCAGGCCGCAGCTTCTTCTTAAACACCCACTTACAACCCACAGGTTTGCACCCATACGGTCGTTCACACAGTTCCCATGTCCCATTAGAAAGAATCGAGTCCATCTCATTATGGACAGCTTCTTTCCAGTCATCCGCATCAGGAGATGCGTATGCCTCTGCAATGGACGTAGGAGTATTGTCCACAAGGTACACAATGAAATCATCACCAAAGGATTTTTCAAACCTCTGTCTCTTGCTCCTTTTAGGAGCTTCATTGTCATCCTTCTCTAGGACAGTCTCAAGTGGTTGTTCAGAATGATCACTAGATGTACTAGATTCAGGAATTATTTCAGAAGAAATTCTAGCAGTGCTATGCATATCTTTCATAGGAAACATATTCTCAAAAAATGTTGCATCGCGAGACTCCATTATCGTATCAACATGCATATCCGGAACCTCAGATTTAACCACTAAAAATCTATAACCAATGCTACGCTGCGCATAGCCTAGAAAAATACAATCCACTGTCTTTGGTCCGAGTTTGCGTTTCTTCGGAATAGGAATGTTGACTTTTGCCAAGCATCCCCAAGTACGCAAATAAGAAAGTGATGGCTTTCTCTCAACCCACTCCTCATAAGGGGTTTTCTCTTTATTCTTGTTAGGAACTCTATTCAGGACATGACATGAAGTCAACAAGGCCTCCCCCCACCATGCCTTAGATAAACCCGCAGTGTCCAACATGGAATTCACCAAGTCGGTCAGCGTGCGATTTTTCCTCTCGGCAACCCCGTTTGATTGGGGTGAGTAGGGAGGCGTCCTCTCATGAATAATGCCGTGTTCCTCACAGAATTCATCAAATATTTTCGCAAAATATTCTCCACCACGATCTGACCTAAGACGCTTGATCTTTCTCTCTAATTGATTTTCAACTTCAGCCTTATAGATTTTAAAGTAGTCTAACGCTTCATCTTTAGTTTGCAACAAATAAACATAGCAGAACCTAGTAGCATCATCAATTAATGTCATGAAATATCTCTTTCCACCTTTTGTCAACACACCATTCATCTCGCATAGATCAGAATGTATGAGTTCTAGAGGTGCCAAGTTTCTCTCCTCGGCCGCCATGTGAGGCTTCCGAGGTTGCTTAGATTGCACACAACTATGGCACTTAGAACCTTTGGCAATGGTGAATTTCGGAATTAAACACATGCTGGATAGCCGAGACATTAAACCAAAATTAACGTGACATAAACGAGAGTGCCAAACACTAGCATCCGAATCCACATTGCCACAAATATGGTTTACTGACTTATTACAAAAATCTGAAAGGGAAAAGCGGAACAAGCCTCCGCACTCATAACCTTTACCAATAAATTGTCCAAACTTTGACACAACCACTTTATTGGACTCTAAGACTACTTTAAACCCATCTCTGCATAGAAGGGAGCCGCTAACGAGATTCTTGTTCATAGTAGGGACATGCTGCACGTTCCTCAGCTGCACGATCTTCCCCGAAGTAAACTTCAGATCTACCGTGCCAACACCACGAACAGAAGCATGTGATCCATTCCCCATTAGGACGGAGGAATCCCGTGCGACCTGGTAAGAAGTGAACATAGAGATGTCAGAACACACATGAACATTAGCACCCGTATCAATCCACCAACATGAAGATTGAAATACTGAAAGCACAACAGGTAAATTACCATACCCATCAGTATTGCTAGCGGTCACGACGTTGACAGTATTGGTGCCATCTTTTCCTTTGCGATCTGCACGTTCAGGGCAGTTCTTGGAATAGTGGCCAAGCTGTCCGCAGGTATAACATCCTCCCTGCTCAGCTTTGTTCACCTTCTTCTTCTTCTTCTTCTTGAAGTCAGTAGTCTTTGCAGGCTTATTGAACGAGGGCTTGAAATTCCCTTTGTTCTTGACATGTGAGTTCTTCTGCACCATGTTGGCGCTAGACTGACCCTCACCGCCTCTCTCATTAGTGTCCTTAGCCCGAGATTTCTCCTCAACATCAAGAGACGCAATCAGATTTTCAACTGATATCTCCTGTCTCTTATGTTTGAGAGTTGTGGCGAAGTTCCTCCAAGACGGAGGCAACTTTGCAATAATGCACCCAGCCACAAACTTGTCGGGTATGGCACACTTGAGAAGTTCGAGCTCCTTTGCAATACACTCTATTTCATGAGCCTGTTCCACTACAGAACGGTTATTGACCATCCTGTAATCATGGAAACTCTCCATGACATAGAGTTCACTGCCAGCATCGGATGCACCGAATTTCGCATTCAGTGCTTCCCAGAGCTCCTTGCCGCCCTCTATGTGCATGTACACATCGCACAGACGGCCATCAAGAACGCTAAGAATACATCCCCTGAAGGCAGTATTGTCATACCGGAACTTTTCCTGATCTTGCTCAGAAATAGTTCCCTCAGGCATGCCTTTACTGACATGGAATATTTTCAAAGTCATAAGCCAGAGTTGGCACTTCACTTGCCACCTCTTAAAGCTCACACCGGTAAACTTTTCCGGCCTCATAGCATCAGCAAAACCAGCCATTGATAACTCAGGAAATTGCCTATAATTAGGTTTTTGGATTGTTGAGTAATTAGGTAATAATTCCATGATTAATTCCAGAATATTAAACATGACAACAATCGCTACTAACAACAGCATGCATACGGAAAACATGTAACCACTAAACATGTTAAACGAACAGATCGGATCACACATCACGTACCGATCCGTAGTGGAGGAAGTAGCCGTAGGCGTTGCAGTACCGATGTTGTTGACGACAACGTTGGCGATAACCGGTCGAAGAAGACGGCGTTGAAGACGACGAGCTTTAGGTCCCACCGAGCGACCGGGAAGGCGAGCCGTGATGACGAACTTGAGCAGTCGCGCGGAGCGCTTCCCAAAAACCTAATTAGCCCTCTCCCGTACAGGATCGCAAGAGCTAACGGTTCCGGAGACCTGCTCTCCCGCTCGCCGGTGCACGCCGGCGATCAGGATGGAGTAGACTACGGTGGCGGCGCAAGGCACGAGATTGGCAAAACCTAGATTGGTTTGGTGTATAGTGCGGCGCACGCAGTGCACGACAATATATAGTGCGGCATGGGAAAACCCTAACGGGTACAACGTGGACCAAGTCCACGTCGCGCACGTTATAGGCGACCCGGGAGCGACCCGAACCGACTAACTGTGACGCGTCCGTCCAAACCGTTTTTCCCGGACTGCAAAAATAAAGCTCAGCTCAACCCGCGGCGCGGCGCGGCGCGTCGTGACGAGACGGGCGGGCGGGCGGGCGGGCGGTGCGTGCGTGCGTGCGAGCGGCGGAGGAGGAGGAGGAGCGCGTGAGAGAGCCTCTTGTTCTCACTCACTTACCAACTAGTGGAACACTCCACCTTATAAGTTGGTGCAACTCCTCTCAAACTAGCAATGTGGGACTAAACTTTAGCTCCCACTCCACTCACTTGTGAGCTGCCATAATTTTGGGCTGCATCACACATGGGCCTCACACACACATGGGCTTTGAGATTTAGAGAAAATCTGAAATACTACATGGGCTAGTGAAATAACCCATTATTTCCAACAGTATATACCTTTGAGCTTGGTTCGTGGTGGTATGTCATTTCTGCTCATCCCATTCCCATTCTTCTTCCTCTTTTTGCTCGCATTTGCACTCATCTGATATGGGCTGCCATGGCACGGCTGCTCCACTCAGTCCGGCCAACTTCAGTTTCACCTATACGGCTCTACCCGCAAAAAGATAAAATAAAACTTCAATTTCACTTCCATTTGGATGCTATTTTCTGAGTAGATTTGAACAACAATATCTCTAGAATAGATGACCTCGAAATTGTCTTCGTGTGCATAATTTAAAGATTGTAAGTCTGTAAAAATTAGAGGGGGTAAAAACTGGCACAACTTTTACTAAATGGGGTAATTAAGATGAAAACTTACTAAATGGGATAATTAGCGTCAAAATTGTCAAACTAGAGGGTAAAAACTGAAATTTACTCTAATTTAATATTGTAAATATAGCTACTTTCTTTGTAAGGTCAGTCCAAGTTAAACAAGTTTGACTTAGTATGCAACCTATGATCGTTCGAACCGGTACTTTGTAGGATCAATCAATGAACAGGTCCCTGTCAGCTGTTAGGGTGCCAACGATTTATGGATGTTTGAAAATACATGATGATTTATGTATGCAAACTCTCTTCATTATACAACTTACAATTGTCTTTTACATGGACATGATTTAAAAATGTCATAAATGAAATAAATTTCATATGAGAAATACAAGAGTACAATTTCTACATGACAAATATAAATGGTTATAGCTAGTTGTAGTAAAAATATTATGAACTAGTTTCTAGGAAACTAAGTACTTAGAACGATGGTACTATTATTTGTCATCTTTCTTAATTACTTTGGTATTAGAGTTAATTTAGACCATGTACATTGTTGAGTTGATTCAAAGGAAAGTGCGGCAGTGCGAGAATCCCTAGTTTTTTGCTAGAGTGTGTGTGTGGAATTATTTGTGGGTCCACTATCAAAATAAACATCTCTCCTTTTCCAACTCTTTCAGGGATTCAGTGGATTCTAAAAACACATGAGCATTGGTGTCATGCTCATTTCATTTTTATAGGATTTCAAACGAACAAAATTTGTTTGATTCCATCACATGAAAAAAAAAATCTACAATGAGGTTTGAGCGAATGTTAGATTTTCTATAGAATGTAGTGCAAATGATTTTTTTTTAGAAATAATGCCTATGAGATTCGGTACTACAAATCAAACTACGATTGTAGAAAAAAATCCTAAGGATTTGAATCCTCCAATTTTTTTAATGAGAATCCTTTGAATCAAAGAGTTCCTCTATCTCCAATTTTTTACTATTTCGGTCTTTCTCCATTTGCTACTCTTTCCATATTTTGTCATACTATATGAACCTATTCCCTACCGTGTGTAATTCAGTGTGCCTTTGAACCGCTTTCTAGACATAGTGTGAATGGTCTTAACATACTCACTAAAAAGGACCCTCTAAACTAGTTTTACCGAGCCTCTAAAATTTTATGTAGGCTGACATGTTCTAAAAAGTCAGACTCCTAAAATACCATCCTCGTGATAAATCAATAGATGATACAAGAGAGCAAAACCCTAACCGCCTTGTGTGTCATGACCCGTGTGGCTACTCACGCCGCCACACTAATCCCCCTTCTCTACGCCTCCCCCGCACTTTCTCCATTAGTAGTCGCATGCCAGCCAACAATGGCGGTGAATCTTCCCCTATCACATGCGTTCTCTTCTTGTAAGGCTTTCTCTGCGCACATGGTTCAATCTCGACGTCAAAATGAGCGTACTGCCATGGTAGGTGGCTTCCTCCTTGGCTCCCTCATCACCATTAGGGTCTAACATGCTGGTGTGCACAAGGACGACCCACCGATGGATTCTTGTGGCCCCATGTTTTGACTTGCGTTGGCCGTATAAGTCGATTTTAACATGGATAAGCCACCTCTGCAGAAATATCATTCTAGATGTTGCCTATTATAGCCGTCTCTAGCCCAAATATTATTCAAGACGGTCACTATAATTGGTCGTCTCCAATAATAGTACCATTGAAGTCGGCCAATAGTAATGGCTGTCTCCAATAAAATACTATTAGAGACAGCTAATAGTTCTGACCGTCTCCAAATAAGAAACTATTGGAGACGATTCTTATTTCGGACCAGTTGAGGGATCGACCATTACAGCCGGTTCCAGGAACTGTATCTGATGGAGCCATTATTAGAGACCTGAGGCTAGAGCCGGTCGACAAAACCGGCTGAGGGCAGTGACAAGGAACCGTCTCTAATGCCTGGTTCTGTACTAGTGTTGCCACAATCGTTTGGAGGTTAGGGGGCGCAGTCATCCCAACGATGTGGTTGGGGAGTCCGATCACCTCAAGAACTACTAGCTTGGTAGTTTTCCCGCATCTACCCGAGTTTGAGTGTGTCGATGTAGCGACGTTGTTTTGGGTTGATTTGTCTAATACCCTTTTGTGGCATACAATGTTTCACCCTCTATTGTTTTATGATGCTCTTTCTGTATGGATATAGAGCTCGCGCACCACATATAGAATCATACTAGATTCAAAGTTAACAACGTGGTTAAGAGACGAGAGTGCCTACGCTTGGGCTGGGACCTAAGTCTAGAGTGTGTGCCATTTCTTTCGATCTAAGTTGAGCTATTTTTGCCAGAATGCAATCCAGAACAAACTTTCTTGTGTATATGGATACCGTCGATGCTCTCATCTCGACATGGGTGCTTCAACCCCTCTTTCATCTTTTTAAAGGAAAGTTGGTTTGACTAGCGCATGCGAGGAACCTTTTGAACAAAATTAGCTAGCAATTTCTAATTATAAGATGTTTTATATAATACTGACAATATACGGATCAAAATAAGTGAATGTACACACTAAAAAGTGTATAGGTGTATACGAATCTAAAAAACTGTGAAAAGCTAAAACATCTTATATTCAAGAACGGAGTGGCTGTTAACTTTTGCCCTATATTGAGTTATGCATAGGATTCGGGTTTACATTCTGACCATGATCGTATGTGTATCTCTATTCTATAATCTATATCAGTACCAAATGTACTCATATACATGAATTCAGATAGAACATCTTGCTGATCCATGTGAGCCAACAACTTTCAGAGTCAACTAAACTGGACATCATAAGTTAAAGAGCACAAAACGTAACATGGCCGCGGTTCTCTTTCTACGTGGGATCGATGAAAATGCTGCAACTATTTTATATTTAATAACGTATTAATGTGTTGGTAGGGTCTTGAACTTTTGACCATTTGACTCTGATACTCTATTGAACTAATACACTAGCCAACTAATATAAAAGTCCAAACTGAGAAAGAGAGTTGATCATTATACTTTAACAGTATTGCAGGGAAAAAGAGGGTTAGTGTGCGAACTTTTGAGTTTAGAGCATTGTTATGCATGCGACCTAGGGAGTACTAGTATATATACTGTATTTCCTAAAACTAAAGTTTCAGAATCCCACGAAATCGTTTCATGTATGTTTAAAAGGGTAGTAAATCAATTTCGCCTAACAGATCGAAGATACGTATCCAAATAAACGGGCACGAATCGGGAAATAAAACGAGAAACAAATTTGCTGAAGCGAGGCTCTCCCGGTTCTCTGCAATTCTGCAACCAAATCAATCGCCTGTCGCTCGCGCCTTCGTCCACCAACGCCGGCTCACCTCTAAAACCCTCTTCATGTTCCTCCTTCGAGCCGCCACCTCGCTTCACTTCCTCCGATGCCAGCTCCACCCGCTCCCCTCGCCTAAAACCCTAGCCGTCACCCTCGCCCCGCCGCCGCCGCTGCCGCTGCCGTTCCTCCGCCCTTGCCTCTACTCCTCGGCCTCCCCTCGCCGCCGCTCCACCGCCGCCACCCGTGCCGCCGCCAAATCCGTCGAGAAGAAGCCGCCCGCCACCAGGCCAAGGAGGGCGGAGGCGGTGCCGCCACTAGCCGCGGTCGGTGCGGAGGGACCAGCCATGTCGTCCTCGGGAGGCGGCGCCGGGGGGAAGCGCTCCGTGGCGGATGTGCTCATGGGGAACGCGCGGGACGCCGCCAAGAAGGCGAAGAAGGGGGCTGCGGCGCCGTCCCCGAAGAAGCCCAAGACGGCCCAGGCCGACGACGCGACGGTCGAGCCGGCGGTAGCGGAGAAGCCGCCTTCGCCGGCCAAGTCGAAGCGCCCGTCGTCGCCAGCGAAGAAGGCCAAGTCGCAGGCTGACGACGCGCCTGAGCCGAAGAAGACGTCCCCGTCGCCCACGAGGTCCAAAACGCCCCTGAAATTGGAGGCCGAGGAGAAGCCCCCTTCGCCGAAGAGGTCCAGAGCTCTAGCGGCCAAATCTGACGCCAAGCCCTCTGACGAAGCCCTTGTCTCTCAATCTGACGAGAAGAGGAGGTCTCCGTCGCCAACCAAGGCTAAAGGCGGCCAGGCGACTCAATCTGAGGATAAGAAGAGGCCCTCTTCACCGAAGAAGACCAAAACCTCCAATGCCACCAAGTCCGAGGAGACGAACACCGCCTCCGAGCTCAAGAAGAAAGGCAGCGAGTTCGATCCCGTGGCTGCTGCCTACTGGAAGCCTGGTGAGCCCGTGCCGTTCCTGTTCTTGGCTAGGGCTCTCGATCTCATCTCCAATGAGTCTGGCCGGATTGTCATTACAGAGATCCTGTCAAATGTGTTCCGTACGATTATTGCCACAACGCCAGAGGATCTCCTTGCGACGGTATACCTCTCGGCTAACCGTATTGCGCCACCTCATGAAGGGATTGAGCTTGGAATTGGGGATACCTCAATCATCCGTGCACTCTCTGAGGCATATGGCCGCAAAGAGGAGCATGTCAAGAAGAACCTTAAGGTCTGTCAGATTGTGAAATATAGGTCCTGCGGTGAGCAACAGCAACGTCGTTGGAGCATAATTTGATCGCTTTGTTTGTCCTTGACATTGTAGGAATTGGGTGATTTGGGGCTTGTGGCGAAAGCAAGCCGGTCGTCACAGAAGATGATGTTCAAGCCAAAACCACTGACAATAGCACGTGTGCTTGATACATTTCGGACAATCGCAAAGGTTATATCCCTTCTCATTTTTCTATTGGTTCGGTATTGAACTGCATAATTATCCAAAATAAATCTGTGCTTAGTAGTAATCAATTAGATTAGAGAGAGAATTATCTTGTTCCAGAATTCAGTGTCACTTCAGAAATCACTTAGCAATCATAATTCTTCCAGGAATCTGGCAAAGATAGTCAAGATAAGAAAAGAAATCATATCAAAGGACTTCTCGTTGCTGCAACGGATTGTGAACCTCAATACATTATACGCCTTCTTCAGGTAAACATTACAATGTTGTAAATGCACTTGGGTATCTTTATATTCTTTGTGAAAAAACCCCTAATCTGTCACTTCTTGCAGTCAAAGATGCGCATTGGGTTGGCAGAGAAAAGTGTCCAAATGGCTCTTGCACAAGCTGCTGTATACTCTGAAAAAGGCTCTCCACCAAAAAAAGTTCAATCACCTTTCGAAGAGGTTGATGCACTCATTTCTTCTATTTACATGTTTATGTTAATTTCCTATTTGAGTCTATACCTGTTGAACTCTTATTATCTTTATGCTGTTGCAGCTTTTTACCAATTTAGTCTACTCCTTAAGGCTTGTATCCTACAACAACTCAAAAGTGTTTCTACTAGTTGTTTTGCAACATGCTGAATTCAATTTTTTTTATTATCCCTGTTGTTACTATCACAAAATCTTGCTAGCTTGGAAACGGTCAGGATTCATAAAAAGTATTTCTACCAACTGAAGCTTTTGAGGCTTGTATGGTATGTTTGGCTGGCGACTAAACTCAAAGTTACCAATTAATTGGTCATGCCTCTTTGCCCACTCTAGTTCGTTAGGTTCATTTTTCTTGCCAACATGGCCAAACCATGGGATGGCAAAGTTTGGCTAGCCAAATATTTGGTGGGGTGATGTTGTGTTCAACAAAACACACCAATCCTTCTCTAGTGACTCCATCTATTCACTGCTTAATCTTGTTGACACTATTAAGAATTGGAACCTATAATGATTTTATATCTGAACTTATCTGAGTTGATGTTGTGAATTGTGATTTATTTATAAAGCGGGGCGAAAGCCTGTTTCGAGAGAGTTCATGTTGTGAATTGTGATTTTTCTCTTCGGAGTTCGGAGTATTCATTATTGTATTATGTGAAGGATTATATATCTTGTGTGCACGGGCTACATATTTTCACATTTTATTTCTTATGTTGTGTGAAATCTGTGCATGGATACCCACTGTTATGATCAGTTCTGATATTTCTATATCCTCTGTTCTTTGTAGGCTGCAAAAATAATTAAACACGCATATTCAGTTCTTCCAATCTATGATAAAATTGTTCCAACTCTTCTTGAAGCGGGTGTTTGGAAACTTCCAGAAACATGCAATTTCTCTATAGGAGTACCTGTTGGCCCAATGTTGGCAAAAGCAACGAAATCTGTCTCAGAGATTATTGACAAGTTTCAAGGTCGTGAATACACTTGTGAGTACAAGTATGATGGTGAACGTGCCCAGGTACGACCAAGCCTCATGGATATGAGCTATTTCTATATTTTTGCCCATGCTAATCCCAAGTAACATTATAATTTGGATTGAAGATCCATTGCATGGAGGATGGAACGGTAGAGATTTATAGTCGGAATGCTGAACGGAACACTGGGAAGTACCCTGATGTTATTGATGCGGTTTCTAGGTATTACTTATCTTCTCATTTCACCTACCAATTATTTAAAGCTCCATATCTATACGTGCTAGCATTGGTAAGCTAGAGCTGCTTACAAACTCATAGCTAATTTATGCACCTATGGTGCATTTTCTGTTGCTCTTATAATTCCAGAGAATCAACATTCTTTATCTCAATGCAGATTCCGAAAGCCTACAGTCAAGTCCTTTGTCTTAGACTGCGAAATTGTTGCTTATGACCGTGAAAAGAAGAGAATTTTACCTTTTCAGGTTTGTATTCTTTCCCTGTTAAGATTAAGAGTAAGCTTACATAGTGACCACAATACAAATAACTGAGTATAATATCCTATAGCTGATGTACAGTTAAAACTGCTGTATGCAGGTAGACTAATGCATCTGGTTATCATCATACCAACCTTGTTTTTATTCCCAGTTTTGATGTAGTTACCTCTAATTGTAAGGATGTGATATCTTTCTCCTTCCTTTCAGATACTTAGCACAAGGGCCCGCAAGGGTGTTGCTATAAATGACATCAAAGTAACAGTCTGTACTTTTGGCTTTGATATTCTGTACATCAATGGGAAACCTCTTCTCCACGAACAACTCAAAGTTCGCCGAGAGGTATTGTACAGGTTTTGAGATCCTCTTAATAACATATAATTTCATTCTGCTGTCTAGTTGGATTATTTATACGATCATGTATATAAGGCATTTTCTTGAAGGAGTTTTTCTTATAAATTTTAGAAGGAATGTAGGTACGCCCTCAGAAAATTATAATTGCAGATTTTTTTTACACCATAGTTTTGTTAGTCATAATGATTTACTTAAGTCACTATAGCAGAGCCAGCCATTAATTCCCCAATCATGTATGCAGTACATGTATATCCACAGAAAATTGGTATAGTCTATTCATGATCCGATTATTGATAAACAAGAAAAAATTTACTCCCTCTGATCCACAAAAAATGTCGTGAGTTATGCTATTGATCTGTACTTGCGTAGTTCTATTTTCATGACACTCTTAACGGATCGGAGGGAGTATGTACTTATGTGGTTGCACCCTAAAAAAGTCTAATTCATTTGGCTGTCTTTACTCTTGAGAGATGTAGTTATTTCCTTGGCTTTGAATACTTGGCAGCACCTTTACAACTCTTTCGAGGAAGTACCAGGAGTTTTTCAACTAGCAACTGCTATTACATCAAATGACCTCGAGGAGATACAAAAATTTCTTGACTTATCTGTCAACTCCAGGTAATTGGATTTCCCAGAGCTGCCACTTTACCCATTAGCCAGCTTAGTTATATGTCTGGTACTGATGAGTTCCACCCCTGTGTTCTGTATACAAATCAAACTACAATTCAATTTTTCTATAAATATTACTTATAACATCTTCTATTGTTTGCCCCACTTCATCTTGGCCTTCCATTGTTATCAAATAGATCTATTTCGCAAAAAAAGAGTAGATCTATTTGATTGTTGTGAGAGGATATCCTACAAAATCTAAGCCACCTTGAATGTATATACATATCTATGAAAATATATCAAATAGATCTATTTGATTGTTTTGAGATGACATCCTACAATATCTAAGCCACCTTTGATACATACATATCTGTGAAATTAAGTGTGGCCAAATAAACAGTGTTAACCGTACCACGTCTAACTATCAGGGGCTCCAGTAAGGATGGACAATCTGTGGGGGAGTTTACATGGAACTGTGTTGCAATGCTAACCACCACCTTTTTTTGCCAATATTTTCTACCACTAAGATTTAAGTGATTTTGAAGCTGTGAAGGGTTGATTATCAAGACATTGGATACAGATGCTACATATGAGCCAGCGAAGCGGTCAAACAATTGGTTGAAATTGAAGAAAGATTACATGGATAGGTTAGTATATTTCATGCCATACTGATATCTCTTTGGCCTGCATAGCATGGAAATGTCGATAAGAGCTATGGACCATGTGATATCGATAGCATATTTATCCCTCATGTTATTGTCTCATCATTGCGACATGATACCTTACTTCGAACTCTTGGGTTGTCAACAAGCTTTTTACTTGATTAGTAAAATAAGTAATGATCTTATGTTCTTTGATGGTGTATTTCTTTTTTGTCCAGCGTTGGAGACTCTTTAGACCTGGTGCCAATTGCTGCTTTTCATGGAAGAGGAAAACGAACAGGTGGCATGCATACTGAACATTAAAATAAATTGATTACGACAGTTTCTGTGTGCATTTATCTGATTCTTATTGGCATTTTTTTTTTCTAACCAGGTGTATATGGATCATTCCTCCTGGCATGTTATGACGAGCAGAATGAAGAATACCAAACAATCTGCAATATAGGTATATTCTTAACCCTAAATTGGTTGACTGATGATTGATGAATCAATCTTCATAGTCTGTCTGTATAATGTTAGGTACTGGATTTTCTGAGCAACAACTGGAAGAATGTTCTACGAGCCTCAGAAGTAAAGTAATAAAAAACCCGAAGGTGATACATTCCTTCAGCTTGTTGCATGATTCTATTTTGTTAATACCCTGCAGTGTTGTTCTGTTCTACAGTTCGCTTTCCATTTTACAGGCATACTATAGGTTCGCTGACACAACTGACCCAGATGTGTGGTTTGAGCCATCAGTGGTAATATGCACATTGAACCTTGAATCCTTGACTATTACGATTACTTTGTTATATATTTTCTGTTAGCTTGCTTTTGTCACTTGTGATTGCCAGTCTTTATTTGATTGATCCTATCTTGTTCTAGTCTTTTAGGTTAATAATGAAAGAATGAACATAAACCAGTGATCATTAGTGATCTAGCAACATCGGAATGAACATGTTCTTAAGGCAATATGCTGGTTAATTTTCTAGTAACAAACTTAGTCCTGCATTATCTTGTCTCCCAATTATTTGAAGTCGTGTAATCGTTTTTGTTGCTGTGTCAGTTCATGTGCAATGGAAACAGTTAGTTTATGGTGAAAACTAGCATCTACTTGCATTTTATATGCATTTGGTGGTTACTCTGAAAACTAGCATCTTCATAGTCTGTCTGTATAATGTTAGGTACTGGATTTTACACCCACAGCTTAAGGGGTTACAGTAGTTCAACTTTGGTTTCATACTTGTTCGGTTTTGCAAATCTAATTATTTCTTGCTGGTTGTCAGGTGTGGGAGGTCAAAGCTGCTGATTTGAGCATAAGTCCTGTTCATCGTGCTGCTAATGGTATAGTTGACCCAAATAAGGTCGGTAATGTTATTTGATCTCATCATTCCCCCATTTATAAAATATGCCAAGTATGGGAGGCTAACGTTTGAATTGAAACCAGGGTATCTCTCTAAGGTTTCCTCGTTTGTTGCGGGTGCGGGAGGATAAAAACCCAGAACATGCAACCACATCTGAGCAAGTAAGCTTTCTGGTACTTTGTTCTTGATATATATGTTGTTTAGATTTTTGATGCGGGTTTGTATTCAAACTCCCAGGTTGCTGATATGTATCGTGCTCAAAAAATAAACCACTCGCACAACCAAGAAGATGAGGATGATGACTGAGACTGACCCCTCATTTTCCTTTGCCGACTTATTGTGGTAAACACCAACGTCTTATCTTTAAATTCAAAAGTTTATCTGTATATGCTTACTGCTTCTTGGATCATATTCGCTTCCTGAGTCTGTTCACATTTTAGCAGGACGTAGCCAAGGATGTATGTCCAGTGATTTGCTTAGTCGTTGCTCAAACCGACCTGGACATCTTCAGATTTGTTCACTTGATGTAATGCTACGCAACATTTTTTCCGTTTAATAATGTTTTCTGGTTCTCGTGATGTATCTGTAATACACGCTATCCAGGCGGTATTTGCATGGTAGGAAAATTGAAGAGTTTTAGAGTGCGTTGGCACAACCCAAAGATGTACATACGCTAGTTTTGAGTCAGTATTGCTGCTACTCTTCACCTCCGTTGCGAAATACTCCCTCTGTTCCGCAAGATAAGCCTCTATGAAGGAGTGTGGTTCGTTCACAAAGGCTTATATTGTGGAACAAAAATAGTAGATGACGCGATGGTGTTTCTGTAATTCCAACACAATCCGCAGTCCCCGTCATCTCCTTCCTCACTCACCGTCCTTGACAATGGATTAAAATCATGCCGTCTTCCTCCCCTCCACTCGCTCCATGCGCCTTGCTCCCCTCTCCCTAGCCCATGCTCCTCGACCCACGCCGCAAAGGGATCCCCTTTTCTACCACTAATCTATAAAGCGCGCCGAAAAGTCCATTTGGCACCCGGGCTACATGTAGCCCGTTTTTTTTGAAAATTTAAAATCTGCAAATTTAAGTTTCCAAAAAATCTGAAAAAAATTCGGAACGTAGATAATGATGATTTCTGCCAGTGTGCAAAAAAGAAATGCGAAATATTATGTATTTCATCCTGTGTAAAAAAGACAAATTTCTAGATCTGGGTGGTGATTCAAATCCTTATTTTGTCATTTTCGTGTAGGGCACAATATAAACTATTTCGCATATCTTTTTTACACACTGCCAGGAATCATCATTACCTACGTTCCGGATTTTTTTCAGATTTTTTGGAAACTTAAAATGGCGACAAAAAAATAAATAAAATACCGGGCTACATGTAGCCCGGTGCCAAAACGCCGCATACCGTGACTTGCGGGCTCCGGCGGCGGCGCTTGTGCCCCGGAGCCCGGAGATCCATCTCCCACCAATCCAAACTTGGGAGGCTGCAGCCGCTCTTCCTTTGATGGCCCAAGGTTCAGAGGAGGAGCTTCAAGGTGGAGTGTAACTGTGGAAGTGCACGCTGTCGCTAGCCGTTCGGTGATGCCATGGTGATGGCTGGAGACGTTCAAGCAGGCGGCGACCAGGTGTTGTGCCCACTGACCTGTTTGTATGCCCACCGAGTGTTTGTGATAATGCAAGCTATCATTTTTTTCATGATACACTAGTCCTTTGAGTATTGCCTCACCGATTGACCAGAGCATGTTTTCTTCTGGTTTTGCCTTTTCTTTTGTTGAAGTTAAGCGGCCAGTGCTTGAGCCTGACTGCATGAGATACACTCCCTGTTACCAAAGTTGTACTAGTGTGCAGATGTGTGTGCGCGCACCCGGTGTTCAGGTTTAGACATCGCATTCTCCTGGTGCCTATATATTTAGAGCCTGGTAATCTGCTAACACTGCACATTGATGTTGGTATATTAACATGGGGGTTACGGATTAAAACTTGTTCTGTATAGCTACCACAACCTGAAGGTGAACAACAAGCCGATCCTGTTTATACTGTGTTTGGCTGAGCTGATTCAAAACTCCACTATTGGTCATGGCTTTACTCCACTACTAGAAGGAAAAACGCGCGTTGCCGCGTCCGCTCTAGTACAACCAATGATAGATGGACAAATAGTTATTTTAGCGAAACATACCTAAAAAATATTAAGGAGTAGTAATAATGGAAAAAAAATGTACCCTTGCAACACGATCACTCAGTCGCTGCAAGATTTAGGAATACAGAGAGAAGATAACCCCACATAAAAAGATTAAACTCTGCAGATACTTAGTTAGACAATCAGAATTCAATCATAATTATGAAATGTCATGAAAGTTAAATTGTGTAGATGTTGTATGAAGATTTCAACAACAAAAAATTGAACAAAGTTTCGACAATCTGTAGACAATGTACAATGTACGATACGATGAACATTACAGACTCGAGAAATAGATTAGCAAGATGTGATTACTCGAGGTCCTACAGTCAAAGTCATTGATTTTATTATAATGAAACTAAGTAGACTTTTCTGACATAAATTCTCTCAAATCAGTAATAGTTGGCGCAATTATGTCTTGACATACTTAAACCAATTGCATCGAGTACAATCAATACTATATAAAAACAAAGAAACATTCCATCGATAAATAGTAAATAATGCAGCAAAAAACTTAGCAAAAGTGAAATTTTAAACGGTTTACATGCCATTTTAATCTGTGCACCAGATTCATATACATAAAATAAAAATATATAAAATGCATGAATACCACTAACAATTTTGAATATATATCTAATTGCAGGAATGGTCATTTCTCAACCTATAGTCTATCATGTTCGCTACACGCTCAACACACATTCTATTTTATCATTTTACACTCATCTGTCGTGACTTTTCTGCACTCTAATGACTGACACCGAGGATAGACACACATAGGTCATTTTCAGTGTATGCAACTATCTACAAAATACACATATGCAATTGATTTCATAAACTGGTTTGTTCTCTGAATACAAGTGAGAGATAAGCAAACATAATGCAGAGAAAAGGTTCGCAGATAAATACCCACATGATCTTTCTTTAGTACTTGGGTGGCATCCAACAAACGACGCGTCTACCTCATCCTTCCATTCCCACTCACCATCGACTTGTCGCTCACGGTCTCAATCGTAGCTGTCATCACCAGCGAGTCGAGCACCATTAACTGCACCAGCAACAACGGCTGCCGATGGGAGAGATGACATGGGTGTTCACGTGCAACTACTACGAGGGATGTAGGAAGTCTTTCAGCCACTGGCGTTGGGCGGCCACCAGAATGTGCATCTGTGGGGAGCGCACGTGATGTGCATGTTTACAATGGACTTGAGGCTAGAGACACATAGGTCATTTTCAGTGTATGCATCCAACTATCTACAAAATACACACATGCAATTGCTTACATGATAGTGCTCATTCTCTGAATACAAGTGAGAGATAAGCAAACATAATGCAGAGAAAAAGGTTTACAGATAAATACCCACATGATCTTTCATTAGTAATTAGGTGGCATCCAACAACGATGCGCCTAACTCATACTTCCATCCCCACTCACCATCGACTTGTCACTCACGGTCTTAACCGTAGCTTCCACCACCAGCGAGTCGAGCACCACTAGCTGCATCAACGACAGCGGCGACCGATGGGAGAGACGACATGGGTGCTCACGTGCAACTACTGCGAGGGATGTAGGAAGTCTTTCAGCTCACCGGCGTTGTGCGGCCACAAAAATATGCATGTGCGGGGAGCGGACATGACGTGCAAGTTGACAGTGGACTTGAGGCGCGACATAGGGAGTGGATGTGCCATGTAGTTCTATGGTCTTGACGGCGCCATAGGTGTGTGCGGACAGAGGGGGAAAATTTGTTTAAGAACAAATGTTTTTTATGGAATACGGCTCGAGAAAAGCGGAGGGAGATAAATGGTATCGCGTGGCACAGGCTGCATGACGCTATGGTGGTTGTTGACGGCAGAGAAACGATAAGTGAGAGAGTTGTCAGAAAGTGCCATTAGCTACTAAATCACCGCATCTTCTTATAAAACCTAAACGACATGTCAAGTTTTCAAAAATAAATAAATAAAGCATACAACGGTGTACGTAATCTAGAAAGTTTGTATTTTTTTATTTTGAGCTACACAAAAAAGACATTCGAGAGAAAATGGAGTTCTTTTTTCCTTTTTCATAACCATTATTTTTTTTGTGG
This sequence comes from Puccinellia tenuiflora, assembly GCA_012064385.1. Taxonomy (NCBI): domain Eukaryota; kingdom Viridiplantae; phylum Streptophyta; class Magnoliopsida; order Poales; family Poaceae; genus Puccinellia; species Puccinellia tenuiflora. Next base: position 314,485 of record QRDG01000243.1, on the reverse strand, counting down.
CTGGGAATATCATTTTTTTACCGAAAATGTGTATATGTCCAACAATTTTTTTTTTCAAGCTCAATTTTAATATTCGAGAGGTGTGAACCTGAGTGGGGTCTACCATAGAGTGGTGTTGCTTTTCCATTGGAGAACATGTGGAGCAAGGAGAGGAGAGGAATTCTAGGGAGCTTAGTACTTGGAGGGATTGGTTACGGCCGAGCAGATTTACTGATAGCAAAAATGAGGGCTACTAACAATACATCTTTGTGGTGTGCGAGTGCACTCTGAAATTTTTGTTGTTATTGGTTACGGCCGAGCAGATTTACTGATAGCAAAAATGAGGGCTACTGACAATACATCTTTGTGGTGTGCCAGTGCACTCTGAAATTTTTGTTGTTAGGAGTACAAACTGTCAATTTCTGAATATAGCTACAGGAGCACACAGCCACTTCATGCTCTCACAATCTTCTTCAGTGTTAAATAATGGCTAATCAAAAGTTGCATCAAGCCATTTTCTTGTGTAGTCTACACTGCATCAAGCAATTGAAAAACTTTGTTGACATCTGTACAGGGTGAAGAGTTAGAATTCCCAGAGAGGAACTCTGAAACTCGATGGAGCTTGCCGGAGATCTACTGGCGATCTCGATGAGGAGTTCTGCTGGTGATATCCTCGTCGAGATGGAGCTCTCCTCGTCGAGCTGGAACTTCCGGCGCTGCCGGCGACACGGATGGATTTGCTCCTTTGCTTGTGATCGAGGAGGAGGAGCATAGCCTAATGTATAGCGCGGACGGGAAGAAGGGGAGCAGAGCGCCGGCGGGAAGACGGGGAGCAGAGGACCAGCGGGGATCAGGTCTTCCCCTCCCCGCTGTAGCATGAACCTGGCGGTGGAGGACCTTGTCCGTGGGAAGGTTGTGACTTCTGGGACGCCTGGCCACGCTACAGCAAGGAGCAGGAGGGGAAGATGGAAGCGCGGCTTCTGGGCCTGGCGAAGGAGGATAAGGATCTCGATGTGCTAGATCCGGCGTCGGGATCCTTCTGCTGGAGATGGTGCACGAGGTGCTGGGCGGCGAGAGCTCGAGGATCTGGCGCCGGCGGGGCGGTGGGATCCTAGTGCTGGAGATGGAGCTCGAGGTGCTGCGTGGAGGTAGCTCGAGGTGCTGGGCTACGGGAGCTGGAGTTTCTGGCGGGCGGGAGATCGAGGTCCTGGCCGGCGGGAGCACCTGCCGGTGTTCCTCGCGGTGGATCGCGTCCAGCCGACGGAGAACTGGGGTAGTCTGTAACGATTTCAAATTTGGGAAGGGTCTTATTGTAAAATTGATTTGTTCACAATTTTTGCCCCTCGCGTCAAGTAATTCCGAACGGAGGGAGTAATTCTGATAATTTTGTTGTGTCAAGATATCAGGGGTTGGCAGTTGACACCTTGACCAGTGAATGGCATTCTCCCCAGCGTAGCGGGGTCTTTTTTTCTCTCTTCTATTTACCTTCACCAATGGTATTCCAGTCAAGTAATAATTCACCATTTCAATTACAATAGGGGCGAACAATGGCATAGAACTGACTGAATAGAAGATGTAGGCTTCTTTAAGTTAGCAACAGTGGCTACGAACGAAGGCTGTTTCGAGCTGTCTAAAGATTATTGCCGTATCGGCGCTAAAAGGAAACAAAAACTAGATCGAAGGGGAAGAATTCCTCAGCATCTTTTCATACTCCCTCCGTCCCAAAAAGGATGTCACAACTTTTTCCATCCACGAGTGTATCTAGACATATTTTACATATAGATACATTCATAAATGGAAAAATCTGTGACATCCTTTTCGGGACGGAGGAAGTAAAAGAAATGGTGAGTACGCAATGGCGTTGCGAGCATAGAGGCTCGAACCCAGTCGGGCAGGTAAGCATTAGACCGTACCTACCATCCCGGCTATACCGCGGTTCTCGTGCCAAAAGGAAATGAAAAACATGAACGACGCTAGTTGGCATCGACCATGCACTTTTGTGGAGGGAGGGCACGCCAGCTGATGTCCCTTTTATCTATTCATAGACGCGTGTGTCTTGACCCACAATCACCGTAACAATCCTACCCAGATCTACTAAGGAGAACACATCAGATGATCCAATTCTCTCTACGATTCACTCAACAAGTTTGGATTCAGAGGGATTCTCGATTTCAAGTTATAGAGAAAGTCTTGGAGAGGAGGAAAGAACACAGAGCCAGGCACCCAGACACGGGCCCTTCTATTTCGGTGATCTGATCCCAGATGATCCGCTCACAGCGCACGCCTATCTATTTAAAGGCTGGGCTACTCCCTTACAGATGGGTCCACGCTACCCCACCACTCACAGCTAATTACTTGGCCCAATCGTTGCCCACATATCGCGGGTTGGGCTTGGCTTGACGACGTGGGCGCCCGTCCACCAGAACAGAGTCTTTTGCTGCCGCGGCAGAGGAACCTCCCAGTTTTGCTGCCTCGGCAGCTTCTGCTGCTTCTTTCTTCTTCCTCAGAGCATGGTCCCTCCTCTGCCGCCACTTCCGTACTTGCCGAGTTGTTACATTCCCCTCTCCTTCAAAAGCAGCCTGCCCACAAGCTGCAGCTCCAGGAAACTTGGCCTTCACTTCATTCTCATTCTCCCAGGTGGCGAGTCCTGCATTTAAACCAGACCAGCGGACAAGAATTTGTGAAACTAAGTTGGAGCCCCTTTTTACCTGCCTCTATTTTAGAATTTCTTCCGGTTTAGCCATGTCCTCATTACTCGTTGGCAAAACTTCAGTGCTCACTCCCTGTACCCCCACTGCATACTTGAGTTGAGACACATGAAACAGCGGGTGTACGGTGGCTGTCTCTGGCAATTTGAGTTCATAAGCCACAGGTCCAATCTTTTTGATTATTGTGAAAGGCCCATAGAACTTGAATGCTAGTTTGGGGTTAGCTCGAGTGGCAATGGATTTCTGAATGTACGGTTGCAGTTTGAGAAAAACTTTGTCTCCCACCTGGAATGCTCTCTCAGTTCTGTTCTTGTCGGCCTGAGATTTCATCCGTTGTTGAGCACGTAGCAAGTGTTGTCTCAGCTGTTGTTGCACATCTGTTCTCTCATCCAGCCACTCCTGCAAATTTGGTATGGCACAGTCCACTTCTGGATCTATTCCAAAATGCCTGGGTTGATGGTTATACAACACTTCAAAAGGAGACTTCCCCAGAGATTCATGCTTGTTGGTGTTGTACCAGAATTCAGCTAGAGGGATCCACTGGGACCATTTTTTTGGACAGTCATGAACAAAGCACCGCAAATATCCCTCAACACTCTGGTTTACCCTCTCAGTTTGCCCATCAGATTGTGGGTGTTGCCCTGAACTCATGTCCAAAGTAACTCCAGTTAACTCTGTCAATTTTTTCCAAAAGTTACTGGTAAAAATGGGGTCTCTGTCTGAGATAATTTCCACAGGCATGCCATGCAGTTTATACACCCCATCCAGATATGCCTGAGCCACTGTCATAGCTGTGTATGGATGTTTGAGGGGCAAGAAATGAGCATATTTACTGAATTTGTCCACCACCACAAGCAGACAATCAAATGAACCAGATTTTGGTAATCCTTCTATGAAATCCATTGAAACTGTGTGCCAAGCACCAGGAGGAACTTCTAGTGGTTGAAGCAATCCAGGATACTTCACTCTTTCAGCCTTTGCTTGTTGGCACACTTGGCAGCAAGAAACATATTCTTTAATGATTCCTTTCATTTTGGGCCAGGAGAACAGCCTTTTAATCCTGTGGTAGGTAACAGGGAAACCAGAATGACCACCCACTGCACTACAGTGTAAAGCCTGTATAAGCTGTTGTTGCATTGTGGAATTATTCCCAATCCAGATCCTATTCTTGTGATATATAATGCCTTGCTTCAGATGAAACTGGTCGTACAATTTCCCTGTGGTCAATTCTGCTAGAATACCCTGAGCCTGTGGGTCCTCATAGTAGCCTTGTGCCACATTATCCAGCCACACAAGAGTGGCTCGAGACATGGTGTGCAATTCCTGGCCATGACATCTGGACAAGGCATCTGCCACAACGTTTTCTTTCCCTTTTTTGTAAGTGATTCCTATACTGCAGCCCCAACAGTTTTGTCATTGCTTTATGTTGCCAAGGAGTTGTTAATCTCTGGTCATTAAGGTGAATTAGGCTTTGCTGATCTGTCCTTATAAGGAATTCATTGTGTTGTAAATATGATCTCCATTTTTCCACTGCCAAGAGAATCGCCAGACATTCTTTTTCATAGGTTGACAACCCTCTGTTTTTGGGTCCAAGAGCTTTACTCCAGAAAGCAATAGGATGACCTTTTTGTAACAACACTGCCCCAATTCCAGTGTCACATGCATCTGTTTCCACCACAAACTGTTCCTTGAAATTTGGTAAGGCCAGCACAGGAGCAGTTATAAGGGCTTGCTTTAAGGCCTGAAAGGACGCTTCAGTGTCGGGAGTCCATTGAAATATCACCCCTTTTTTGAGCAAATCAGTGAGTGAGCGACAGATAATACCAAAGTTTCTCACATATTTCCTATAGAAACCTGCCATACCCAGTAAGCTTCGCACATCCTTTGCATTTTGTGGTGTTTTCCAATTCTTGATCACCTCAATTTTTTCCTCATCAGTGGCCACTCCCTCAGCACCAATTGTATGACCTAGAAATTTCAGCTTGCTTTGTGCAAATTTACACTTTGACAATTTTATCTTCAGCTGATGCTGCTGTAGTATAGAAAACACTTGTTCCACCATTTGCAAATGAGCTTCCATTGTTGGACTGTAAATCAGAATGTTGTCGATGAATACCAACACTCCTTTCCTCAGCAATGGTGACAGAATGGTATTCATGGTATTCTGGAATGTTGCAGGAGCTCCAGTTAATCCATAGGGAAGCACCTTGTATTCATAGTGCCCATTGTGTGTTCTGAAGGCTGTTTTGAATTCCTCTCCAGGTTTCATTCGTATTTGGTGATACCCTGAGCGCAGGTCTAGGCTGGTGAAAAACTTGGACCCAGCTAACTCATCTAGAAGCTCATCAATCACAGGTATGGGGTATTTATTCTTGACGGTTATTGCATTTAATCCTCTGTAGTCAATCACCAATCTCCAGGTTAAATCCTTCCTGCCCACTAGTATCAAGGGAGATGCAAAAGGACTGCAACTCTGAGAAATTATCCCATTTTTGAGCATCTCAGCGATTTGTTTTTCTATCTCTGTCTTTTGCTCAGGATTGTACCTATAGGGCCTGGAATTCACTGGTTGAGCTCCAGGTAACAGAGGAATGGAATGATCAAATTGTCTTTCAGGTGGAAGGCCTGAGGGTTCCTCAAAGAGTTTCTTGTACTGTTGCAGCAGTGCAGTCATGGCTGGGTTGTTCACCTGAAATTCTTTCTCAGCCACAAACCCAATCATTATGCAATGAGTTACCTCCTCTGCCATCTGCATGGCATATAGCTGTTGGCAGGTTATAGGTAAGCACTCTGTGGTGTTTGCTTGTAGCCCAATGATCTCCACATTTTTGCCATGTAAGGGAATGAAGAAACGTTTTTGTACCCAATCGACATGCATAGGGCTGTGCTGTTTCAGCCAGTCCATTCCCAGTATCAAATCATAGCAATCCAGTGGTGAAGTCCTGAAGGTGGTATGAAATTTTGACCCCTGACACATCCACTCACACTCTAGAAATATGGAAAATCCTTCCAAAATTCCTCCATTAGCAATTTTCACTCTGGTTGGCAGTTGCAATATTGTTCCCCCCCTTTCAGTTTAGCAGCTAAGTTCTGGCTCACAAAACTGACTGAACTGCCTGAGTCCACTAGGATCAACACTTCATGATTTTGAATCTTCCCACAGAGTCTGACAGTTTCAGCACCTTCCAGTCCTTTCACAGCATGTTTAGAAATGGACATCAACTCCTGATCTGCCTCTTCATCCATATCATTTTGTTCAGATAGTCTTTCTTCTGAGTCACAACTTAGCATGTCCAGCAGTTCCTGTACCACACAAATTTGTACTTGAGAGGAACACTTGTGTTGTGGCCCCCATTTTCCCCACATGTGAAACACAATCCTTGCTCTTCGATAGGCATTGAGGGCATTAAGTTTGTGCCCTGAATTTCCACTAGAAGTGGTATTATCCCCAGTCTTCTGTCCTTCTTGCCTGAATAAGTGAGTCTTGCCAACATTTCCAGGAGTAGAAAAATTTCGGGGTGGATTATAATTTTCCACCCTCTTGTATGATCTCACAGGAATATCCTCCAGCACTTCCTCCTGTAACAGAGCGAGAGAACCAGTAGTATCCAGATCGACAGGTTGTTGAATGACAACTACCCTTCTAATTTCAGACTTTAAACAATCAATGAAAGTGGTGATAAAAATCTCAGGATCAATGTTGGGATTATGTGCTAACATTTGATGCATCAAACAATTGAAATTTTCTACGTATTCTTGCATTGTTCCTGTTTGTCTAACATGTGTCAACTTACGAATCAAAACCTGAAACTATAACTTTCCAAACCTAAGACACACAAAAACGCAAAACTCTTCCCAATTCATGTTTTCTATTTTGGACTCTACTGACTGTAACCACATTTTGGCTTGACCAGTGAAGTACATGGTAGCATAATCCTTCCAAGTGTCAGGATCAGTATGAAAAAGCCTAAAGTATTTTTCACAACTCTTTTTCCACCATTTTGGGTTATCTCCATCAAAAATAGGCAACTCTGGTCTATTAGGTGCACTGTCCCCCAAGGAAATACTGTGCATACGGGAACATGGTGTGGCTAATTCATAATCACAAGGAGAACCATAGACAGGGCCAAGGAGGGGATCAATATTCGTACCCTTGGCCGGAGGCGTGACCGTGGTGACAACACCAGGTCGAGGCCCCCGTGCAGTATTGTCGTCGCGGCGCCCATCGGGGCTGGTTGGCCTCCTTCCCCGCGGTGGCACGTACTTGCCAGGCGCGGCAGGAATGAAAGGTGTGTTGAAGCTGGAACCCGCGGCGTCGAGGGGACGCGCCGGTGTCTCCAGTACCTCGGCGGGTGGAATTCGGAGATGCGCTTGTAGATCACGGACTGCTTCCTACAACTGCTCCACTTGCTTGTCCACTTGGGGCTTCCACTCATCAAACACCACACGATGATCTCTGATTTCCGTCTGAAGCGAGGCATATATGATTCTCCCGAGCCTCCTTCTGCATCTGCAGCAGCATCTCCATGAGTGTTTTCTCACCGCCTTCCCCCATGTTTCCTCGATCTGATGGCGAATCAACGAGATCTGCCTGGCTAGGGTGTCCCTGAGGATCTCTGCGCAAATTCACGCGTGGTGAATTCGCACCTGTTGCCTGGGCTTACGATCGATCGCTCGATCCGGCCTGATTCGAACGGTGGCGTGGTGGATTTTGTGGCTCTGATACCAAATGTAACAGTCCTACCCAGATCTACTAAGGAGAACACATCACATGATCCAATTCTCTCTATGATTCACTCAACTAGTTTGGATTCAGAGGGATTCTCGATTTCAAGTTACAGAGAAAGTCTTGGAGAGGAGGAAAGAACACAGAGCCAGGCACCCAGACACGGGCCCTTCTATTTCGATGATCTGATCCCAGATGATCCGCTCACAGCGCACGCCTATCTATTTAAAGGCTGGGCTACTCCCTTACAGATGGGTCCACGCTACCCCACCACTCACAACTAATTACTTGGCCCAATCTTTGCCCACATATCGCGGGTTGGGCTTGGCTTGACGACGTGGGCGCCCGTCCAGCAGAACAGAGTCTTTTGCTGCCGCGGCAGAGGAACCTCCCAGTTTTGTTGCCTCGGCAGCTCCTGCTGCTTCTTTCTTCTTCCTCAAAGCATGGTCCCTCCTCTGCCGCCACTTTCGTACTCGTCGGGTTGTTACAATCACCTACCCTTGTGGCAATTTATGTTTCGTATATCACGGTAATATAAAGCAGATTAGAAACCGGACACAACAAGTGACTAATAGTGTTTTTACAATATATTCAAAGACATATATAGAACAAAACTCGACAGCATGGTTTTGTTGAACACAAGCGTAGGTAATGTACAATAAACAACAAAAGGTGAATCTTCACATTGTGTGGAATGTGGAGCAGCCATGGACTGAACACTTTTTGCCAGACCACCGGGTTGAACCGAATAACCTGCCTCAGCTACAACGGTGTCATTCGGAGGGCGTCGACTGACGTTCATGAAATACATTCTCTGAAGGCACGGTATTCTTGATCACGTCATCGTCGATTAGAGGAGAAAGTGGCGAGCTGAAAGTCATAAGCTGAATATGCGCCATGGTAGAAATCTCTGTTTTTTGAGAAATGCATCGGATCTCAAAGGCTTCCGCCCAAAACGTAGCTTGCACCAAGGGACGCTTACATTTTGCAAGCGCTTGCAGATTAGCATCATCAACAAACACTATATCCGCATCCTGAAAATAAAGCAGGGTTGCTGACTCGATCGCTTCATGTCTCCCCATAGAAATTTCTAGCCTCAATCCGCAGAGTATTTCCATGTGGTAAGTATTGATGGCGAGCATAGCCATAATCTCGTCTGATCCAAAATCAAGTGTTGTAACATCGCACTTAGTAAATTCAAGAAATGTATTGTTTGGTTATAGTGACCTGAACGGATGGGGTCCTCATCTAAGGAGGAAGAAAACACGGCTCAACATAAATAAAGATAAAAAAATATGTAATGTACCCAGACAAAGATAGTACAATATGGAATCGGAGATATCGAGTGGTAGATCGTCCACCATCATCGGGATTGCTCGTCATCGTCGGAACCGCCTCGGGGGACGTGTCGTGTAGGGACATGATTTTCCCTCCCTCAAGTCCGTCACTCGTCTTCGTGTGTCCCGTGTGTTTAGAATTGAGCAGCTAAGGAGTACTTCCTACGCTCCACAATATAAGATGTTGTAGGTGTTGCACATGTTATCTAGATTCGAACTAAAATGGATAAATCTATGCACTAATACGTGTCTAAATATATGTGTATACGTGTGTGTGAATGTAGCAAAAGCTAAAAACATCTTATATTGTGGAATGGAGGGAGTACATCTTTGTTCTTTGAAACATGTACCCTCAAAACAAAAGGAAAGAGATCGCGACTAGTTTTCTCTAGGTGTGTTTTGACCATGTGTAATATAATGCTCAGTAATACAACTTTATTATAGTCCTTAACGATAAGACAAGCAAACCGTTGGTTGCATGTTCTCGAAAAAAATATCAATCCCTGAACAAAAACGATGCATCCTCCTATCCTCGTAATGCTGAGTTCAATCGGTAATAGCTGCATAATAAAAAATCAAAAAAAGATTAACTGAGAAATTTCCTGTACGCCACCTCTTTTTCAGTTTTTTTGGTGCCGAGGCCGGCGTGCTTTCGAATAGCCAGGCTCGCACAATGGGCCCTGCGACTTTATTTTTTATCCTGGCGAGGCCGAATCCAGCTATGGTGAAAGTTATATGCTGAAACTAAAACTCGAAACTCGCGAGCTAAACGAGTAGCTCGTGACTTGGCTCGGCTCGAACTTGGTGTCCAATAAGTCGAGCCGAGTTTTAGATTTGAGCTCGATTCTCGACCAAGTTAGACGAGCCGAGTTACGAGTTACTCGTTTAGCTTGTTAAACTCGTTCAAATATAAAATTTAGAATTTTTTGTATATTAATGTCAAATTTGCTAACGTTCTTTGCCCCGATAATGAAGTAGATCTTCTATCTTTCAGCATTATTCTATCATATAAGTAGAGATGTGTAATTGTAGAAGGATTATAATTGTTATAGTTCCAAATTAATTGGAGAAATACAATTTTAATCATAAAATTAGTTAAACGAGATAAATGAGCTACTCGCGAGCTTACTGAGTCGAGCCGAGTTTCATAACTTAAATCGTTCTAGTAAACGAGCCAAGCTGAGCTAACTCGTTGTTTTAACGTGCTTGATCGAGTCGAGCCGAGCTGGCTCGGCTCGGCTCGAATTCCAGCCCTACTGTCGCCCAGTCTTCACCGTCGTCGCGGGAGCACGCGGCCACCCGCTTGGCGCTAGTCCGCATCCTGGAGTGCACCACCGGCGGGAGAAGGATCGAGTCGGCACTGCGGGTCCCCGCACCCGCCGTGCCGCTCCAGAGCCGGGGATTCATCTTCTATTCACGGGTGCTATTCGCGCTGGGTGGCCAGAGCCGACAAGAGCTAAGCGTGGTGTTTGTGTCTGGTGAGGACGACATCGTCTTCGCGCACGTCCAGAGAAGTACACAGGCCCTGCCGGGGCCATCCGCCCACACGTCCATTACCCAACTCGGTGAGCAGTAGGCCCGAATCTCGTCCTCGGCTTCGCACGCCAAGACACTGTAGGCATCGGACTCCGTCAACACCACGCTCGCTCTCGCCCAGTCGTCACCGGCACTGTAGGAGCATGCGGACGCCATCGGCAGGAGGAGGATCTAGCCGACGCTCCTACCGGGGCCGTCCATCGAAATCGACACGCGCATTACCCAGCTCGATAAGCAGTTGGCCCGCATGATGTTCGGTTTAAGCTACGATGTCGGCGTCAATGGTGGTGAAAGGCCGGCACGTGGACCTGCGGGAGATCCATAGATGGGACTAGTGCCGTTGTGTCTACATGCGCCGCACACTGTCATGCCGCCCCTTCGGCAGCTCAAGCCGGTGGTGACCATGATGGTCGCAATGGGGCCGAGAACCCTGGGCGCACCGCTCCGGAGTGCGGGACTGCTTCAGTGGCGTCAACATGCGCCGCATGTTGGCTTGTCCAGGACTGGTCTAATGAAAAAGCAGCCCGGGCAAATCAAAACAAATAAAATTTATACCGAACTTTTATACTTCTCTAAATCTTATTTTAGCACATTATATTATTACACGCATAATTTTCAATTTTCGCATAAGTCAACCGTATTACTAGTAATATAACGAAATATTAATTGGTGTTATTTGTTTGTACTGAATATTATTGAAAGATACGAAAGCATGTTCTAAATTATTTTTTCTACAACTCATAATCTATATAATTTATATGTACTTATGGTGAAGATAAGTAAATAGTACGATCTAACAAATATCTCAATAGCGCTTTCTAGCGAATGATTAAGTCACATATTTATAATAACTTTTACGGTATAAACTGACCAATGGCATTACTTTTTCATCGTGAAAATTGTCTAGCCAGTTAGAATTTAACAAAGTGTGCATGCTTTATACCTAATATTAAAACGATATTGCTTGGAATAATCACCAATGAATATAAAATAGAGTGGCTTATAGTATATTTACATATGTAAATTTTATTATTTCATATGCCATGTACTTCCAACAGTTTAAGCAGATTACGTAAAATCTTCAGTCCTTCCATCAGAAAGAGAATACCATGTTAACTGAACTTGTTGTTACTAGTTATATTGGTTTGTTCATATTAACTAAAGTGTATTGATTACCTCGTATAAATGTCATTGTTATATTGTTTGTGAAATATTTATCATATTATTATAGTATTTTTAGATATAGTATGAGTGAAAATCATAGTCAAATTTATACATTGTTAATCAGATTATTATAAAAAAATACAAAGAGTATTAGTTTTCTGGATTGTAATGGATATTATAATAAATAATACCATTTTAGGTCCTTCTTTTCTGGGTGCCCTAGGCGGTCGCACTTCTTACCCGGCCTATGGGCGCCCTGGGGGTGTCACCCTTTCTGCAGCTCGAGCTGGGGCTTACCAGGATGATGGGCATCGGGCTGCAGTAGTGCAGTGGACGGGACAGCCGTGGCGCCAACATGCGCCGCATGTTCAGCTGCATCAGCACCACCATGCACACTCGCGGCTTCGCCTGGAGATGATGTCCGAGCCGGCAAGACAGTCGGTGCGGCGTGGCCTCGCCCTCGCTCCGAGTCGCCACGACAACAACGCGGACTTCCTTCAGATCCCAGTGAGTCGCCTCACCCTCGCCCTCATCGGCTCATCCTCGTCCTCTCTCTCGCCAGCCCGTCTTAGTGATTTAACACAACGCTCTTTTCATGTTTACTTTGGCAGCGTGAGGATGTTCAACGTGGGTGGACTGTGCTGCAGTGAGGCGTGCCGCCGGGAAGCTCAGACGGCGCAACCACCAGCTTACCACACAGCTCACGCAGCAGGTAATGCACGCCCAGGGGCTGCAGCAGGAGTGTTGGAGCCTTCAGCCCTTCACCAAGTACTGGGCCTGCATGAGACGCCACATAGCAGCAGCAGCGGCAGTTGCGTCGCCGACGAGCGCTATCGTGGACCTGGAATCTGTGGGGACTGGGGACTGCTCAGGGCCAGCCGAGGTAGCGCGCCCTCCCTGCTTACACACTGCGCTGTGCTACGGGTGCTACACGAAGCGCCAGGGAGTGCCCTTGCTGCGGCCTTGTACTTCGTTTCTAGTACTACTGACTTGGTATATCAACATTCTATCTCTGCCGGCTGCCGCTAGATCTGAGTTTTTTACTTTTTTATATTGATGTTACATACGGTGTGCGATTTTGCTAGATGTACACATCGTTTTTGTTGTATAAGCATGGGAGAAGTGCTTTAATGATTTATGTGCGTATGTTACGGAGAGATTGCTCCAATGTTGCATATTTGTTTCCTGTAGAGCTGAATGAGTTGGAAACATATGTTGAATAAGCTGGTTTTTTTTGCTACAGCCGACGGCAACGGATTTTCCAACATTGTATGTCCGATCAATTGGAAATTGTTGCATAAGTTGTTGAATTCTGTACATTAATGTGTCCAAAATGTTATAGGATTTTTGTTGCACATCGAAAGTTTACTTACCGATTTTTTTTGCAAAACATGTCGCAATTCTAAAAATGCTACATATACAAAGAAAAAAAATGTTATGTTCAGTTTTTTTTATAGCAGTCACCAAACTTTTACCACATATATGCATATGAACGTGATATGCATGGCAAACGGGCCGATGTCACAACAGGCTAGCGTAATTGCCGTACTGTTTTTGTTTTTTTGAACGAAAGGATGATACTTGGCATCGCTCGTGCGCTTATGTGGAGGGAGCACTCGCCACCTCATCCTTTTATCTATACGTACATATGGTAAAGCTAGTCTATAAATTTTGATGGCAAAAGACGGAGGCGGCGTTTCGGGTCACGGGTGCATCTGCACCCGTTGTGTAAAAAAATTTTAAAAACTTTTTAAAATGTCAAAAAATTCTAAAAAAAATTCGGATATACATCAGGAAATTTTGTGTTAGCACAAAAAGTTTCGCGGTGAAAAGACATTTTTTGTGATCTGTGCAAAAAAGACAAATTCGGGCAATACAAAATGACTTTGTACGGGACATGTTTTTGTCTTTTTTGCACAGATCACAAAAAATGTCTTTTCACCACGAATTTTTTTGTGCTAGCACAAAATGTTTTGAAGTATATGCAAAAATTTTATTTTGAATTTTTTGACATTTGGAAATTTGTTTTTTGGGCAGTGGGTGCATCTGCACCCACTACCCGAAATGGATTTCCGGCAAAAGACTCGCTACTCATTGCAAGTCATATAAACCTATTGCAGTTAAAACATGATTTTTTTTGGTGTACTAAAGTGGTTTTAGAATTCAAATTTTTTATCACCAAAGTGAACGCTATGTTGACTTTTAGTGCATAAGTCAACACAAAGTTGACTTTGGAGAATTTTTTTCCCAAATTTTGAAACCACTTTTATACACCAGAAATCAAAGGTCAAAATGGGTTTATACTGTGGGTGTGTACCCACCCCGTGGGTAGCAAATCCACTCTCAAATTAAATAATTCATAACTTTCAAACCGAGTGTCCAAATCAAAATTAGCATACACCCTAATGTTTCTTAGTGCAGCGAGATTTTTAAAATTAGATCCCATATAAAAAGCAACTTTTCTTCAAAATAAACCAATTTGTGGTAAAAAAATGTGTTTGCTTACCAAGAAGTTGCTTTCTGGAATAGCGGAAAGTCCAAATGGAGACCGAGCTCCATGGAGCTCGGTTCTCCAAAAAAATTTGAATCCGCAAATTTTTGATTCAAAAAATTATGAAAAACATCATAGTGCTGGAGAATATATACTATGATCCATCAATGTGAAAATTTTCAACCACAAACTCATTATATTTTGATCTGTGCAAAAAAGAGAAATCTGGCCAGATTTCAAATTTTTGAGATTGCGCACTGTTCCCCGATTCAGATACGCAGTTTTCTCTTTTTTTCCCAGAACAGGACATAAAGAATTTCTGATTGAAAATTTTCACATTGGTGGATCACAATATTATCTACGAGCATAATTTGTTTCAGAATTTTTAGAAACAAAACAATGCGGATTTTTTATTTTGAAAACCGAGCTCCATGGAGCTTGGCCTCCAAATCGCGGCTCTCCTAAAATAGCCACTATGTAAGTTAATAGAAAAACATTACAGAACAAACATGCGTCTCATCAAAATAGACAACTTGAAAATTGTTTGGATTGCCCCGCCCTCACATCTTTTTCGTGTTTGTGATAGAAAATCAAGTTTACAGGTATGAAGTTGCCTTTCGTGCCAGTTTATACTACAAAGTTGTTTTTGTGATAGAAACATGCTTATCGTTTAAATTCGTTGTACGAAATATATAGAAATGGAACTATTTATCACGAAAAAGTATTTTGTGGTTAAAAAAATGCTTTTGTAGAACGGATTGACAAGTGAAGAATTATAATAGCAAACCACAGTTCTAAAAATGCTGCAAAACATGTTGGGAAGTTTTGTGCATAAAACTAAGTTCACGACCGAAGTTTTTTTTACTGATTCAGAGAAAATGTTGCAAGCCATGTCGCAATTATAAAATGCTACATACGCGAAAAAAATGTTATGTTTGGATTTTTGTTTGCTGTAGTGACTAAATTGTTGCATAAGTGAGGGGAACGACACATGCATGTGAAACCGGCTAATGTTTCAGCAATCCAACGCCTAGCGTTTGCCAAAGAGTATTAACGTACTGGTACCAAAAGGAAATGAGAAACATGAAATAAAGGACATACTTTACGTACAGTGCTCGTGCGCTTATGTGGCGGGAGCGCACGCTAGCTCATGTCCTTTTGTCTATACATAGATATGTTAAGGCAGTCTAAAGTTTTTGAAATACACAACTCCCAAACCAAGCACCCAAATTAAAATCCGTTACACCCTAGTGTTACTCGCTACTAGGTGTGCGAAATTAGATGCCATATGAAAAGTAAATTTTCTTCACGATAAATAAAATTTGTGGTAAAAACACGTTTGTCAAATAAAAAGTTGCTTTTCAGAATAACAACAATATATGTCGATAGATAAACATTGCAGAAGAAGCATGCTTCGTATAAAACCGACAAGTTTAAAATTGTTTGGATGAAAGACAAGCCCCCATGCCCTCACATTTTTTCGTGGTTGTGATAGAAGATGCAAATTTACATATAAAGTTGGGTTCCGTGTTTGAGATAGAAAATGCAAGTTTACGAGTAAGAAGTTGCGTTTAGTGCCAGTTTATACAACAAAGTTGCTTTTGTGATAGAAAACATGCTTACATTACAAATTTGTTTTGTAAAATATATAGAAAACAACCATTAATCATGAAAAATAATTTGTGGTTAAAAATGCTTCTGTAGAACATATCGATAATTTTAGAATTATATTGGTAAACTACAAGTTTATACTGAAAAGAGACTTTTCCTGATAATTATTGCTTTTACAGTTGAGAATTGTTTTGGTTGATAGGAAGTTTATATAGTTATATGCATATCCAATCGTTATAATGGCGATTAAAACACCTTCTGAGAGACTCATTGGTATGTATGTGAAAAGAAAATTTTGTATCACGAAAAAGCAAATTTCACGAGGAAAAAAACATGTTTGTACTGCAAACTTGCATTTTCACTACGAAGTTGGGTTTTGAAATATTCGTCGAAACATGTTCATTGGGAGCTAGTTTCGAAAATCTTTTCGTTAGGAACGCAAGGTGAAAACTTATTCTTATTTGAACGCTTGGTTTTGGAAGTAGATGGTTTTTTAAATTCGTGACAGCATTTGCATGGAGATGCCATCACCTATTTTGTCTCGCTCTTGTCGGCGTTCTTCACCGGTTCATTAATGTGTGAGAAAAGGAAAAAAAGCCACAAGTGAGCCAGCCACGTACGCGCGCGCGTGTCATTCTTCCCAGACAAGTAGTCCGTGTGCCCGCGTCGAAGAAACGAAAACGCACGCTGTGATTCGGGTGAAGGGATGGCCTTCGATCGACGGTGTACCAATGGCAGAGATCATCGATCGGCATGGAAGGGGACTGCAGCACGTTCCCGTCCGTCCGCGGCTGCTTCTCTTTCTCTCTCGGTGCCGGCCGGGTGGGTTTGGAATTCAGATGAACCGGCCGGCCAGGGTATCTCCAGCTGGCATGGGACCCGCATTTGTAACAAACTATTTACCTCTGCGGCCGCCGTGGTGAACCAAGCAGCTGTAATTCGTGGCAAAGCCAGTGAAAATTAGGAGCGGTTACTACTCGCGGGGAGGGAGACGCTGGCTGCACTGCACGCCACGGTAACTTTCGTCGCCTGGCGCCGTCCCGACCCTCCCCTATAAAATTCTCCCTCCTCCTTCCTCGCTTCGGCCACCTCCAGACTCCACACACACACCGCCATCCCTCACGAGAGAACAAAGAGCCAGAGAGCGGGAGACAGCGAGCGGGCGAGCCATGGCGGGCCGCGGCAAGGGCAAGAGTACCGGATCGCCCAAGACGCCGGCGAGCAAGGCGCCACTGGGTGCGGCATCGGGCGGCGAGCCCTCGGGAGATGGAGCACGGCGTCGTCCTCAGGGGGAGCAGACGGCCCCGGCCTCGGCGGGGAGCAACGCACGAGCGCCGGCGTCGACCTCGGCCCAGCCGCAGCGTTGCCCCTTGACCAGAGTAAGCTCTCCCACCGATGCTTCTTCGCCTCCCCACGCCTTCGTTCTTCTGTGATGTTCTTCTCTGATTCGAGTGTTGGTTCTTTTGTTCGTGGTCTCCGCAGAGCAGGGCGCCGCACTTGTTCTACACCAGCAAGGACACGCGGACCAAGCAACTTGTGATCGGGAAAGACAAGATACCGCCCATGTCCAACGACAAGAAGAAGCGCCCTGATCTGCCGCTGCCACGGAACAAACGCAAGGCGACCATGTCCGCGCCCGGAGCGCGCCTCGTGAAGAAGCCAGCGACAGCTCCGGTAGGACTTCAGTTTCGAAGCATTCGCGTTCTGCACTTCTTCCCGTCCTGTTTGTTCTTTGACGTCTTCGGATTTTTTGTTCCCAGTCCCTCGCTTCGCAGTCCCCGACTTTGAGCAGGCTCCGCAGCGGCATGAGCGCTGCGCAGTCCCCGGCACCGACCCCCAGGCCTGTCCGCGACAGCAGCATCAGCGCCGCGGAGCCCCGGAACACCAGCCTCGAGAGCGGCAGCACCAGCGGCGGCGGCGGTGAGCAGAGGTGCGACGACTGCCGCAGGCCAGCGGAACACACGGTGCACCTGTGCGACGACTGTATCAACACTCGGCGGAGCTGCCGATCGTGCCGTGCTCGGCGTCGTTGATTCCAGTAAGCGCTCTGTTGCTCCAGCATCGAGAGAATTTCGCAAGAGCTTCTGCGATACGTTTTCTGAATGAATGCGCGGTGTAGGACAAACAGCTTCTTCTTAGTCTAGTCTCTAGTGGTTCTCTGCGATTGGTTTCTGAAAGCTGTAGGATTTGGGATTCGTTTCTGAAAGCTGTAGGTTGCAAGCACTTGATGACGAGTTTGTGTGTCAGAACGTTTCTTATTGCACTGCATTTGGATGAGTTGTGCTCTCGCTCGGTTGTTAGCCAGCAGTCAGTCAGACTCTGGTAACGAATGCAATGCAAGTTTGCGTGGTCTTTTTATGAGATATAATCATTTGATGTGTGCATGATCACGATTCGAGGGAAGAGCTGCTCGAATTCCTACTGAATTTCATGCAGAAGTGCACTACTGCGCTATCCCAAGATAGTCCTTACTGATCATGGGTATATATCTAACTGATGAAAGAAGCAATCGGGAAGCATACCGATCAATGCAGCATTTCACTTGCTCTCTCCTTAACAACAGCCAGCAGATAAGTGTGCATATTGTTTCCATTTTTTGTAAGAAATCTTCCTTGTCAGAATTTGTGCCGTCTTTGAGAGGTTGTAGCTAGTGGCAGAGGTTGTGATTTTCCATATGGTTTGTGTCAAAGTTCAGTGGACCGGTGTCATTTTCCTCGGCATGCATGGTCGGTTTGAAGATCGACAGATGCTGTGGCCGGGTAAATTGTTGCTGTCCAAAGTGTTATAACTGAACTTTTTTGGTTGTGCACGCGACGCGAGCACCTCCATTCTTCGGATCAATAGTTCCTATGCGACGTCTTTCCACGGTATTGGAAGGAAAGCGACATCGTTGGCAAGAATAGCTCTCTCGCGACATTTCAGACGGTCCAAATAGTCAACGTCCGACTTGGCCCTCTTTCGCCCTTAAACGCAACTGATAGGATCGTTAGAGGTTAGGATCATGTTAGCCAGGCTAGCGTTGGACCCACCACTTATCCACCTCAACGCGGGACCCACCACTTATCCAACTCAGCGTGGGACCCACAGCTGTATCCATGTCAGCGTCATCAATTTACAAGACGGGATCCCGATCCAGCGCTGCGTCCGTGCCGTTGCCATTGCTTCCCCTTTCACCCTGCTTTCCCCAATCTTGCTCTTCTCCGGCGACGGAGTGCGCCACCGCCGGCCGTCGAGAGATGTCTAGCTCCGCTTCCGCCTCGCACCCAACATGGCCGCGGTATGGTGCAGTGCCGATGACAACATGCCCTGACTGTGCACGCCCGGAGCCTCTGAAGCGGTGGGTTAGTAAGACTGATCAGCATGGCAATCTCGGGCGCGAATTTGTGAAATGCTTAAGCAAGCCACATGCTGGAGAAGGGGGCAAGGTTAGATCTGAGTTCTTTTGCAGAATTTTGCTCTAATTTCTCCCATTTCCGTCGAATTTGAGATTTAGGGTTCATGTTGCCGTTTTCAGATGTTGTCAAAATGCGGGCATTTCGAGTGGATGGATGAATATATTGCGAGGCTTGAATTCGAGGGATCCATTGATTTGAGCGTAGGCAAAACCCAGGAGCCCAATTTGCCGCTTCCCGTAGAGAATTTGCGCTCGGACAGAGCCGTGCCGACGACGGGGAGTGCGCCCAATGCTGAACTGCCCGCCGAACTGAAGGTGGAATTGAAAAAGATAAACAAACATCTAAGGCAGATGATCGATTTATAGTTGCATCATTTGTATCTGTTTGTTTTACTTGTTGTCCATCCTTCGTTAGCAGTTGTTCCCGTTTGTGTTAATTGAATAAAATAAGTAATTTTCTAAATATTTCTCTGTCGTATACACTGTTCAGTTCTTCAGTTAACAGAGTGTGCATAACTTTTCAGTTCTTCAGTGAAACGAACCATACATTGATACATAGCTTAGTTCTTCAGTTAACAGAGTACATAGTCTTAAAGCAAAACGAATCATATACATAGCGTAATCGGGCTTGCCGTCGCCGCTCTACCCCTAAACTAACACCCAAAATTGGGCTCACCGGAGCCCCCGGGGTGCGGCGGCGACGAGGCGGCAGCGCCGCTCACTCCGAGTCAGAGCTGAAGTCGTACTCGGAGCTCTGATCCTGCATCTCCTCTTCCCACTTCTTCTTCTCCTCCTCCCACTTCTTCCGCTTCTCCTCCTCTTGGCGTGATGCGGCGAGACCCTGCTCGTAGCGGAGGTTCTCGAGCTCCTCTTCCAGGCGTCGCCGCGCGGCGCGGTCCTCCTCCTCGAGCTTGCTGCGCTTCATCACCTCGGCGGTGATCCAAGGAAGGGAGTCTTCATCGGCGAAGTCCCCGGGCAGGAGTCCGGCGCCCGGTGGGTGGTCCTGCTCCTCCTCCTCCCTCTTCGGTGGCGGCAGCGATGCGGTCCGTGCGACGGAGGAGATCCCCACGCCGGAGGAGCTTCCCGCCTCGAAGCGCCGGTCGTACTCTTCGACATCGCGGCGGAAGAACTTGTGCGGCGGCGTGAGGCCGAGGTTGGTCCACTTGTGCGTGGCGCGCTTCCCGCCGGCGTCGGAGAGCACCAGCCACTGCCGCTCCGCGTCAGAGCGGTTTCCACCGGGCGGCGCATTTCCACGACCGCGGGATTGGCCAGCCTCGCCTCTCCCGCGTCCGATTGAACCCCCGTGCCGCGGCATCTGAGATCTTTAGGCGGAGCGGGTGGTTTTGGTCGCCGGCGGCGAGGGTGGGAGCGAGGGCGGCGTTTTTGGTCAGATCTAGCCACAGAGCGACGTCTTTCCGTGGATTAGAAGGGAAGCCACTGGTGCGACGGTGCAGTAGAAAAAAAAGTGTGTGGTTGGCTTGGGCCGTTGCATTAGGATGAAAGTTAGATAAGGCCCACAAAAATAACAACATATATATTATATACTGCAATAACGAAATCGGACGAAATCACTAGATTTTCATAGTGCAATTACTAGATATATTCATAGTGCAAAAGACATTACAAAGGACATATTACAAAAGACATGCTAATTTATACTAGTAGTAGTAGTAGTAGTAGTAGTAGTAGTAGTAGTAGTAGTAGTAGTAGTAGTAGTAGTAGTAGTAGTAGTAGTAGTAGTAGATGAAGATAGCGAAGGTGAGATCCAATCTCTTACCCTTGAAGATCGAACAAACGCGTTTTGTCGGTGCAGGGGTTGGCTAGTCGATCCCCGCAACTAGACTCGTCTAGTCGCGAGTAGATGTATTATCCTCGAGATCCAATCCGATGAAGTGCAGCAACGGGCAGCACCTCCGCGGTGTCCACACATACAGCTCGATGAAGACGTCTACTCCTTGATCCCGCAAGCGAGGTAGACATGGCCTTGATGATCTCAGCAACACGACGGTTGTGGTGGTGATGATGACAATCTCCTTGACCAGGGCTTCGCCAAGCCAAGCAAGAGGAGAGGGAGAGAGAGAGGTGGCGCAGCACCCTAGGGCTAGGGTGGTGCGGCAGCTCGAGGTGGGGGTGGTGGTGGCGTAACCCCTAGGGCAAGGGGGTGCGGCTAGGGTTTAGGGTTGGGGTGCGGCTAGGGCAACTTGGGGGGGGGGGGGCTGCCTTGTGGTGTGTCGCACCCCTCCCCTCACCCCTTTATATAGGTGGCGGCCAGGGTTAGGGTAGGGGCCGGCCGGCCCCCTTTGCTTGGCCTCCAAGCTGAGTCCCAAGTGGACTCAGGCTTGGGCCTTTCCTCAAAGAAAGGGGCCTAACTCCTAGTCCAACTAGGAGTAGGACTCCCACCCCTTTGCTCTAGCCGAATTGGCCCATGTCGGCCTAGGGTGGTGCGGCACACCCATGTGGTGGCTGCACCCCCTCTGTCCATGCGGGCCCACATACAATATGTGGGTCCCACTTCTAGATCCCTCTAGAACATTCCGGAACCTTCCGGTACCCTATACAAATTTCCCGGAACCTTTCCGATACCTCCGGAAACCACTTTCCTTATATGAATCTTATTCTTCGGACTCCTCCGGAACTCCTCGTGACGTCCGGGATCCCATCCGAGACTCCGAATCACCATTCGTTCATTTCATCATTTAATTCATCGCAAAACCTAATTTCATCGGAGCGTTAAGTGTGTGACCCTACTACGGGTTCGGGAATGCATAGACATGATCATATCAATAATTAATAGCGGGACCGGGATGCCCATATTAATTCCTATACACTCAACGAAACTCTTTTCTCGATTGAACCACGATGCCGGAGATTCAATTAATCTCATATACGATTCCCTTTGTCTCACGATATTTTACTTGCCCGAGATTTAATCGCTGACATCCCCATGTCTAGTTTAATCTCGTTACCGGAAAGTTCTCTTTACTCGTCCATAATATAGGATCTCCGTGATTACATCCTAATCACATGTCTGCAGACCTTTGATGCTATATTACTGAGAAGGCCTGGAGATATCTTCTCCGTCACATGGAGGGACAAATCCCACTCTTGATTCATATCACCCAACAACCCACCATCGGAGATACCTGAAAGCCACCTTTATAATCACCCAGTTACGAAGTGACGTTTGATGTCCACAAAGTATTCCTCCGGCGAACGGGAGTGATATAATCTCATGGTCTAAGGAAACTATATTTGGCATATTAAAAGTGTTGACAACAAAACTTTTGTGACACGATTAATTGTAACTCTTTATTATTTGGGTCATGTCCATCAAGTCATTCTCCCAATGACGAGACTCCGTTATCAAGTGACTATAACAAGTCCATAGTTAGGAAACTCTAACTATCTCTTGATCAACGAACTAGTCCTGTAGAGGCTCACTAGGGACTCCTGGTGTTTATATTCCACACATGTATTTTGTTTCTATTCAATACAATTATAGCATGGATAATAAACTATTATCATAAACATGAATATGCTAATAAACCATTTTATTATGGGTCATTTAACAGATTGCCACTAGAGGCTTGGTAGTACTCAGTTTTGCCACTAGTTTCAAATGGCTTACAGTTTTGCCACTACTTCAGTTGCAGCTGCTATGGCGAGGCCAAACGGCCAGTCTGAAGCGGGTTCCGTCTGTTAGGCGTTAGTGGACTTGGTCCGCGTCTTACAGGTGGGACCAGTTTACTTCTTACAGGTGGGACTGGGCAAGGCGCTAGTGGACTTGGTCCGCGTCTTACAGGTGGGACCAGGTAACTTCTTACAGGTGGGACCGGGCAAGGCGCTAGTGGACTTGGTCCGCATTTTACAGGTGGGACCAGGTAACTTCTTACATGTGGGACCAGGTAACTTCTTACAGGTGGGACCTAACCGTGCACGACACCTGCTCTCGAACGGCCACCTGCGCCGCCGCCACCACCTGCGCCGCCGCCGCCACCTCCGCGTCCGCCACCTGCGCCGCCGCGTCCGTCCCGCGTATAGAGCCAACACCTCCACCGCAATGTGCTCCAGTGTGCCGTGCTCCGCCGTCACCTGCTCCACCGCCACCAGCTTGTCCCGCTGCACCCACCAGCTGCTCGATCCGCGGCGAGGCTCCTTCCGTGCGCCCGGCGGGAGCGCTGGGGTTGGCGAGGCAGAGGAAGTAAGAGGGTGAACTCCAGGGCGAAATGGCGAGCGGATGCGACCGTGGAGTAGCTGGCGAGGCAATCGTCGGGCCGGACACCCGCCGCATTCACGACTGGGTTCCCGAGGGGTAAGTTGGAGCTCACCTCTGCATTTGAACATTCGATTAGACATGAGACGCACTCGGTTTATGTTGATTTTGCAATTGGCGTGCTGAATTCGCATTTCGTGGTGTGCTGAATTCGTCTCTATTTTTCTGGTTAGGATGGAATTGCGGTTTGCTTTCTTGCTGAATATTAGAAGGGACCGGTACGTCGTCGATGCAGAGAATAACAAGAAATTCACGGGAGGTTTCGATTATCCTTTGCCAGTGGATTGCAATTGGAGTTTTAGACAATTTGGGGAGGTAATTTGCACTCCATATCCTTGGGGTTTGCATGATGAAGTGGAATTCAAATACTACGATGGGGGAAACAGATGGGTGGCAGTTACAAATGATGAAGAACTCGCTACCATGTTTGCTAAGCATAAGGAGAAGGACTTGGTTTTTCCAGAATCTGCATCTGGCTCAACGGGGTTCGTCCATTTAGGAGACCTAGTTACCATAAAAAAATATAAACTCGGCATAGGGGCGTTTTTTTGAAAAATCACTTTTTGAAGTGATCTGTCGAAATCAAGTTCAAATGTTTTTAAAAAATTCAAAAAAAATCAAAATGTTGAAATTCTTGCGCACATAGCCGTCATATGTGACAAGGTTATGAGAAAAAAATATAAACTTGGTGTAGGTCA
Source organism: Puccinellia tenuiflora (assembly GCA_012064385.1). Taxonomy (NCBI): domain Eukaryota; kingdom Viridiplantae; phylum Streptophyta; class Magnoliopsida; order Poales; family Poaceae; genus Puccinellia; species Puccinellia tenuiflora. The sequence goes on along the minus strand of QRDG01000243.1, from coordinate 290,568 downwards.
TTTTCATGAAAAAAGGCTTCACACAAATGAGCTATCACCTATGAACATGTTCAGAGTTCGTAGAATAGGGAGAGAGGGTTTAGGGTTTGAAAACAATCAAAATAATTCAAAAAAAATCAGAAAAATCTCCAAAGCTTCATTTTGTAGTAAATAAGAAGGATCCAGGCTTAGTTTTTCATTTTCATGTTTTAAACTTGTTTAAATGTTGGTCAACCCTACGGTTTGACCCAAATTCAAATATTCATAGGATATTCAAAAAACATCAAAAAAATGCAAACTCTGCACACATAGTCTTCTGATGTCATATACTAACCATTTCAGTTAATAAAGAAAGTACAAGTACATTCAACCAAACAATTCATGTACATGGTGGTGATTTCTCACTTCTGTCAAATGAAGTCCAAGATTTCAAAAAATCATAACTAAATTACAAAAAATCGAAAAAATACAAACTCAACGGGGTTCGTCCATTTAGGAGACCTAGTTACCATAAAAAAATATAAACTCGGCATAGGGGCGTTTTTTTGAAAAATCACTTTTTGAAGTGATCTGTCGAAATCAAGTTCAAATGTTTTTAAAAAATTCAAAAAAAATCAAAATGTTGAAATTCTTGCGCACATAGCCGTCATATGTGACAAGGTTATGAGAAAAAAATATAAACTTGGTGTAGGTCATTTTCATGAAAAAAGGCTTCACACAAATGAGCTATCACCTATGAACATGTTCAGAGTTCGTAGAATAGGGAGAGAGGGTTTAGGGTTTGAAAACAATCAAAATAATTCAAACAAAATCAGAAAAATCTCCAAAGCTTCATTTTGTAGTAAATAAGAAGGATCCAGGCTTAGTTTTTCATTTTCATGTTTTAAACTTGTTTAAATGTTGGTCAACCCTACGGTTTGACCCAAATTCAAATATTCATAGGATATTCAAAAAACATCAAAAAAATGCAAACTCTGCACACATAGTCTTCTGATGTCATATACTAACCATTTCAGTTGATAAAGAAAGTATAAGTATATTCAACCAAACAATTCATGTACATGGTGGTGATTTCTCACTTCTGCCAAATGAAGTCCAAGTTTTCCAACATGAAATCTTGGGAAACCTCCCCAAAGCTTCATTTTGTAGTGAATAAGAAGGATCCAGGCTTAGTTTTTCATTTTCATGTTTTAAACTTGTTTAAATGTTGGTCAACCCTACGGTTTGACACAAATTCAAATATTCATAGGATATTCAAAAAACATCAGAAAAATGCAAACTCTACACACGTAGTCTTCTGATGTCATATACTAACCATTTCAGTTGATAAAGAAAGTATAAGTACATTCAACCAAACAATTCATGTACATGGTGGTGATTTCTCACTTCTGCCGTATAAGTCAAAGGGTGAAGAGATGTTGTACATTTATAGATTAATAAAATGACTTGATATTGGTCAAAACACTATATTAGTGCACTAGATGTTAATCCTACAGTTTGAGGTCATTTAGAGAAGGTCGAAAAATTGGTCGGATTAGAAATGGGGCTGTTTGGGCTACCTTTGGGGCGCTTTTCTAGCTCATTTTGTAGAGCCGATTGGTTGTTGGAGATGTTACCCTACCAAAAGGGCTAGGATTGTTTCCAACACGAGCATAACAACTTAGAAATGACTTGGATGTCACACAAGTTTCAAACTTTTGAAGAAATTCAAAGTACGTTCAAATTCAAATTACAAGTTTCTTCGCGTCAATTTCTTATTTAGGCAAGGTGGAGATGAGGTGGTTTTAAAACTTTGAAAATGAAAAAAGTCAAAAACTCACCGAAGAATAAGAAATTTACATTCTGAATTCAAATAACAGATTCCCATATTACAAAAACCATCTTCTGCGATTCTTCTCCACATTATATAGGTCGAATAAACATCGTAGCATCTGATAAAACCGTAGCATCTGATCGAGGTTTGCATCCATGTACTCGATCTGCACCGTTCCTTACGATCAAACGATTGAAAATGACGCTGTGCATGCAATAACGGCCACTGACTACTGGGCCCCGTTCACCAGCCCGATGCATGCAGAACTCGACGTAGACCTGCATGCCTAGTTTTTCCAGAGTAGACCTCGACGTTCACCAGCGCTATTTGCAGCGACGCAGCTGGCCTGCACCACGCCTCGCTTGACACCATGTCGCGTCGCACCATGCAGGCTTTGGCGTGGAACTATGGGCTGGTTTAAATGCACGCAGCTACGCAGACTTTGGCGTGAGACTTTGGATTTCATCAGGGTTCATCAGGGTTTAAATGCACGCATGCTACGTCGCATCATATATTTACGCAGGGCACCGCTTTGACCGCCTAATGCGCGCACGTACTGCTACCTGTCCTACGCCTAATGCATCGATTCTCCACGTTGCTTCTTCATCTATCTTCTTACGTTTTCACACAGTGGCTTTCATCTACCCCGATTAATTCACACGTCGTCGTGTCTTTAAATACTGCCTTTGCCTCCTCTTCCCTCTTCTCATCCCTCTCCAGCCCCTTTGCCTCTACAATGTCGAAGCTCTCTCTCCCTTCCAGCCCCGAGTCCGTCAGCGACGAAGACAACCAGCCGAAGGCTCGGCCCTGGTGGGAGCCGGAGTGGGAGCCGGAGGCGCTGGGCATCGATCCCTCTGCCAAGCGGAAGCGCAAGGCCAAGGTGCTGCACGGGCCAGCCTACTTCTTCCACCGCCCCGACCCCGACCGCGTCGACAACCGCTCCGACGAGGAGATGAACCTTTCCGACGAGGAGAAGGCGGAGGAGAAGGAGTTGGCGAGGTGGGAGGAGGCGAGGGAGAAGGCGGAGGAGAAGGCTCTCTGGCGGCGCATCAAGAAGAGCCGTGACAGGGAAGACGACAGGATGCGCGAGGCCAATCGCCAGGCGAGGGAGAAGCAGGAGATGGCGAACAGGGCGGCGGCGTGGAACTGGTGGAAGAAGTAGGCCAACCGCCGGCGGCTAGGCGGCGGTTAGGTTAGGGCCCTCTATATTTAGGGCCCTATTAATGGACTTTTTTTTTGTTTAATATATGTAATCCGCGTCGGGCCCCTCTATCTATATGTAAAAGGGGCCAATGTTTAATATATATGTATATGTTCCCGTCCGTGCTAATATAATATAAAGAGTTATTATAAAAGGGTATGTGTACAACAATTTCTAGGGAAAACAATGTGTTGAAAAAATCTAACTATGAGTAAACTATAATCTAACTGTGTGCATGCAAACATGCGTGTCCAAAAATTAAGTACAAAACCCAAAGGAAAACCACTCTCACGTGTGTCCAAAACATTCAGTACAAAATGCGTTTTTAAACCCTAAACCAAGTAAAGAACTCACTATGTATAGTCTCCTTCCTTTGCCATGTCAAAGTCTTTCCATCAGCCCTAACGGTCACTAGCGCAGCACTATACTACCCAAAACCACGGGGTCTTGGGTTCGATTCCCAGCCAAACCCCATTTTTGTTCATTTTACACCTTTTTTTTTGGCACAACCCACCCTTCTAATTTGCCCACCCCGAATGGGCCTAATTGGATAGAGTTGGCCCAATAGAAAGTTTTTTTACAGAAAGGCAGAGCATTTAACTGAATTTCACTGATGAAAGTTTCTGAATTTCCCATTTCTTCTACATTTTTCACACAATTTCAAGCATACAAATCCCTCCCAAATTCATTCCTTTCCATACAATTTCATAAAAACACCGAGTGCGATCACTATACCCACAAATGCCCAAATGTAATTGCAAAACCAATTGCAAATGGGTTTTTGTGCTCGCTGTTCGAGCATCCTAACCTTCTGGTTCAACCTACTAAGCTCAACAGCTACCTCTATTGATTCAATGTGTGCTCCGCCCTGCATCTCCTCTTCCGGAGCTCGCGCTGCGGCCGCTGCCGTCTGTGGCAGGATGGGAAGCCATTCCTCGTGCTCCTCTAGCAGTTCATTCATCAGTCTCTCGGCCAGAACATCGACCCAAAGGAAGAAATGCTTTACCTGCATGAAAGCCAAACAGATCAACCGTATTGCTCAATGATCCCGACCACGAAAAGAGTCAAATTGCCCCGATTCTTACCCCCTTGTCCTCGCACACATAGAACGGTCGATTTGGGTTCTTCAGTGTCCCCGAACTCTTCCGAACAACCTCCCCCCTGCACCGCGGACAGAGCAACACCGGCATCTCCATGCCCGCCGGAATCTCGATCCGCGAGATGGCGCGGGAGCTCGAAGAAGACATGGAGCTCGATTGGCGGCCGCCCGCAGCCAATCGGGATCTCAACGCCTCCGCACACGTCCCCTCTAGCTGCAGCAGACGGCCGCGCCCTCCACAGCAATCTTCCCGCCGCCGGTGATGAAGGGGATCTCGACGCCGCCCTCTTGGCCGCCCGCTCCCGGCTCCTAGTTACCAACAGGGGTCGCCGCCTACCTCTGCGCGTGTCCGCCTCCAACCCCGTCGCACGCTCGGCTGATTGCTGCTCACCGCTGCGACATCCGGTGGAGCATTCCGCCGGGATTTTATCGCACACCCGCGGCCAGCAACGGCGACTTACTGCTGGGTCCCACAAGCAACGGTTATCTACTGGGTCCCACAAGCATCGGCCAGCAACGGTCTGATTGTGTAACGCGTCTGGTCCCACCTGTAAGGGCCGAGTCAAACACGCTGACCTGACGGAGATGGCCTCCGCCTGGTCCCACCTGTAAGGGCCGAGTCAAACACGCTGACCTGACGGAGATGGCGCAAATTGACGGAACGAGTCCTTGCGCACATACTAGGGGCAAAACTGAGGACGATTCCAAGCTAGGGGCAAAACTGAGTACATGGACACAACTGATGGCAAACGGATAATTTACCCTTTTATTATTGCCTCTAGAGCATATTCCCAACAACTAAACTACTACTACTGGCCCCAACTACTACTGGGGGCGCGCCTTCGCCGACACTTAATCAAACCGGAGCCTCTGCGCCGCCGGTGCGTCATCGTCGTCATCATCATCGTCGTCGTTGTAGCCGTCGTCGTCGGAGGTGTAGTAGTCCTCCGGCGGCGTCTCCGGCTCCTCCTCCTCCTCATCGTCGTCGTCATCGGAGGAGGAGCCGTCCCCCTCCTCGTCCTCCTGCTCCTCCTCCTCGTCGGAGTCCTCCGCCACCCCTCTCTCCCACCAGGGGACGTAGTCCTCCTGGTCTTCGGCGCTAGCGTCGTCGCTAGGCACTTCCACGTTTTTGAACCACTGGTCGTCCGCCATTGATCTTGGAGAGGAGTTGGGGAGAGGGGAGAGGGTTTTCTCGGGGGCTTTCTCGGTGGTGTGGAGAGAAGGAATATTGGCAACTGCGAACCGCAAAGGGAACTGCTGGTTTTATCCTTGTATTGGTGAGATAATTGAGGGGGCACAACGAGTTTCTTAACGACATTAACTGCCTGCGGAGGCGAATCGACGGGAGAATCGCTTCGTTTTTGCCAAAATCGGAATTTGACATGACAGGACGTGGCTACTACTATTCGCAATGATGACATAACGTGAGTACAAGCTCTGCACATATAACACGAGACGTACACGACGCGTCAAGATGCTTGCGACGCGTGTTATACAAGTGTCGAACAGTATACATGCATAGATGCATTGGTCAAATTAACTGCCTTTGGAGACGATCTGATATATCTGGACGTGTCACAAACATGTTTTAGAAGAACTGACATGATAGGTTACGTGCATAACTTAATGGATGCCGGCCGTTTGTGCTCGCTTCTGAAAAATTGCTTTGATGCGACGTAGGCGAGGCGGCGCGAGCAGAGCTGCGACTGGGCATGCGTGAAAATTGCTTTGATGCTACGTAGGCGAGCACACAACAAGGACATGATTTTCTATTTTTTATAAGTTGAAAAATATGATTAATCAGAGCTCGAAAAAGAAGGCCGTGAGATATCAAGGTTGAAAAAATGACATGATTTTCTATTTTTTATAAGTTGAAAAAGAGGATTAATCAGAGCTCGAAAAAGAAGGCCGTGAGATATCAAGGTTGAAAAAATGAAATGATTTTCAATTCTTTTATAAGTTGAAAAAGAGGATTAACCAGATATTAGTGTCCTATATTTAGGATATAGGACACCAATACTGGCTGATCCTATGGTAGGGGTGCCACATTCGGGGCTTATAAACTGGTCGTACACGCTATGAACTAGCGAGGTGGGACTAAACACGCTGTAAATTGCTTTGATGCGACGTAGGCGGTGGTGCGAGCAGAGCTGCGACTGGTCATGCATGCAACGGGCGACTGCGTGGAGGCGAGCACACACGAAGGATACGAAGTCAGACGCATGTACGCTTGTTCTATACACCGCGTCATTCTAGGTCGCCGGATCTTATTGAACGGCTTAGATCGAACCAGCGGGCCGATCCAAACCCCATCTATCCAGCCAATCATCTCATCACATGCCCATGAGCCAATCAAATTGCAGAACGAGCGCACACACGGATCGGCGCGTCTCCTGCACACACGCGGATCGGGTTTAGGGTTAGGGATTTCGGGGTTTTCGGGATTTTCGGGGTTTAGGGTTAGGGTTTCACTGAGCAAGGGTTGAGCATAACTAATTAAAAAAATCCAAAAAATATAAAACTTTCGCACATTGTCGTATTCTGTGACATAGTTACGATATAAAATAATAAACTTGGTCTATGTGTATTTTCGAGAAAACCTTCACACAAATGACTTACCACGATCGATGTTGAAGAGAGTTCAACTCAAGTGAGAGGGTTTAGAGTTATGAAAAATAAAAAAATCAATAAAATCAATAAAATCACCAAAGCTTCATTTCAGAGTGACTAAGAAGGATCTGCACTTAGTTTTTAATTTTCACATTTTAAACTTGTTTTGGAGACGGTCAAAGTGGGTTTGACCAAACATTCAAATGAGCACGAATAATTCAAAAAATCCAAAAAATGTAAAACCAGCGCAATTGTCGTATTATGTGACATAGTTACGATATAAAATAATAAAAATCTATGTGTATTTTATTGAGAAACCTTCACACAAATGACTTATCACGATCGATGGTGCAGAGAGTTCAACTCAAAGTGAGGAGAAGTGGTTTTGGATTTGGAACATGAAATTTTCTAAAACCTCACCAAAGCTTCATTTTGGAGTGACTAAGAAGGATTCAGGCTTAGTTTTTCATTTTCATATTTCAAACTTGTTTAAATGTTGGTCAAACTTAGGTTTGAGCAAAATTGAAATGAGCATAAAAAATTCAAAAAAAATCAAAAAATGAAAAACCAACGCACATAGTCTTATAATGTCATATACTAACGATTCAAGTTGATAAACAAGGTCTACATACATTCAGACGAAAATTAATGGACCTTGTCTCATATCGCCCAATCTCAAACTCCCTCGCATTCAAATGAGTATAAAAATTCCAAAAAAAATCAAAAAAAAATGAAAAACCAACGTACATAGTCTTATAATGTCATATACTAACGATTCAAGTTGATAAACAAGGTGTACATATATTCATAAGAAAATTAATGCATCTTGGCATCTCAAACTCCGTCACATTCAAATGAGCATAAAAAATCAAAACAAATCAAAAAAATGAAAAACCAACGCACGTAGTCTATATATATGGAATAGATGTGTAGGTAAGTTATTTGGCTGATTTAGACAAGGTCAAAAAAAACCTTGCTTAGAAATGAGGCCATTTATCCTACCTTTGGAGCTCTTTTGGAGCACATTTCTCATGACTTTGAGTTTTACTACGTAAAGTCTAAAAGATGTCGGATTGATGGCCTAAGGTTTATAATAGTTTAGAAAACGTTGAAACATCATACCACAGAGTTCAAACATCAAATGTTGGTTCAAATTCTAATTCTACCTCAAATTTGAATTCAAATTCTAATTCTACCTCAAATTTGAATTCAAATAGCATTACTACATCTTTCAAGTTTCGACGAATTAAAGTGCAAATTGCATTATTACACCACAACTGTTTTCACGAATGTGCCTCAAAATGTTTCACTTCTTCCTACCCCTTGATTTCTTCTTTGTCGGCATTTTTGATTCTAAGCCGAGAAGTTCACTCATGCTCTTGATTCTCTTTGCTTCTTCCATAATAGGAATACCCACAACACTTCTTCTTCTTCTAGTCTTCTTCTTCTAGTCTTCTTCTTCTATTCTTCTTCTTCTTTGTTGGACCTTAGCTTCGGGAACAGGTTCAGTTTGCACTTCAGCTTCGGGAACAGGTTCAGTTTGCCCCTCAGCATCCAGAATAGGTTCAGGTTGCACCTCAGTATCCAGAACAGGTTCAGGTTGCACCTCAACATCCAGAATAGGTTTAGGTTGCACCTCAGCATCCAGAACAAGGTCAGATTGCACCTCAGCATCCAGAACAGGTTCAGATTGCACCTCAGCATCCAGAACAGGTTCATGTTGCAGAAAAGGTTCAGGTACACTTCTTCTTTTTCTACATCCGCCAAATCTTGTCTTCTTCATTGGCCAGCAATCTTCAACAACAAGGGGCTGAAAAGGTTTTCGTTTTCTACTAAAAAATAAAGCATGTCATTTGGTTAGAAAATGAAAAAAACAACAAAAACAATTACAACACAAACATCGACTTACGTTGGCCTTTCAGGAGTGTAACGGCATTTGGTAGATCCAGCTCGGTGCCCAAGTTCCTCGCAAAGCTTGCATCTATTTTTGTTACCTTTTTGGGGCCTTTTTGGCTTGTCATCTTTTTTTGCCTTCTTACTACTCCCACCTTTCTCGAACCATGCCTTGTACCTACTCTGTTTTGGCCAGCCAGCCTTTCTTCTTGTTCGATGAGCACAGAAGGAAAAATTAATTTCCACTTCAGGCCACTGAGACTGGTCTGTAAGTGGTGGAATTGGTGTTGCATATGCAGCCTTGAATTTTGCTACTGAGTAATATTCATGCAAATATGGGTGCATATTTAAATTCGGCTTGGAAGCCAAGAAAAATATGGCATGCTCACATGGCTTCCCAGTGTGTTGCCACTCGAGACAAGTGCATTCATGCACTTCAGTGTCAACAACATGCCTCCTTCCAGTTTTGTTATCTCTAACTTCAGCACCCCACAATGAAGATTTCTCAACAAACAAATGTGTAAGATTTCTGCTCCTATTAACAACCTGATGTACCACTACCGGCAGCTTATCCCCTTGCAGAACATCACCAATCCTTCTTTTCAATTCCCACAAGCGCATGATCATGATCCTGATTTGGTCAACCATGTCATGCACAGGCAAGTCTTTTAACCCCTTCACCTTGTTGTTAAACTGTCTGCCAAGTTATTGTTGATATGATCACACTTGATTGCAATATTAAATCCTGACCTGTACCATAATAGAGAATGGTGGGTTTGCAGCCATGTAACAAAATCATTCTCACTACATGCTGCCATTGTCTTACCCAGATGATGAATGTGTTTGGGTAGTGTAAGATCTAGCTGCCGGCCACATGCGCCCAAAATTCTTCCCTCGAATTTTTGATCAAATTCATCCACATATGGCCGAAGCACTCTCTGCTCAGCATGGGGAAACATAGTCTTGACTGCATTTTCTAGCCTTTACATCCATCTGTGTGGATTGCCAAAGGTGACACGGGCCCTAAACATCTTTTCAAATGAGTCATAAACCATGTCCACGAAGCCTCGGTCTCTGATTGAAACATGCCTATGCAACAGGGAACATCCAATTATGTCCATCTAGAGCATTGCATGCTGCCAATTGACCATTCCACTTTCCAGTTAAAAAGAGGAGTCTATGCTTAAATATGGACGACAACCGCTTTGAAGCCATCTATGCAAGGTTTTATGCCATAAAAAACTTAGATAAGTAGACCTTCCCATCCTCTATTACTTCAGTATCAATCTCCACACACTGCCAGGTGACCTCTCCATACCTCTGCTTGGAAGTTGTAAAGCATCCTAAATGTATTGCCCAATCACCATATAATGCTTTCATTGCCTTTATTTTGCNTCGGTCTCTGCAGGAGCGCTGGGCGTGCTGGTGGCAGTCCGCGACGCCGTTGCCAAGGATGAGGCGGTAGGCTCCACTTCTGGTTGGTAAGTTATGTGGAACCAACTCAACTGTACCCAGTTATTCTGTCTACAGTAGCAAGGCGTGATTGCTCTTGGGAAAACAATACGAAGTGATCCTTGGATACACAGTTAAGATTAATTTAGATTGACCATGTACTGTTGTATTCAGTTGGAAGCATCTGTTCGTTCTCACTTAGGCATTTGGGTTGGTTTAACAACATGTCCTACCGTTGTCTTCAGGCTAGCTAAATTCCGAAGAAGGCATATTATCTCGCAATAGTGTCATTTTCTTTGTAGTAAGCAACTGCCCGCTGTCCATCTTAGTAAACTAGACTCGTAAAGGGAACTAAATGTTGTTACCTTCTGTACATGTTACTTTATATTTGTTCTCTGATAGGTGGTAATAACCCGTGGAAATTCTAGTCTGAAGAACTAATGTGATATGGATCATGAGCTTTTCAAAACATGGGTTTGCCGAGTTTTATTTGTAGGCAGCATTGCTTTTCAAAGCATGAGTCTGAGTTTTGCTTGTATGCCACTGTGCCATTTATGTCGTTTCAAACTCGTAGAAATAAGACTACTGTTTCATTTCATTTCGAAATTTATTTCTGCATGTGTCCGAACATTTGGTCATTCTTGCCAATCTAATGTTTTAACCATCAACAGGTGAACCTGATCAATCTGGACGCCAACATCAGGAATTGTCCGGTCGGCAGCGTAACCAGCCCTTTGTCAACTCGGAGAGTATCGATGTATATGTACTAAAGTTCATCTCTGTCACTTCCATCTTTCGTCCTTATGCCTATGTTCTGCAAAGATTGTTTAGGATTTTGTGAGTATGCCTATGTTATGTGAAGATGCATCACAAACATCAGTGTTCTGATATAATTGGTCTCTAAAATATTCTTGGAAGTTGTTTGGTCTACTACTTGTGTAGTATGTAGACAACAACAGAGCTTGATATGATATATTATAATGAATCTGTATCCATATTAATTGTTAGCTGCTGTTGGCATATGCATCTGCAAAAATTATTTGAGGAGTTAGTTGTTTGTTATGATCTACCGCTGTTGATATGAATTGTTTGTTTGTGGGTGGTCTAGGATGAGCTGCAGCGGAACAACCTAGAGCTAAAGAACTTTGAAGACAAATCAAGATAAACTAGGAGATGATCAAGCTCATCAAGGAGACACCCTAACTTGTTGGCAACTTCGTCTAGGTTCGTGCCTTGCTTTCGCAACCCCACTACCTTCAATGTTTACTTGCTCATGTTGTTTGCAATCAGCCACGACTGTTGGCATTTAGTATTCATTTATTTGGTGTATTTCAATTTAGGGCCTACTGCTATGACACTCCTACATGCTATCTGTTGCTTTAGTCATCTATGAAATGTACTGGTATTAACCCTTTCCTTGTATTGGTAAGGAAAGTGGACATGCTTGATGGTGTGACTATCCTACCTTCCGAGAACGTCATCGATGAGATGGTCCTTATGGCAGCGACATTAAACTTGTCCCTCGCTCCGCTGCCCTTATCAATCCAGGTTGGATTCCTTGCTTCTCTTTCTAATACTGAAAAACTTGCATCATGAGATCCATTTCTCTCTTTCTGAGATTGTATATGATTTGCAATGGTAGAATTTTTTGTATTAGGGATGATTCTTTATTTGTAGTGAGTGTAATTTGATGTGTGGCTTTAGATATGATCCATTAGTACCATATACTTTAATGTACCTTAAGTTTGTATAAACATAGTAAATAAGTATTCTGGACTCTCTTAGTTGAAAATGAGTGTTGCACAGTTTCATGTCTTAAAATCAACTTTTACCCCAAGTCCTTAAGTAGCAGGTTGTGGGTGTAGATTTGGTGTTTTGCATATATGCTATTTATTTAGGTCTCATACGTATTTTTGATCATGGCATGCTACTATCCATTCTGTAGATCTTTATACAAAAGGAACAAATCTTTTTTACTTAGGATATGCATGATTCCTCTGCTCTACACCCACTATCCAGGGTGTAGATCAGTGTGTTGATAGTAGTAGCCATATATCCATGTAGGAGCAGTGCATAGTGCAATTGGCACTATCTAGCTCATATGGAGTTTCCTGTGATTTTATTGGTGACAATCCTGTTTTGTTTCATCATTTGCTTTCATTTCACTCCTAATCATTTTGTTCTATAACATGCAGATGTCGGCCTTCGGCCTTCGATCATGTTTCGCCACGAGCTCCATGACAAAGAAGTCAGAAGAAGCTTAGTGTTCTAGCTAGTTATACTTGATAGTTAGTTATATTTTGATATGTAGTGTTTTGGTAGCTGGATACGTTGTTTTGAACAATGTTTGATTGTAAACCTGATGTGAATTTTATTCTATTGTATGTATTGTCCAAAGTCTTGCAGCTTTGCTCTGTTAGAATTTTTACTCTCTTCTGTCTATTCCGATTTAGTTATTGGTTATTTATTTGCTGGAAAATTGAAATCCTGAAAAATGAGGCCGACCCACGAGAACCTGACAATTGGGACCCACTGGCCAGAACCTGACAATTGTGTCCCGCTTACCAGAACCTGACAATTGGGGCCCACTCGCCAGACCTGACAACTGGGACCTATCTTCCTGAAAAAAGGCTACGACCTAGAAAATAAAGGGCCCAATTGTTGGGCTTGGCCCATGTAGTCATCCAAAGATTGATAGGAAAAAAATGTTAAATAGGCTAAATTATTGGATTCGGCCCATTTAGATGACTAAATTGGACCGGGCTGATTCGGTCTACGACCATTCTATTTGGTCATAAATTTGCCACGTCAGCTCTGCCACATTGGATCTGACGTGGTCTGTTCAGATTGCTTGTGACCAAAATATTTGGTCACAAAATCTATGACCTTTTTTTTTGGTCATAGACGTTTATGACCAATTCCTAAAAAAGGTCACATAGTTTCATTAGTGACCCTCATCTTCTGACCAACTGATTTTGGTCACAAAAAGGTCACAAATGAAAAATCGTAACCTTTAAGTGACCAATATGGAGGGTCACTAGGTAGCATATTTCTTGTAGTGCGCCCTTACCACTAGTGGACAAGAGTGCATGTTCGCCAGTGGTACTTGAACCACCACTGGCAAACTGGAATACATGTTCGCCAGTGATAGTTACCGCTGGCGAATGTTAATTTCTTGTTCGCCAGAGATTGCCCAGTGGCTATGGCACTTTTCCTACTAGTGGTTGCAGAGAGTTCAACTCAAAGTGAGCAGAGTGGTTTTGGATTTGGAACATGAAATTTTCTAAAAACTCACCAAAGCATCTTTTTGGAGTGACTAAGAAGGATCCAGGCTTAGTTTTTCATTTTCATGTTTCAAACTTGTTTAAATGTTGGTCAAACTTAGGTTTGACCAAAATTGAAATGAGCATAAAAAAAAATCAAAAAAAATGAAAAACCGAACGCACATAGTCTTATAATGTCATATACTAACGACTCAAGTTGATAAACAAGGTCTACATACATTCAGATGAATATTAATGCATCTTGGCTCATATCGCCCAATCTCAAACTTCGTCGCATTCAAATGAGCATAAAAAATTCAAAAAAATCAAAAAAAAATGAAAAACCAACGCACATAGTCTATATATATGGAATAGATGTGTAGGTAAGTTATTTGGCTGATTTAGACAAGGTCGAAAAAAACCTTGCTTAGAAATGAGGCCATTTACCCTACCTTTGGAGCTCTTTTGGAGCACATTTCTCATGACTTTGAGTTTTATTACTTAAAGGTCTAAAAGATGCCGGATTGATGACCTAAGGTTTATAATAGTTTAGAAAACGTTGAAACATCGAACCACAGAGTTCAAACATCAAATGTTGGTTCTAATTCTAATTCTACCTCAAATTTGAATTCAAATTCTAATTCTACCTCAAATTTGAAATCAAATAGCATTATTACATCTTTCAAGTTTCAACGAATCAAAGTGCAAATAGCATTATTACACCACAACTGTTTTCACGAATGTGCCTCAAATGTTTCACTTCTTCCTACCTCTTGATTTCTTCTTTGTCGGCATTTTTGATTCTATGCCGAGAAGTTCACTCATGCTCTTGATTCTCTTTGCTTCTTCCATAATAGGAATACCCACAACACTTCTTCTTCTTCTAGGTTGGACCTCAGCTTCGGGAACAGGTTCAGTTTGCACTTCAGCTTCGGGAACAGGTTCAGTTTGCACCTCAGCATCCAGAACAGGTTCAGGTTGCACCTCAGCATCCAGAACAGGTTCAGGTTGCACCTCAGCATCCAGAACAGGTTCAGGTTGCACCTCAGCATCCAGAACAGGTTCAGGTTGCAGCTCAGCATCCAGAACAGGTTCAGGTTGCAGAAAAGGTTCAGGTACACTTCTTCTTTTTCTACATCCGCCAACTCTTGTCTTCTTCATTGGCCAGCAATCTTCAACAACAAGGGGCTGAAAAGGTTTTCGTTTTCTACTGAAAAATAAAGCATGTCATTTGGTTAGAAAATGAAAAAAACAACAAAAACAATTACAACACAAACATCGACTTACGTTGGCCTTTCAGGAGTGTAACGGCATTTGGTAGATCCAGCTCAGTGCCCAAGTTCCTCGCAAAGCTTGCATCTATTTTTGTTACCTTTTTGGGGCCTTTTTGGCTTGTCATCTTTTTTTGCCTTCTTACTACTCCCACCTTTCTCAAACCATGCCTTGTACCTACTCTGTTTTGGTCTGCCAGCCTTTCTTCTTGTTAGAGGAGCACACAAGGAAAATTTAATTTCCACTTCAGGCCACTAAGACTGGTCAGTAAGTTGTGGAATTGGTGTTGCATATGCAGCCTTGAATTTTGCTACTGAGTAATATTCATGCAAATATGGGTGCATATTTAACTTCGGCTTGGAAGCCAAGAAAAGTATGGCATGCTCACATGGCTTCCCAGTGTGTTGCCACTCGAGACAAGTGCATTCATGCACTTCGGTGTCAACAACATGCCTCCTGCCAGTTTTGTTATCTCTAACTTTAGCACCCCACAATGAAGATTTCTCAACAGACAAATGTGTAAGATTTTTGCTCCTATTGACAACCTACTATACCACTCCGGCAGCTTATCCCCTTGCAGAACATCACCAATCCTTCTTCTCAATTCCCACAAGCGCATGATCATGATCCTGATTTGGTCAACCATGTCATGCACAGGCAAGTCTTTTAACCCCTTCACCTTGTTGTTAAAACTCTCTGCCAAGTTATTATAGATATGATCACACTTGATTGCAGTATTAAATCCTGAACTGTACCATAATAGAGAATGGTGGGTTTGCAGCCATGTACCAAAATCATTCTCAATACATATTGCCGTTATCTTACCCAGTTGATATGAATGTGTTTGGGTAGTGTAAGATCTAGCTGCCGGCCACATGCGCCCAAATTCTTCCCCTCTGAATTTTTTGATCAAATTCATCCACATATGGCCGAAGCACTCTCTGCTCAGCATGTGGAAACACAGTCTTGACTGTATTTTCTTGCCCTTTACATGCATCTGTGTGGATTGCCAAAGATGACACGGGCCCTAAGCATCTTTTCAAATGAGTCATAAACCATGTCCACAAAGCCTCGGTCTCTGATTGAAACATTCCTATAGCAACATGGAACATCCAGTTATGTCCATCTAGAGTATTGCATGCTGCCAATTGACGATTCCACTTTCCAGTTAAAAAAGAGGAGTCTATGCTTAAATATGAACGACAACCTGGTTTGAAGCCATCTATGCAAGGTTTTAATGCCATAAAAAACTTAGAGAAGTAGACCTTGCCATCCTCTGTTACTTCAGTATCAATCTCCACAACACTGCCAGGTGACCTTTTCTCCACCTCTGCTTGGAAGTTGTAAAGCATCCTAAATGTATTTGCCCAATCACCATATAATGCTTTCATTGCCCTTTGTTTTGCCTTCCACACTGTGGTATATTTCACCACAATTGGGTAGTCCTTTTCCAATTCTATTTTAAGATTCTTTGTTGTAGTGTTTGGTGTCTTGGCTAAATTAGGAGTGATCTTTTCTGCAACCCAAGCCTGTGATGTCATTGAGGTTACATTCTGTGAACTAGTAATGCAAGTATGTACATGTGGGATTTGATTAACTCTGATGGTAGCTCCATCAGGTTGGCGTCTAGCAGAAATGTACCATTTGCAAGGCCTGGCGCCCCCATCAAAACCGTTGCACCTCGCATAAAACTTCTTTCTATCAGTCCACTTGGTTTTGGCGTCAAATTCCTTCTTGATTGCATAAGTCTTGAAACACATTCTGAACTCGTCCATGCTTGGAAACAACTTTCCTACAGCAATTTGAGGGTTTTCTTTATCATACACAGTTACCAACTCATCATCATGTTCATCATCTACATCAGCTGCAGCTTCTTCCATCAACTCTTTATCCACACCTTCAAAATAATTTTTGTTACCTTCACCAGTGTCACTTCTATCATCACTCTTCTTCTTCTCTTTCTCCTTATCTCTATCATCTACTGGAATTCCAAAACATTCAGCCATCTCAGTGTCTTCCATTGGTGCAATGACCAAATCAGTAGTGTCAGCTAGTTCGACTGAATTCCAGTCAACACAAACAACACCTGCATCAGCATCAGCCCCCTCAGCTAAAACTGTCACGTCGGTACGTATGGGCACTACCTCTCTCCGTGAAAGCCCAATCATCATCTAACATCTGCGAAGCCAACTTTCAGGCACATATCCAACCTTTGAATCTGATTTCAGATCAACTTTCTCTGCTCGAAAAGTAACCTGTTTGCTTGTCCAGCCATCTTGCCGATCAATTTCTTTAACCATATCTTCTCCATTCTCAATGCTCACACACTCTCCCTTTCAATTATCAAACCGTAACAATGCTACTTCTTGCTCTGGACCCCAAAGAACACTCTCTCCAAGTTTCTCCACCATATTCTTCACGTCCTTCTCTTCCAAAATCTCTAGCTCTTGGGGATCAATCTCTGAAAATTCAACCTCTAATCTCACTATTGTATCTCTCTCGATGTCCCGCACGCTACCATCGCCTAGATTCGCCTTAGATGCAAAGAATTCGACAGTGAATTCGAAATTCCTCCGCATAGCATCTCATCTGTTTAGAATGGTGATGGGACGTGTGAGGTAGCGGAATAAGAACCCCCAATTCACATATGAATCTAGGTAAAAAGATGCATGGAATTCAAATCCAGACAAAAAGGGATTCATTTACCTATTTGAAGTACTCTCGCCCGTCTCCTCGGGGTTCATCCTCGTTCAGCACACCGCCCAATCGAAATGAGCAGGCCACTGAGACTCACTAGAGCGATACTAAGGCGGGGTCACGAATCGACCGAGGCGACTAGGCTCAGATCCCAATCGAAGCGAGCAGCCGGCCGCCGCCGCCAAGAACAAACTGGCTGACGCCGCCGCCGTCGGACAACAAGGGGATTGTAACAACCCCAGCTTTGTAATGAAAAATACGAATCATTTTCCACTTTTTCCTTATCATGTTTGTATCATGGCATCCATATGAACTTGCTATCTACCATTTTCACTTTGAAACCAATTACAATGTGGAAGCAAACCTTCTCAAGATTTTCACACCAAATCCAAATGCTTAACTTGTCAACCAATTTGTTCTTGGACTTCCAAGTTGTTAGGAAGTTCCAATGGACATGATGGAACCAATTCTCACAAATCCAAGTTTTGCCAAATAAGAGATAAACTTGAGAATTCAAAATCTGGTTAATTCAAATTCTATTTTTGGAACCAAGTTAAGATTTTCAAAAATTCAAACTAAAATCATGGGGAGCTTCAATATTACTGTGATAGCCTCCATGAATATTTTCATTATTTTTGGAATGGTTTAAGTGCTCCAAATAAATATATCTTTGTAATTATCAAAATGACCCAAAGTTAAAACCTGTGAAGGAATGTTGCTCAAAACATTTTTTTTGCCACACAAAATTTTGTGGAGCTTCTAAAGGTCAAGGGGAGGCCAATTGAATTTTTTTAGATTTTATGAAAATGTCCTGGTGTCTCAATTAAATCGCTAAAATCTGCTGCTGGACCAATTTGCAATTAAAGATTTATCGCCAGGGGGTTTTCCGTGAAGACCCCTTTCCTCCTCCACTGTGGCGACAGTGGCCGGCATAGTGCCGTCTGTGCCCATGCCGCCGACGCAGCGCCCATGACGCCGGGCCCCCTTCCTGTGCCGCGCGTGGACAAGGAGGGCCTCGTGCCCCTGCCGCCCTGCCTCTCCCCCTCTCCCTCACCCGCTCCCTGCTCCCCGCTCCCTTCCTCTCTCGCTCCCGAGCTCCACCGATGCCTCGCGTCGCCGCCGTATCGCCGTCGGTAGGGACACCTTAGGAGTAGATAGAGGGTCGTCCTGAGCTGCGCCGCGTCGTCCTCATCCTCCCTGTGCAGGGAATCGTGGCGGAAGGCCCGGACTCGCCGGTGCCGACCGATTCCCTCCGCCTCCTGCCGCTGCACGCCGAGCCCCGCAACGCCGCCGTCCGGCCATCCCCGTCCCCACCACGAGCAGCAACGGCCGAGGGTGAGCTGCTCGCCTTTTCCCTCTCCTTCCCTCCCTCCTCTCGCTCTCTCTCGCGCGTCCGCTCATCGCAGCCACGCGCCGCCGGAGCACGGTCACCGCCGTGGCACACGCCGGCCGGTCGTGGCGTTTGACTGGCCACGCGCGCATGCTCGCCCGGCCTGTCCGGCCGTGAGGCCGGCTGGCTCGGGCAACAGCCCGGCCTGGGCTCGGTCTGGGCCGGCCAAAAGGCCGAACCCCTCGGGCACCCCCCGGCCTCCTAGCCCAGCCTGGGCCGGCCAAAGGACAGAGCCTTCGGGTCACACCCCGGCCTGCAGCCCGGCCTGGCCAGCTTGAGGCCGGCCTGTCTGGGAAATGCTTTTCCCTTTTTAGTTTTAAAAACCAAATTGAATAATTCATATCTTTTAAAATAATGATCCAAATTTGGCAAATCAAATTTCAAAATGATCAGGAAAACAAACTCTACTTGTTGAAATCATTGTAACTCTCTTTTGAATTTATATTATTTTGGTTTAATTAAGAATTCCTAAAATGGTATAAATAATACCTAATTTGGGAAAATCATAATTCAATAAATATTTAACCAAAAATTATGAATAAAATATCAAAATGATCAGTGCTTCAAATGCTATAAAATCATGATAATATCAACTCATGATCCCAAATATTTATTTGATGTTATTCATAAATTGCTTAAAAGAATTAAATTCAAATAATTATTTAATTCGCTTTTTATTCATCGTTACCCGAAAAATTACAAATGAGGTACCAAAACGATCGGAAGAATAAAAAACCTACCCAATCATATCATGATCATGCATATTTGAGCCACTTCTCTATTAATGTAATAACTTATACATAATGTAGCATTAAGTTAAACATGGGGTTGTTTCCAAATAATTGCACTAATTATTTGGCTCCCCATTTAATTTTGCTATTTAATTTATATGATGATATCCTATGCATAAACTTGTCATGTCATCATGTGATTGTGCATTGCACCTTGTCTTCGTGTGATTTATTTGTTCTTTGTATTCTTTTGGGTATTGATAGATTCCGGAGTCGGGGGTTCCCCTATCTACCCCGACGAGTCGTACTGCACGCCCCGGCAGCAAGGCAAGAGATAACCTAACCTTCTTGGCATCTAGAATCCTATTGTTTGATAAACATATTTTGTCCACCATAATATTGCATGCGGTTCCAATGTCACTTTTGATCAAAATGTAGAGTATCCTATGAATGCATGTTTATCCCCAACCAATACATGTATCCCTACCTATGAACCCTAGGTTTGATGTGTTGGCCGGAGACAAGAATATATTGTTGTTGTATATGCTTAGCTATGCTTAGCCATGCTTAGTCGTTTTTATATTTATGTCCGTTGATTAAATTCCATTATGATGTTTGATGATGGAATGTTCGGACATGGAGGTTGTCGTTGGTACTTAATTAAATTGCTAAAGGCTTGGATGAGTTGCCATCGGGGATGGTGTTTTGCCTCATTCTTGCCGCCTAGGCTGAGAGTGATTTTAGCTAGAACACAGAACCGAGCGTGCTGCCATTGGTGGGTGTATGGGCGCCTTACTGACCAAATAATTTATGAGGGGCTTGTCAAGGATCCTCTAGTTTGCTATTTCCATTTGCGCGTGAGTTGTGTGGGTGGAAAAGAAACGAAGAGGACGGTGGTGTTTAGGATGTGGCCGCGGGGCAGGGCGTTGGAGGCGCTGAACCTGTCCTTCCGCACATTGATGGTCCTTGAGTAAGCCTCATGCATTGTAAAGGTCTAACCGCGCCTGCTCGCCGGCCTTCCCTGGAAGAGGGCCAATCAGGTGAGCCGGACGGTACCAATGGGTAAATTAGTACACCCCTGCAGGGTTTAATCTTTTCGAAAAGCCGTGTCCGTGGTTATGGACAAACTCTTGGAAAGGCGGATTAGCTCATAGAGAAACTTAATCTTAATTAATTAATTTGGTAGCTAAAGGTTGCAACTCAACATGTGTTTAAGAGGTTCATTTCCTCGAGGGTGATTCGAGGGAGTGACTTTGGTGGAGATGAGAGATGTTCTGGCTACAAGTTGGTTCGATGGGAACCGAAGATGAAAAAGTTACTCTCTTATCCCCTTTCGAAAATTACTCTGAGTAGACGATGCCTTGTGTCATTTATGCTTTTATTAATGAAAACTAGCTTTATGCAAAACAACTACATATACAACTTTAGAGCCTCCGTCAGCAATGGGCCTATATCGCCCTACTAATTTGCGAGTACGTCGTACTCAGTCTCTCTTTGCTGCCTTTATATGTTTGTTTCAGAGGAGGACGACACCGAGCAGCTAGGTGGTTTCTTCGTGGACGTCGACTAGTAGTCCGGGGTTCCCAGGTGGCAGTTTGGGACCGTGGAGCTGGCTGGGTTATGTTTATGTGTAGGCCTCTTAGACCCTATATTTGGATCTTGTTGTACTATACAACTACTTCGCTTCCGCTTGATGTATCGTGGGAACTGTGATCCCTTTTGTGTGTAATTTGTATCTTTTTCATATATGAGTTGCTATATGAATTCTTGTGTCGTAGAGTCTGTGATGTGGCAGTTGTTCCACAAGTCTTGATCTCCTTATTATGCTTTGATAGCTATGCCAGTGCTTATGGCATGATCGATGTGTTGCGTGGGAGCGGTAATCCCATGCCCTTCGATTGTGTAGCATAGCCTGTGGATCACATATCCTCTCTGCATAATTCCGGGATCGGGGCGCTACATGGATGGTGGGGAACGGTGGCGGCACGGACAGCTCCAAGATTCAGTCGGCAGCAAAAATAGTTTGGACCCACCTGTCGAAATAACTGAATATCCCTTGGTAAATCTAAATCTATGAGCAAACCTAAGTGAGCACGGGAGTCAATCCAACGTTAGAACCATTTAATCAACCATTTCGTGTGTTGGCTATTTTGGCCGAAACGTCGCGCAGTAGCTATTTCTTCGAACGATGTCACATTTTCCACAATTCCGATGAAAGACGTCGCACAGGAGCTATTGACCCCGGCGCCATGGACAGCCGGCATCGACCTTGCATCCGGCTCGCTAGATCCCCTGAGAGATCTATGGATCTCCGCGTTAGAGTTCCCTCAATCTTGCATCCCGCTCGCTAGATCCCCTCAACACATAACTTCAATTCTATACTCTGGCCAAATATATATTTTTGAAAAAAAACGCCTCCCTTCTTTTTATTCCCGTCATGTGATGTTTATGGCTCCTATTTAACCACGTGCACCATGCATGAACCTGCCGTTAACCATAACGATTAAATAACGTCGTTCATCTGATCTAATCCGATCAACTCGGGACCAATGGGCGCGTTAATTTTCTGAGCGTTCCCGCGGAAGTGCATAGGTTACACGCGCGCCTAGGAATGCCTAGTTCTAGAGGCATTATTCGTTTTGTAGAATAGAGCCCAACTGATACAATGTTCTCTATGAACACGTATGATGACCTTATTGTCTATCGATATGCCTCGGTTGCCGCCGAGGTGTTAGTTTGTATTATTAATTGGAGTCGTTTCCTAAAATAAAATAAATGTATTGGAAAAACACTGTCAGTCCACACTTTAGCATCCACATGGTCACTACAGGAAAGCCACACTACGCCGACGGCCGGAAGCCGTCGGCGTATAACCCGAAGCCGTCGGCATACCTATACGCCGACAGCCGCCGTCGGCGTACAACATATGCCATCGGCGTATGAGTCCGCCGTCGACGTTTCCGTCCGTCGGCGTACAACATATGCCGTCGGCGTATGAGTCCGCTGTCGGCGTATGTTAGTGGGGCCCACAAGACGGCATCCGTCTTCGTTTCCGTTAGCCTGCTATATGCCGACGGCAATGCCGTTGGTGTATCTGTCGATGTGGCCTCCTCCCGTGCGTCTGGCAGGCACCCTATTGCCGTCGGCGTATAACTGACTTTCTTGACAGCCCGGCCCCACCCTGCAGCTTCTGGCAGTCACTCTTGCCGTCGGCGTATCTGTGACCATAAGGTCGACGTGGCCGCTTCCTGTGAGCCTGACATGCAACCTACGCCGACGGCATTATATGGGTGACCATATTCCAGGTTTACTGGATGCTGTTTACAGCACAATTTAAATTCAAATAAAATTGCAAAAATATAAAACATCACAGAAACTCACATAATATCATATATACATATACCAAAGCATCATACAAACTTCAAATCACACATATAATCCAAAATTGCACTCATACAAAGTCGAAATGGCACAACATTGTCCGAACTCATCCAAACGCACCCGGATACATCCTACATCTATTTATCGCTCGAGGTACCCATCTCTGACCGCGTGAGATTAGGCGACCGACCGCGTGGGCCAGCCGCCGTCGAATCACACTGGGAACCCGGCGAGGGACGGGACGATGTGGCACCCGGCGAGGCATGGGACGGTGTGATCTCGCCCGACCCACCCGGCGAGGCATCACCACCGCCATGCTGCACGAGAGCGCGAGCGGAGGCCGGCGAGCCAGAAGCACGACCAAAGGGTGCAGTCCTGGAGCATCCCGATCCCTACATGTTTGAGTCCAAGTTAGCAACTTGGAAAGCACAGTACGGCGGTAACAACTGGTTTGGCAATAACTTACCGGAGTCCTTTGCTTGTATGTGAGAGCGACCGCTTCCCTCGATGGGCACTTGGGCGGCATCCCCACGCTAGGTGGACGCGGAGGCAGCGGCTCCCGCTCTCCAGTGGCAAAAAACTTCTCATGCGCCTACAAGATAGTTTAGATGTCAGGAGTTGTAGAAAAAGAAGGAACTAGAGGAAGTGAGACTTGTCATATTGCAAATATTAAGGTTGAAACTTACGATATCGTGCAACTCTTGCCACTCGTCATACGCCGCTCTCTTTCTGCAGCCACACCTCATACTCCGCCTCATAGTTCGCGTAAGCGGCCTCGAAGGTTGCCTCGAATTCAGGCTACAATTTCAAAATAGAACGAATCTCATGAACTTAGCAACTTAGGTAGGAATGAATGTCGGAAAGAGAATGAAATTGAGGAAAACTTACATCGGGGCGAGCTCGGGAAGGCTGTCGAGGAGGCATGACAGGGGGGTCATCGGCGGTGAGTGTAGCCTTGACACGCACGAGGCCCAACTCAGGAGTACGCTGGATTACCGCACTAAGACAGGGCAAACGGCCATGCTCCCAACCGTGTCTGGCGAGGATCAACGCTCTCTCGTCGGTGTCATGCTCAAGAGGGTCATCCACCTCCGGATTAAAACCTCTGAACGTCTCGACGTACCTATTTAGGTTCTCCTCGGTGTTGTTGTAGTAACTGGGAAGCGAGGGCTGAGGCTCGGATAGATCGATCTTCTTCATCTTCATCCTCTCCCATGCTTGCATGTTCGACACAGGACCTATATCGGCCTCCTGCATTGCCAAAGAAGTGGTATGCGTATCAAATTAGGAACATGAGGGGAAATAAATGAAACGTATCAAATTAGGACCCATACCAGCTTTGCCTTGAAGCGATCATGGTTGCGGGCTCCCGCACAATGTGTCCCCCCGTCCCGCGGTTTGCCTTGTTCCGCTCGCTCAAGGCTCTGAACGCGGCGTCCTCCCCAAGCCACCTCGATGCCAACGCCTCCCAAGCGCCTGCCTTACCATAGGCCCATTCTGGCATAACCTGAAAAAACAATACTCATGTGAAGAATAGATAATGCAATTGCAACTTAGCAGCAATATGTAATCTCATTGACAATTTACTTACCGATAGGTAATCCTCCATGGTTATATCAGGTGGTTCGATCACATTCTCATGCTTCGACGCCGTCTTGGATAGCTTCTCAGAAGTGAAATGATTGATGGCGGAATGCTTTACATTGTAGAATTGTTGACGTGTCAACTTCTTGCAAGCCCCCTCCAAAGTTCTGTCCGTCGTGGCACGCTCCTCAGGGAGTACCCTATAGAATCTCTTCAATCATGCAGAAAAAATAAATTGTGAGAGCATGGTGGGGACATCAACTATGAACGAAATTCGAAAAGTTCAACTTACCCAAAACTTGGTGATCATGGCGTCAGAACATCTCCCAAAGCCCGGGTGATGGGCGGCCTGATAGTCTACCCAACGGGTTGCTAGCTTCCGCTCGGCGTTGGGGACTGTGCTGTACAAGCCCGGCCAAAACTTCCTAACCAAAGCGCCGATCATGGTGTTAGGCGCACGGGAACCTTGAGGATATGTCCAATTGCTGCACAATAATTAAACATTAGTACATGTCAAATTGTACTGACCACAATGAAATTACCATGTTCAAAGTTAGTATAGTCACTTACTCAATCCAATTAGGCGTAATGAGGATTTTCCCCTCCTCGGTAGCAGGTTCCTTTGACTCGGGAGGGACCATGGATTCCCCATGAATCTTTGGCTTCTTCTGCGATGCGGAGGCCCCCGTCTCCTAGTCTTGAGACTCCATCCCCTCGTCTCGAGACTCTGGAGCATCGTCTCGAGACTCCGGGGCATCGTCTCGAGACGACGTCTCCTCGTAACCCACGTCGCCAGGGGCGGAGGGTATGTCCGAAGACACATCGCCCCCACCTCGTGCTCGTCCTGCACCTCGTGCTCGACCTCCCACACCACGTGCTCGAGCTCCCGCACCGCGTGCTCGACCTCCACCTCGTTCCCTCGAAGGAGGTGCATCGGCACCTCCCCCTCGTCCAGCACCTCCTCTCTCACCACTGTCCTCCAGGTACCGCGAGTTCGGAATAGGCTCCCTTCCACTTTTAGTGGCTTTCTTCGCGGTAAACCTCTTCAGCAAGGAGCCCGATGATTCTTTGCCTTGGCTCATCTTGGTCAATCACCTACATTGAGAAAGGGTAAACAATTAATAAGCATGATAAAGACATAATAAAATGTACAAGATCATTACCAAGCATAATAAGCATGTTAAAAAAAAGCATGTAGAAGGGCAATTAATAAGCATAATAAGCATGTAGAAGGGCAATTAATAAGCATGTTGAAAAATAAATACTAAGCATAATAAAGACATAATAAAATGTAGAAAATACTACGCATAAGGACATAAAAGACCCTCACCATCACTCTCATAGTTATGTCTTGGGTTCTCATCATCACTATCAACATCACTATCACGTGCGTAAATTGGAACCTCATCGCATGGTGGAGGCTCATCATCATCATCACAATCAAACTTGTTGAGCATATCTATGTCCTTTACATCCACCACTAAGTCACCACCTGTCTGTGCATTGTCCTCGCGGTCCTCAAGACCTTGTATACCAAAGTCCCCAAAGGTTTGTTCCTCTTGATAGAAAATCCCCTCGTATGTTTTAGGGTCAATGTTGTTGTAATCGTCTTCGGAGGGCATGGGTAGCTTACCATGTGGCGATACATGGAACACGACTTCCCGGCCAATCAGTCCCTCTTTCTTGCATGGGTAGGGCAAATAATAAACTTGCCTGGCTTGGTGAGCCACAACAAAGACATCGGATCCCTCGTAGGTGGTTGAAGGCTTAACTTCAACTAACCCAATGGAAGGGGTACTTCTATGTCCATTAACAGGGTCGAACCAGTGGCATTTGAACACAACAAGCTTGAGTTCTATGTTCGTGTTATTGAACGTCAGCTCGTATACGTTCTGTAACTTTCCGTAGTAATCAAATTCACCGGCTCCTTTGGTGAAGACCCCGGTATTTATAGTCTTTGCATTTGGCCGACTGTTCTGGTGAAACTCTGTATGGAAGCGGTACCCATTCACATCATACTTCTCATACATCTCGACTCTACGGTTACAACCTTGGGAGACACATCTCAACTCATCCGACATCACAATGTTGGGATCAGCTCCCTACAAGTACAAATTGTTTGTGCATTAGTAGGAGGTACAAGACACGGATTGCAAGGTAGAAGGGACAGGTTAGAAATTACCTTTTCCCTGAACCAAGCCGTGAATTTTTTCTTTCCGGGGGCACCCTCTTTCAAAAGAGTGTCCAGCTCGGCTTCATCGGGTCCCTCTGATGTTCCCGACCACATTTCATCCGTGAATTGGCTAAAAGGAGAAAATACGTATTAGACCAAAACCGAGTTAGTAGTTGCAAAGTAATTTGTTCACCATTTTACCTAAGGAAACTGCCCTCTTCCTCCTCCCCGTCGCGGACCACTTCCTTCATGTTCATAAGCACATAGAGCATTATGCACTCCAGCTCTTCATTGCTCAAGGTATACCTTTTTGCGCCACCGGCCTTGCCACCGGGAAACTGGAAGAGAGCGAGCTTGGGGTCTTGCTTGGGCTCGTCGATGTTGTACCGAGAGGCCTGGTTATGCATTGTGGGAACATCATCGGGATAGTACGTTAGCCTGGCATCTGTCATCTCCTGGAGGATAGTTGCCTCAGCTATGCATGCTTCAATCTTATTTTTGTTTCCACATTTGGTTCGAATATACTTAAACTCTCTCTCAATACAAAACTGCCAACGAAACTGCACCGGTCCACCCATGAGTGCCTCGTTCGCGAGATGCACAACAAGATGTGCCATCGGAGTAAAGAAGCCTGGTGGAAATATCATCTCTAAGTTACATAGCAACTCCGGCACAAGGTCATGCAGCTTCTGAATAATCAGGGGACATATCTGCTTAGCACAGAGCGTGCGGAAGAAATGGCTCAACTCCGCGAGCACTCGCCAGATACGGTCGGGGAGATACCCTCGAACCATCACCGGTAGCAGCCGCTCAATCCATATATGATAGTCGTAACTCTTGAGCCCGGTGACTTTTCCCTTTTTATATTGACTCCCTTACTTATATTCGAACAATAGCCATCCGGGAACATCACGACAAATTTGAGCCAAAAGAATGCCTCGGACTTTTGGATACTATTAAGGCAGAAGTCGGCATGCGGCTTGAACTAGTTCTTTCGACGTCCTTCAGGTGGCTTCATGTGTAATCTCTTCCTATCACATATCTTCTTGACATCGACTCTAGCCTTAACATTATCCTTCGACTTCTCCGAAATGTTCAGGATTGTGTGAAAGAGGGACTCTCCAACATTCTTTTCAGTGTGCATCACATCGATGCTATGGGGAAGTTCGAGGTCCTTGTAATATTCAAGCTGCGTCAAGCCTGCCACGTGAGTCCAGTTGTGCGTCTCACCATATCCCACATATCGTGGGCCTTTTCCCTTAGCAGGCACGAGAGCACGTAGCTCGGCATCAACAGTTGCACCATCAAAAGTTGGTATAGCTTTTACTTCATGCTCGACTCTACCCTTCTTGAAGTTCTTTTTGTCTTCTCTATACCGATTCCCTCTTTTGAGGAACTTTCTATGTGTGTCAAATGCGGAATACTTCATACCCACGCTTAGCCACATGAACTCAAGTCGGTTCCTGCACACTGGGCATGGCCACTTACCAGCTGTACACCATCCGTAGAATAGGGTATACCCGGGCATGTCGTGAATGGAATTGTGGAACCAAACCTTCATCAAGAAGTTTGTCTTCGATGCACGATCATATTTCAACGTCCCGTGGTGCCAAGAGAGGTTCAGATCATCCACAATCGGCTGCATATAGACACTTAAATTCTTCCCCAGGGTATTCAGGACCTGGAATGATCAGCGACAGGAATATGGTCTTCCTTTGCATTAGGGCTCCGGGAGGGAGATTGAGCGGAATAACAAACACAGGCCAGCAGCTGTACGAGGCAGTCGACATACCATATGGATTGAATCCATCGGTTGCTATCGCGATTCTGACGTTTTGAGCCTCTGCAGCCTTATCGGGGTGCTTCATATCAAAGTTCGCCCATGCCGTACCATCAGATGGATGTCCCATCTTTACCTGTCTGTGCTCATCCTTGCATCTCTTCCCATTCTTGTGCCACTGCATCTGTGTAGCGGTCTCTTCGTTCATGTAAAGCCGCTTGATTCTGTTTATGAATGGGAGGTAACGAAGAATCTTAATGGCGACTTTTGTCTGCGTCTTCTGACCATCGGCTCCGTTTACCTCATGATACCTAGAGGCCCCACACAGGCTACAGTACTTGTCCTCCGCAAACTGTTTCCAAAACAAAAGGCATCCTTTTGGACAACAATCTATCTTTTCATAATCCATGCTGAGATCTCGCAGGATTTTCTTCATTTCGTACATGTTTTTAGGCAGACAATGCCCTTCGGGCAACATGTTACCATATGTTTCCATATGCGCTTCAAAGCATGAACGGGTGTTGCCGTACTCGAGCTTTCTGGCTAGTGCTTGCGAGATGGCATCGAGCTGAGAAATTTTTGCACTCTCGTACAGAGGCCTCTGAGCCGAGGCCATCATATCAATGAAGGCCTTCGCGGTTGGCTCCGGGTCCTCTGGTTCGCGAGGCTCCTCCAGTTCTGGTGGTTCCTCCTGTGAGGGTGGTGAATCTAGCACGTCGCCATCACGGAGATCTTCTAGCCAGTTTCTAATCCCATCATCTTCATTGCTATTGATCTGCTGCCGCATCACCCTACCATTCTCGCGTTCGTACTCATCAAAGTCGACTGTCGTGACAAAGTTTGGCATATACCCACTAGACCAAAGGTGTTTAGTCATCTCATCCTTTCCCTGACGTTTACGCAACTTGCAACGAGCGCAAGGGCAGTTTGGACGAATGCCTGACTTTGAACCACGCGCTAACAAATTGGTCTTCCATACCCACTCGTCTGTTCTGTCAAGCGCACTAGTTCGGCCACTGTACATCCACCCATTATCAGCCATCCTCTGCTTTACTATGAGCCAAACCTCTGCTTTACTATGAGCCAAATAATAATAACATGAAATTAAATGCATGCAATGTCACCGTAAATTTATTCAATGTCACCAATTTATTATGGCTAAATTTTATCTTTTAGAACATGCAACGGCTAACCTAAACTTCTAATAGGAAGGCCTATCCCACCCGAGTATGTGTAGATCGAGTCGTGTTCCATGTTCTACCCCGACCCGAGACGGAATTTCGGCAGCACCTCCCCGCTGTTCTTCAGAATACACGTCTCGAGCTTGTCAAGCCGAGAGGGTGTGCATCCGAAGAACAACGGGGAGGTGATACCGAAATCCGTCTCAGGAAGGGGTAGAACATGGAACACGACTCGATCTACACATACTCGGTTTGTCCAAAACGTGGAATATCTGGAAGAGGTACGGTTATAAATATGCAAAGATGGACAATCATGCATATTTATAAATTTGTATCTCTTCCGGATGGGATCTGACTCGAGTTACGCGACTGACTTGGTGATCTAGACAATAATAAACCTATGCAACAAGAGAGGCGAAAGATTTATACCCTCGATGCATGATTGGTGGCCGGAGAAGGTCGAGGACGTGCTTCGGAAGCGGGGCGACGAAACAGGGGCACCGAGGCGGTCCCTCCTCAGCTGGAGAAGAAGCCCCGCAACGACACGCGGGGCCGACGGTGCTGGCTGGCGGGAAGCTACGTCGTCTAAAAAAGCACAAACAATAAACATTAGCACACTAAATTAAAATGAGCTAAAATGAACTAAATGAGCTAAAATGAACTAAAATCATGAAATAAATTAAAATGAAAAGCACATATGTCACAAAAATATGTCTGTTTAATTTTGACTAAGGTCCTGTTTGGTTTAGCTTAATTTTGACTTTTGCCGTATATGTCACAAAAATATCATAATATGTGTTTTTTATTTTGGCTTTTGACATGTACCATCATGCAACAATGTCTAATTAAAAACCAAAATACACACTCAAAAACATCTATTTAGATACCTTTTATGTCTTAGGTTCAAAAAAGCGCTGAGCGCTAAGCGAGCGGTGAGGCTCTGCCTAGAGGAACTATTGCTTAGTACCGCTTTTTTGAACGTTACCAAAATCTAAAATACAGAAATAAATCTAACCAAACATCTACTATCTAATTAATAATACAAATATTGTCTAAAATGAAAAGAAAGAAAAATATACCTGCTGCTGTGGAGGTGCCGGAGAGCAGGGGCGGCCGGGGAGGGAGGGGCGGGCGGAGCTGGGTGTCGGCCGCGGTGGATCTGGGTGGCGGCGCAGCTGCTTGGGTGGTGGAGCTGGGTGGCGGGGCCGGGGAGAGGGGCGGGCGGAGCTGGGCGTCGGGGCGGTGGAGCTGGGTCGGGGCGGTGGAGCTGGGTGGTGGAGCTGGGTGGCGGGGCGGTGGATCTGGGTGGCCGGAGAGGGAGGGCGCAGAGGAGAGAACGGCGAGGGGTGGCCGGCGATGCGCGTGAGCGGTGGCCGGCTGGCTGGGGCGGACAGCCGCGACGATGGGCGCGAGCGGCGGCCGGAGGCAGGGGCGGCTAGGCGCAGAGGAGAGGACGGCCAGGGGTGGCCGGCGGCAAGATGCGACGGCGAGGGGAGGAGGCGGCGGCGGATCAGCGATGGCGCGGGGAGGAGACGGCGCGCGGGGAGAAATGAGGTTTTTTTTCCTTTGCATCTCCCGACCAGGTAAATGCAATTATTAATTAGGTCACCTATACGCCGATGGCAATGCCGTCGGCGTATCTTTAAGCTATACGCCGACAGCAATGCCGTCGGCGTATCCTTTTTTTAATTGCTATTTTTCCTTTTTAATTGCTATAAGTTAATCACAATTTTAGTTGTACTCCACAATAATATTATTAAATAATTCAAAACCAACAAAAAAATATTCCCAAAAATTTTGGTGGGGTTCCGACGCTCCGGAGCCCCTCTCCGGCGAAACCCTAGACCCGCTGGAGAACTAGCTTTTCCATCTACAGCCAGTACGGTCATCGAAAGGGGGTAGCTAAGTGGATCTTTTTGCTTGGTTGGGTTAGGTTAGTCACTAGGTACAATAAAAACACACATATACCCCAACTCTTGCAACGATTCCCCCCGTTCGGCCCATGTGGGAGTTTCGAGCTATATGCCCAGAAACTCTAAGGAAACAGTGATGCTCGTGAAGCCGGTCACACCTCGGGGAAGGATCTTGGACATCTACAACCCAAAACACACTTGTACACATGTGATATGGCACCCCCTAGATTCTGGTGGGGTTCCGACGCTCCGGAGCCCCTCTCCGGCAAAACCCTAGACCCGCTGGAGAAAACCCTAGCTTTTCCGTCTACGGCCGGTACGGGCGTCGAAAGGGGGTAGCTCAGTGGATCTTTTTGCTTGTTTGGGTTAGGTTAGTCACTAGGTACAATAAAAACACACATATACCCCAACTCTTGCAATGATCCCCCCCCCCCCCCCGTTCGCCCCATGTGGGAGTTTCCAGCTATATGCCCAGAAACTCTCTAAGGAAACAGTGACACTCATGAAGCCGGTCACACTTCGGGGGATGATCTTGGACATCAACAACCCAAAACACACTTGTACACATGTGATATGGAACCCCTAGCTTTTGGTAGGGTTCCGACGCTCCGGAGCCCCTCTCCGGCGAAACCCTAGACCCGCTGGAGAAAACCCTAGCTTTTCCGTCTAGTGCCGGTACGGGCGTCGAAAGGGGGTAGCTTAGTGGATCATTTTGCTTGGTTGGGTTAGGTTAGTCACTAGGTACAATAAAAACACACATATACCCCAACTCTTGCAACTCTTGAGAAAACCCTAGCTTTTCCTAGTTTATCTGATTCATTCTCTTGACTTGAGTTGTGGCAAGTGTCTTCATTTATCTGATTCATTCGCTCGCTATTATATGGCAGTGGATACCGAAATTGGGAACGTTATTTTATGTTGTTTCCTCATTTCAGCTTCTTCCTTTTATGTTGTAGCTCAGCCTGCCTCCATAAAAGCATGTAAAAGCTGCCTATATGAGGAGACGTGAGTTGTTCCTCCAAGTAAAAGTAGTATTCACCAAGATCGAAGAGATATTTTATGTGACGATGGAATAAATGCTCATGTAAAGGAAGAATATATCTATGAGGAGACAAGAGTTGTTCCTCTTCTTGCATTTTCTTCTGTTGTTTCATCAGATGTTGTTCCTCTTTCTCCTGGCGTTTTGTTTCCTTCTCAAGTTGTTTTTTCTATTTCCTCAACCACCTTCTCCTAGAATTCACTAGTGTGATTAGTGGACTGTTGTACAACATTGTTCTCGCTAAACAAGAGATAACCTAATTTATGTTGGACTGTTATACAAAAACAACATATCTCCCGAACCATTATAGTTAGTTCAAACATTATTCATGCGGGTTCCGGAAGAATCAAACTGTTATTTGATGCAGGTGGGATACAGAAATAAATAAATCTACAACCCAAAACACACTTGTACACATGTGATATGGCACCCCCTAGCTTTTGGCGGGGTTCCGACGCTCCGGAGCCCCTCTCCGACGAAACCCTAGACCCGCTGCAGAAAACCCTAGCTTTTCCGTCTAGTGCCGGTAGGGGCGTCGAAAGGGGGTAGCTCAGTGGATCATTTTGCTTGGTTATGTTAGGTTAGTCACTAGGTACAATAAAAACAGACATATACCCCAACTCTTGCAACTCTTGAGAAAACCCTAGCTTTTCCTAGTTTGTCTGATTCATTCTCTTGAGTTGAGTTGTGGCAAGTGTCTTCATTTATCTGATTCATTCGCTCGCTATTATATGCCAGTGGATACCGAAATTGGGAACGTTATTTTATGTTGTTTCCTCATTTCAGCTTCTTCCTTTTCACGACGCTTCTGTTCTTTTAGTGTTTCTTCTTCCTGCCATTTATGTCGTCTCTTCGCTTCAGCATCTTATCTTTCACATCTTTTGTGTTCTCTCAGTGCCTCTTCTTGCATTTTCTTCTGTTGTTTCATCAGATGTCGTTCCTCTTTCTCCTGGCGTTTTGTTTCCTTCTCAAGTTGTTTTTTCTATTTCTCAACCACCTTCTCTTAGAATTCACTAGTGTAATTAGTGGATACCGAAATTGGTAACGTTATTTGATGTTGTTTCCTCGTTTCAGCTTTTTCCTTTTCATGACGCTTATGTTCTTTTAGTGTTTCTTCTTCCTGCCTAGAATTAATAGCAGGGATCGAAGCAAGAGCTCTGATGGGAGGGGCAGCAAAAGGACCCCTGACGAAGTGGATAGCCTGCCTCCAGAAAAGCAAGTAGAAGTTGCCTATAAGGAGACGAGAGTTGTTCCTCCAAGTAAAAGGAGTATTCACCAAGATCGAAGAGATGTTTTATGTGACGATGGAACAAATGCTCATGTAAAGGAATCCAAGAGAGGGGGATCAGACATGAGTATGTCATCCTCTCAGACAAGCAATGCTCAATACAGATCCAGAAGCAATTCCCCTTTTGTAACAACTGAACAACCTTCTGGCTATAGGACAACACACCTGGATGGTAATACTAGCTATCATGTGAAAGAACCTCACACCCCTACATTCAAGAGTAATAACACATATCAGGGAAGTTATCTGGCACGAAGTGATCGGCTCTCGGATACAACTGCATCACAAAGCTCAGTCATGGACAAGTATGGTTCGGGGTTCGGCGCAATTAGGAACGTTATTTTATGTCGTTTCCTCGTTTCAGCTTCTTCCTTTTCACGGCGCTTCTGTTCATTTAGTGTTTCTTCTTCCTGCCTAGAATTAATAGCAGGGATTGAAGCAAGAGCTCTGATGGGAGGGGCAGAAAAAGGACCCCTGACGAAGTGGATAGCCTGCCTCCAGAAAAGCAAGTAGAAGTTGCCTATAAGGAGACGAGAGTTGTTCCTCCAAGTAAAAGTAGTATTCACCAAGTTCGAAGAGATGTTTTATGTGACGATGGAATAAATGCTCATGTAAAGGAAGAATATATCTATGAGGAGACAAGAGTTGTTCCTCTTCTTGCATTTTCTTCTGTTGTTTCATCAGATGTTGTTCCTCTTTCTCCTGGGGTTTTGTTTCCTTCTCAAGTTGTTTTTTCTATTTCCTCAACCACCTTCTACAACATTGTTCTCGCTAAACAACAGATAACCTAATTTATGTTGGACTGTTATACAAAAACAACATATCTCCCGAACCATTATAGTTACACTAGTGGAGACTGGACCTATTGTCCCGGGCCGTGAGGGCCTTTTGTCGCGGTTGGCCAACCGCGACAGCAGAGGCGGGACTAATGATCCAACCATTAGTCGCAGACCTATCACCAGCCGGGACAAATGGTCCTCATCCTGGGTGTGCTAGGGGCAGAACCTTTAGTCGCGGTTCGTATAACGGGCCGCGACTAATGGTTATCTGCCGCGGCAGAAATTTGGGCACTTTCTGTGCCGCGGCAGAGAGTTCATTTTTTTTAGGGTTTAGTGTTTACTAAATCTCTGCCGCAGCAGAAATTTGGGCACTTTCTGTGCCGCGGCAGAGAATTCATTTTGTTTTATTTTATTCATTTATTTTCTTCATTTCAAAATAGTTTTCGTATATTTCTACACTACCACATACCGTACACGATCGAGCATACAAATATATACAACTTTGATAGTTACATGGAGATCACAATTACCGGGACTAAGCCCGTCTATTCGATTACACGGCACGGCATCATCGGTTGCGCCTATTGTTCACACTAAATTCTCCGGCATCGTCTACCATCTCTTTCAGCAAAAATCCCGCCAGGTCCTCTGCAATTTCTATTACGCGTTGCTCCGGTAGGACCTTTTCCCGCATTCTCTCGAACTATATAAGAAAAGGAGATCAATATGAACATCAATCATGATAACAAAAAGTGAGGTAATAAAATAATGTTGTGAACGTATTTCTTACGTCGACTCTATAATCTTTGTGCTTAGTGGTAAACATGCGAATAAACTCGCAAACGTAGTATCCACATAGATGCGTCCCCGATGGCTGCCTCACGCACTTTACGAGAATAGAATTCAATCAAAATAATAATCTAGCATCAAAATAATAACTGTATTAAAACTAGAAGTAAAGAGATGCGCAGTCATATCTTGTACTACTTACCGAGACCGGAGTAAACGTCAGCTTCTCACTAAAGGAACCCTTCACCACTCTCTTGAATCGGTTCCAAACCCTGCCCGGCAAAGAAAATGAATTAATGAATGAGTTAATTCATTACCTGATATCTCATGAAATCAACGAAAGAGACCGATATAGCGCGAATATTACCTCTGGAGCATGTCCTGCATGTTGCGGAACTCTTCTAGGTTTCTCTTTAATGGGTCCATGACATCAACTATTCCCTTATCAACTCGTATGTCTAGCAGAATCCAGTGAAAGCTGCACCCGTTTATATATACGTCAGTAACTCATCAATTACACTTAACATCGAGTAAGTAAAAATTAGTGTGTACAAGACAGTAACACTCTTACTCGAAGTTGTAAGGAAACAATATGTGGTCACAGTAATTTTGCTCCGTTGGAAACCTTAGAAGGTTTCCCGCCGTCTCGTCGGGTTTCGTCGTTAGCGTTTCTATATGTACTTTATCTGGGTCAATGAACCCAACACTATAGACCTTTCTTTTACAAGACTGCATCTTCATTCTGCATAATATAGAGTACAAAAGGATATATATAATGAGAATAATTACAAATGCAATGAACTGAACAAGTTATATGTAGACAATGAATTCAACAACTTACAGACAATAGCAACTCATGAGAGATTTGTCGAGGGCGTCCAAATTGAATAACCGGAAGAGTTCTGAAAAGTCAACATGGACCTCTTCGGGTCGGAAGAAGTACTCTGCTGGGACTTTCGCCACGATCATTATTCTGTCCCCCTTTACCTCTCTCAAGTACCATTGATGCAAATTTCGCATTTGTGTTGGCAGTTGTTTCAACTTCTGTTCGCTGACCAAAGGCTTCCCTGGGACATATGTAGGGGCTACATCAGCCATGGGTAACTTGTCGTCTTCGGAACCTAACAGTTCAGCAACAGTCACACCCATAGCGGCCGCCAACTTTGCAGCTTCTACCAAATCCTGCTGTTGTGCCTGAGGAACGTCTTTGGATAACACCTTGAGGGGTGGGATCGATTGTTTGGCCTGTTCTCCAAGCTGGGGAACGTCCCTTCGTTTCCCGCTTGCACTTTTAATTGCTTTGCTCCTGCTTGCACTTTCACTTGCTTTGCTCCCGCTTGCACTTTTACTTGATTTGTTCTTATCCTCTTTTTGCTTCTCAGTGTATACCGGGGTGGGCTCTGTTTTCTTCTTTGCAAAATGCGCATCTTTATCAGCCTTTGCGATCGCTGCTATTTCCTCGTCAGTACGATCGTAAGTTCTGATGGGAAGATTCTTATGAGGTACTCTTGGATGGGGCGACCTTTTTCGTTTTGGCTGCTGCTTCGTTTAGTACTCAACGACGAAACACGCTTCCGCTTATTGTCCTTAGCTGGCAAAGGCGGCGGCGAAGACGGCCGGCCCAAGTCCGGCGGCGGAGATCGAGATGGACTCGCGCTGTGTTGATCATAGTCTTGGGGTGGGCTTCTTGTAGGTGATGGTGACCTGCGACGACTCGGAGGCGGTGTTGGACTTGGCGCCGAGCCTGGAAGCTTGATGTTGTTCTTGTCCCATAGAATGATACCACCCAGTACGTCTCCGAGTGTCTTCTCACCTTCAGGTCCATGGATGTCAAGCTCCATTGAGTCAAACCCCTTTACGATTTCATCCACCCCGACTTTAGCATAGCCAGCTGGAATCTCACGGCCCTACCAACGTGCCTCAGGTGGACAAGGTAAAGCAGTTCCGACCGCCACCTTCAGGGATATGTTCTTCACCTTCTGATGGAGCTCACAAGATATCTGCTCCTTGATTCCATCCACGGGGTAGCCGGGACCGCCATCTATCATCAGTGCACCATCAGACGGGACCTCCGATTCAGCCACGCTGCTTCTCCGCAGAGATGGGCTGGCGGTAATATTGAGTGCAGGATCTTGCAGGCGCTCTCCTCTAAGTTCGTCAATCTGCTGCTGCTGCTTGTCAATTCTTGCTAGCAACTGGTTGAACTTGTCTTCCTCCTCCTCCTCCTCCTCCCGTCGCTTCTTTGCTCTCGATCGGCTTCTATAAGTATCTTTGTCTTTGGGAAACCCAATCTCCCAGGGATAACTAGGGCCAAAGCCTCGTGTTCGTCCTCCGTGTTCTGGATTCCCGAGGACCTTTGTCAGCAAGTCTTTCTCTCTATCAGCACGGAACTTTAATTTCCCCTCTTTAATTTCTTTCACCACTTTCAGCCATGTCTCCCTGGGTACCCTAATCCCCTCACTGCAAATAAGATCCCCTGTCTCCAGGTCATACTCACTCCCATGCGCAAGGAAAAAATTTCGTGCCCTATGTTCCCATTCGTCGCGAATTGGTTCTGGAACGATCCCTTTAGCAAGCAGCGCTTCCTCTATTTTATCCCACTTTGGCATGGCAGTCGCGTAGCCCCCTGTCCCGAGCTTATGGCTCGTGTTGACTTTTCCGTAGCATCATCTGACTTCATGTACTTCACAAATGCATCCCAGTAAGCCTTCTGCTTCACTAGATAGCCCTCGAATTTTGGAGCACTATTGGTCTTCTGATACTCTTGCCATAATGTTTTCTTCCACTGCCGGAATAGTTTGGCCATCTTCTTAAGAGTGAACACCTTGACTTTGTCCCTCAATGCAGCTATGTCGTCCTCTTCCTCACATTTTGGGAGGGTGAAATGTGCCATGAGGTCATTCCAAAGACCATCATTGTACCTTTCGGCGACATACTCATTATCTTCCACCCCTTTGGGCTTATTCCACTCTCGAACGGTGATGGGGACGCGATCCCTAACCATAACTCCGCATTGTTTTACAAATTTCTTGCAACCTTTATGGGTTCCAACGGTTCGCCCACTGGTGATATCTTCGTAATTGTATAATGCGCAGATGCGGCCAACTTTTTGGCCGGGCCTCGTTTGGAACATTTGCTCGAAGTGGAGGCCTAAGAGAAGAAACATTCGTCAATTCATATATGTACAACTCAATTAATGCATCTACTGACCATCGGACTTCATATATATACCTTGCCGGACTTCGTTAAGGGTCCATCATCGGAGCCGTCGCCTTCTCCATCATCAGAGGCGTCGGCTTCCCCCTCATTTTGGTCGACCTCTTCACCCTCACCGGATGGGTTCAGATACATCGAGGGAGATTCAGGTGGATCAGCACCGATGGCGTTGTGGATTATGTCCTCGAGAATTTCTTCTTGTCTTAGGTCTCTGCGGATCGGACTAGGTGGATCCATAGTTTCTGCAAAATGCACACAATACTTAGCAAAATTTCTAAAGTACCATACTTAGCAAAATGCACACAATTGTCTTAGGTCTCTGCGGATCGGACTAGGTGGATACAACAGGGACATCGTCGCCGAGAACAATAAACTAAAAACACCTAAGTCAAAATTTCTATTTGTACACTTAAAAAGTAATACCAATACTTAGCAAAATTTCTAAACTACCAATTTAACTTAGCAAAATTTCTATTTCTACACTAATTAAAAAAGTAATACCAATTTAACTTAGCAAAATTTCTAAAGTACCAATTTAACTTAGCAAAATTTGTAAAATACCAATTTAACTTAGCAAAATTTCTAAAATACCAATTTAACTTAGTCAAAATTTCTATTTGTACACTTAAAAAGTAATACCAATACTTAGCAAAATTTCTAAAGTACCAATTTAACTTAGCAAAATTTCTATTTCTACACTAATTAAAAAAGTAATACCAATTTAACTTAGCAAAATTTCTAAAGTACCAATTTAACTTAGCAAAATTTGTAAAATACAAATTTAACTTAGCAAAATTTCTAAAATACCAATTTAACTTAGCAAAATTTCTAAAATACCAATTTAACTTAGTAAAATACCAATTTAACTTAGTAAAATTTGCAAAAATTCGAAATACCAATCTAACTAATCTAAAATTTAACCTAAAATTAAACTACCCTAAAAATCTACCTAATTAACTGATCTAAATTTAAACTAACCTAAAAATGTACCTAATTAACTGATGAAATGAACTAACCTAAATAGAGCGGCGCCGGCGCGGAGGACGTATGGCGGCGGGCTCGGAACCGGAGGAAAGCTTGAGCGGCGGGCGCGGAGGACGGCGGGCTCGGGCGACGGCGGCGCGGGGATGGAGGCGTCGGGGACGGCGGGCGACGGGCGTGCGGGCTCGAGCGGCGGAGGAGGCGACGGGCGCGCGGGGACAGAGGGCGCACGGGGACGGAGGCGTCGGGCACGTGGCGGCGGACACGGCGGAGGACAGCGGCCGGCGGCAGGAGGCGACGGTGGCGGTGGAAAAATTCGGCAGCCTGACGGCGCTATGTCGCAAATGGCCTCCGGTGTCGCGGTCTGAGCCACGCACCGGGAGACGAAGTTTTTATATAGACACACTTTTAGTCGCGGGGCGTGGAAACGACCGGGACCAAAAGGGGGTCTTTAGTCGCGGGGCGTGGCTCAACCCGCGACTAAAGGGGGGTGGGGGGGGCGGTTTCAGATCGCGCGCGCATCCCAGCCTTTAGTCGTGGGGCGTGGAACCAACCGGGACCAAAAGGTGAGCTTTAGTCGCGGCTGGTGGTATGGGCCGTGACTAATGGACCAAAATTTGCGCGCGCTGGGCCAAAAAATGTGCTCGCGCGCTGTTTTCTCTGTTTTTTCAAATACTTACTCACAAATGATTTAACTCTACAAACATTTGAATATTTGAATAAATTTGACAAAACTTCCAACATGAAAAGTACTTGAATTTGAATAAGTAATCCAAAACCATTTTCTGTTTTATAAAATAATTATTGTAACTCTACAAACTATTAACAATTTTGCCATTTTCAATTAAAAAATGGATTAACTAATATTGTTTTGCATATTTTTGAATCTTGGAGCCAATGACAACAGTGGATCATTTGATAATAACTAGTTCATCGACCGAATACAAATCATTCATACGGAATGACATAACTGGATAATTTGTCCTAACAATCTTAGTCATACTCCTGCCTAGGCCTATAATACTCGTCCTCTTAATCGTCGTCGTCGTCGCTGTCATCGGACGGCGCTCGTGGCTCCCACCTCGATGGGTGAGCACGCCTGGACTGGATCTGAGGGTAGCGCAGGCGGGGGTTATCGCCGGCCGTGATGTAGTTCATAACTCCCTGGAGAGTTCGGCCAGCCCACCACAGCTGACGGCCGGCCTCGTTGAAGTCCGAAGGAGGCGGGCCGTTCCCCTCGTACCTGGCGAGCGCCCTCTCACGCCGATTGATGAAGAAGGCGTCCCAAGTCGGGCGGTAGTCGGGATGCCAGCGGGGATCCATCCGCTGCTCCGGCGTGAGCTCGAGGTAGTAGTGGTTCGTGATGGCCGCCCCGCGCGCCACACCATGAGGCACAGGAGGGACCGGCACGCCTTCGGCGCTCAGCATCCAGCCGGCGGGGACGCAGTAGCCGGGCGGGCAGGGGTAGTTCGAGGCGGAAAGCTCCTCTGCCTGACGGTAGCTTAGTACGGTGGAAGCCATGGAAGAGTTTAGATGTGATATGGCAATCGCGGCCAAGCCTACATATATATGTGATCAGGGCATGTAGTACCGGTTCGTGTTACCAACCGGGACTAAAGAAGCACACGGATCGTGTGTTTCTTTCAAGCGCTTGTGAGCCGTTGGATCAGGGGTGTGTTTCTTTAGAGCGCTTGTGAGCCGTTGGATCAGAAGCACACGGATCGTGTGTTTCCTTCGAACGCTTGTGAGCTGTTGGATCAGGGCCTTTAGTACCGGTTCGTGTTACCAACCTAGACTAAAGAAGCACACGGATCGTGTGTTTCTTTCAAGCGCTTGTGAGCCGTTGGATCAGGGGTGTGTTTCTTTAGAGCGCTTGTGAGCCATTGGATCAGAAGCACACGGATCGTGTGTTTCCTTCGAGCGCTTGTGAGCTGTTGGATCAGGGCCTTTAGTACCGGTTCGTGTTACCAACCGGGACTAAAGAAGCACACGGATCGTGTGTTTCTTTCAAGCGCTTGTGAGCCGTTGGATCGGGGGTGTGTTTCTTTAGAGCGCTTGTGAGCTGTTGGATCTGCACTCCCACCTCATCCACAGGTACACCTTCTAATCGCCTATAAATAGCGACGTCTTTGCAGCGAAACGGCACACAACGAGCGTCTACCTTTGCCACCGAACCCAATGGTTGGATTTAGCCTACCCGCTGGTATGTTCCCTAACACAAGCCCTCGGGTAGGTTAAATCCAACCACTGGATTAGGGTGACACAATGATGAATTGCCGAGGAGGTTGAATCCAAGCAGCGGCAAGGCGCTCTGATCATTCAGTTCATCGACCGAATACAAATCAAACGGTTTCACCTGCATACGCCCTACGGTGCATTTGATATGCGGGCACTCTCTAGCCACAGTAGGGTTGTATGCAGGTGATACCGTGTGTTTTGTTCTATCTACAAATCCTTCAGTTCATCGACCGAATACAAATCATTCAGATTCCATACATACATCCCGACGGTGCATATAGTCAAAACATACGTACGGTTTGTATTCGCATATAGCCATTATTACAAATCACCAACATCCCTATCTAGTGTTGTGGTTTTCTTCTGCGCCGTAGCCATGGAGCATCTTCATCATTTAACAGGATGCATGGGTCAGTTTTTACTGTGAAGGGCGGAATTTCATGAAACTTATTATAATCTTCTGACATGTCTGTCTTGTCATTTACTCCCACAATGTTTCTTTTCCCTGAAAGAACTATGTGGCGCTTTGGCTCATCGGACGATGTATTCTTTTGCTGATTTCTTTTTCTCGATTTGGTAGACATGTCCTTCACATAGAAAACCTGAGCCACATCGTTCGCTAGGACGAATGGTTCGTCCATGTATGCAAGCTTTTTGAGATCCACTGTTGTCATGCCGTACTTTTGGTCTACATGTACCCCGCCTCCTGTCAGCTTGACCCATTTGCACCAAAACAAAGGGACATTAAAAGTAGGTCCATAGTCAAGTTCCCATATCTCCTCTATGTATCCATAATATGTGTCCTTCTGCCCATTGTCGTCTGTTGCATCAAAGCGGACACCACTGTTTTGGTTGGTGCTCTTTTTATCTTGGGAGATCGTGTAAAATGTATTCCCATTTATCTCGTACCCTTGGAAAGTACATATAGTCGACGATGGTAACCTGGCCAACAAGTATAGCTGATCTCCAACAGTGTTGTTATTCATGAGATGTGTCTGCAACCAACTGCCGAAAGTCGCCTCGTGTTCCCCTTTAATCCAGGATTCATGCTCCCCCGGGTTTTCGGCGCGTAGAATATTCTTGTGTTTCTCGATATACGGAGCAACCACGGTGGAATTGTGTAGAACTGTGTAGTGTGCTTGAGTGAAAGAAAGTGCGTCCCTACATACCGTTGTTTTCCTTCCTAGTGTGCCTTTTCCAGTCAGGCTTCCTTCATACCGAGATTCAGGAACACCAATCGGCTTCAGGTCAGGAAGAAAGTCAACACAAAACTCAATGACCTCCTCTGTTCCATAGCCCTTCGAGATGCTTCCTTCTGGCCTAGCACGGTTATGAACATATTTCTTTAAGACTCCCATGAACCTCTCGAAGGGGAACATATTGTGTAGAAACACAGGACCGAGAATTCTAATCTCTTCGACTAGGTGAACTAGGAGGTGCGT
Source organism: Puccinellia tenuiflora (assembly GCA_012064385.1). NCBI lineage: Eukaryota > Viridiplantae > Streptophyta > Magnoliopsida > Poales > Poaceae > Puccinellia > Puccinellia tenuiflora. Next base: position 247,384 of record QRDG01000243.1, on the reverse strand, counting down.
CATAATATTGAAGAAGGATGGCGGGAACAACAACTCAAAGCTGACCAGACATTGGACCACATCAATCTGTAACCCTGTTAGACTTTCTGGATCGATTACCTTCTGAGAAATTGCATTGAGGAATGCGCATACCTTCACAATGGCTAGTCGAACATTTTCTGGTAGAATTCCCCTCAATGCAACCGGAAGCAATTGCGTCATAAGCACGTGGCAGTCATGAGACTTTAGGTTTTGGAATTTTTTCTCTTTCATATTTACTATTCCCTTTATATTCGACGAGAAGCCAGACGGGACCTTGATACTGAAAAGGACTTCAAAAAAGATTTCCTTCTCTTCTTTGGTAAGAGCGTAGCTGGCAGGCCCTTGAAACTGCCCTGCATGCATGCCGTCTCGTCCTTTATGACGTTGCTGGTCCTCCCGTGCTTCCGGTGTATCTTTTGACTTCCCATACAATCCCAGGAAGCCTAGAATATTCACGCAAAGATTCTTCGTTAGGTGCATCACCTCGATTGCAGAGCGGACCTCATGGACTTTCCAATATTCTAGCTCCCAAAATATAGATTTCTTCTTCCACATGGGTGCGTGTCCGTCAGCGTCATTCGGAACAGGTTCTCTGCCAGGACCCTTTCCAAAGATTACATTTAAATCCTTGACCATACCAAATACATCAGCACCACTACGGGGGACAGGCTTCGTCCGGGTTTCTTCCTTGCCATTGAAATGCTTTCCTTTTTTCCTTAAGTGATGCCTGAGCGGAAGAAAACGACGATTGTACGGGTACACATTCTTCCTACATTTATCCAGATATATACTTTCAGTCTCATCTAAACAGTGCGTGCATGCACTGTATCCTTTGTTCGTCTGTCCTGAAATATTACTAAGTGCAGGCCAATCATTGATGGTTACGAACAGCAACGCTCGTAGGTCAAATTCCTCCTGTTTGTGCTCATCCCACACACGTACACTGGTTCGGCCCACAACTGTAAAAGTTCATCAACTAATGGCCTTAGATACACATCAATGTCGTATCCGGGTTGCTTCGGGCCTTGGATCAGCACTGGCATCATAATGAACTTCCGCTTCATGCACAACCAAGGAGGAAGGTTGTAAATACACAGAGTCACGGGCCAGGTGCTGTGACTGCAGCTCTGCTCCCCAAAAGGATTCATGCCATCTGTACTTAGACCAAACCATAAGTTCCTTGCGTCACCTGTAAAGTCCGGGAACTCTCTCTCGATTTTTCTCCACTGCCGACCATCAGCCGGGTGCCTCAACATCCCATCTTTCTTGCGGCCTTCCATGTGCCATCGCAACAACTTGGCATGCTCTTTGTTTCTGAACAAACGTTTCAACCGTGGTATTATAGGAGCATACCACATCACCTTGGCAGGAACCCTCTTCCTGGGTGGCTCGCCCTCAACATCACCAGGGTCATCTTTTTTTATCTTATACCGCAATGCAGTGCATACCATACATTTATCCATATTCTCGTACTTCTCACCACGATAGAGGATGCAGTCATTAGGGCATGCATGTATCTTCTGCACGTCTAATCCTAGAGGGCAGACAAGCTTCTTTGCTTCGTACGTACTGGCGGGCAATTCGTTATTTCTTGGAAGCATCTTCTTCATTAGTACCAGCAACTTTTCAAATCCCGAGTCACTCACACCGGTCTCTGCCTTCCACTTCAGCAATTCTAGTGTGCTACCCAGCTTCTTCTGGCCATCTTCACAAGTTGGGTACAACAATTTGTTGTGGTCCTGTAACATCTGCTCGAACTACAACCTCTCCTTTTCTGTGTCGCAGTCTCGCTTTGCATCAGAAATGACCCGACCAAGATCATCAGCGGGCTCATATGCTGCCCGTTCTTCACCTCCTTCTTCTTCATTGTCTTCCATTGCGGTATCAGCGTATTCAGGGAACATAGATCGGTAGTTGTCATCATCGTTCTCTTCTTCATCGCCGTCTTCCATCATAACCCCTCTTTCTCCGTGATAGGTCCAAACATTATAGCCGGACATGAAACCGGACCGAAGCAGGTGGCTCTGAATGACTCTTGAGGAAGTGTAATCCTTATCATTCTGACATTCGACACACGGACAACACATAAAACCATCCCGCCGTTTGTTCGCCTCGGCCACAACGATAAAAGAACGCACGCCTTCTCTATAAGCGCCAGAGCGTCGGTCACCGTACATCCATGGGTGGCCCATCTGCATCATGCAACTATATATCAAACGCAATCACGATGCTAAAATTAGTACCGCGTGGTCTAAACGAGAAAGTAGTTGCTAACCTTTTAGGAAACTTGGAAACAAAGAGGAGGAAGCTTAAGTGTGGCTCGGGCACCTCATATCATGTTTGTTTTGTGTGAACTCAAGTGGCATCGCTCTAATAGGCATTTCACCGAACACCTCTAGTGCATATGTAGAAAAAAAAACTAGCACAAACCTACACCACTTCACACCAAGAAAAAAACAAGAGAGGGGGAAGAGGGGGCTGCATATATATAGGGCCAGACTTTTTGTCCCGGTTTGAGATACAAACCGGCACCAAAGGCCACGAAACACGGCCTGGCGCTGGGTCAGTAGCTTTTGTCGCGGCTCGTATACCAGGCCGCGACTATTGTGCCGAATTCTAGTCCCGGTTAGAGACATGACCCGCAACAAAAGGGGGGCACCTACCGCAGCAGGGCCGCAGACCTTTTTTGTCCCGGTTTGTATCTCAAGCCGGGACAAAAGGGTCCTAACGAACCGCGACAATTGTTCCGCCGATTTCGGGGCGACGTGGCCTGAACATTAGTCGCGGGTTGAGACACGGCCGCGACTAAAGCCCAGGGCGAAAGGCCTGTTTTCTACTAGTGTTAGTTCAAAAGTTATTTCATGCGGGTTCCGGAAGAATCAAACCGTTATTTTATGTGGGTGGGATACAGAAATAAATAAATCTACAACCCAAAACACACTTCTACACATGTGATATGGCACCCCCTAGCTTTTGGAGGGGCTCCGACGCTCCGGATCCCCTCTCCGGTGAAACCCTAGACCCGCTGGAGAAAACCCTAGCTTTTCCGTCTAGTGCCGGTACGGGCGTCGAAAGGGGTTAGCTCAGTGGATCATTTGCTTGGTTGGGTTAGGTTAGTCACTAGGTACAATAATAACACACATATACCCCAACTCTTGCAACTCTTGAGAAAACCCTAGCTTTTCCTAGTTTATCTGATTCATTCTCTTGAGTTGAGTTGTGGCAAGTGTCTTCATTTATCTGATTCATTCGCTCGCTATTATATGGTAGTGGATACCAAAATTGGGAACGTTATTTTATGTTGTTTCCTCATTTCAGCTTCTTCCTTTTCACGACGCTTCTATTCTTTTAGTGTTTGTTCTTCCTGCCATTTATGTCGTTTATTCGCTTCAGCATCTTCTCTTTCACATCTTTTGTGTTCTCTCAGTGCCTCTTCTTGCATTTTCTTCTGTTGTTTCATCAGATGTCGTTCCTCTTTCTCCTGGCGTTTTTTTCCTTCTTAAGTTGTTTTTTTCTATTTTCTCAACCACCTTCTCTTAGAATTCACTAGTGTAATTAGTGGATACCGAAATTAGTAACGTTATTTTATATTGTTTCCTCGTTTCAGCTTCTTCCTTTTCATGACGCTTATGTTATTTTAGTGTTTCTTCTTCCTGCCTAGAATTAATAGCAGGGATCGAAGCAAGAGCTCTGATGGGAGGGGCAGCAAAAGGACCCCTAACGAAGTGGATAGCCTGCCTCCAGAAAAGCAAGTACAGGTTGCCTATGAGGAGACGAGAGTTGTTCCTCCAAGTAAAAGGAGTATTCACCAAGATCGAAGAGATGTTTTATGTGACGATGGAACAAATGCTCATGTAAAGGAATCCAAGAGAGGGGGATCAGACATGAGTATGTCATCCTCTCAGACAAGCAATGCTCAATATAGATCCAGAAGCAATTCCCCTTTTGTAACAACTGAACAACCTTCTAGCTATAGGACAGCACACCTGGATGGTAATACTAGCTATCATGTGAAAGAACCTCACACCCCTACATTCAAGAGTAATAACACATATCAGGGAAGTTATCTGGCACGCAGTGATCGGCTCTCGGGTACAACTGCATCACAAAGCTCAGTCATGGACAAGTATGGTTCGGGGTTCGGTGCAATTGGGAACGTTATTTTATGTTGTTTCCTCGTTTCATCTTCTTCCTTTTCACGATGCTTATGTTCTTTTAGTGTTTCTCCTTCCTGCCTAGAATTAATACCAGGGATCGAAGCAAGAGCTCTGATGGGAGGGGCAGAAAAAGGACCCCTGACGAAGTGGATAGCCTGCCTCCAGAAAAGCAAGTAGAAGTTGCCTATAAGGAGACGAGAGTTGTTCCTCCAAGTAAAAGTAGTATTCACCAAGATCGAAGAGATATTTTATGTGACGATGGAATAAATGCTCATGTAAAGGAAGAATATATCTATGAGGATACAAGAGTTGTTCCTCTTCTTGCATTTTCTTCTGTTGTTTCATCAGATGTTGTTCCTCTTTCTCCTGGCATTTTGTTTCCTTCTCAAGTTGTTTTTTCTATTTCCTCAACCACCTTCTCCTAGAATTCACTAGTGTGATTAGTGGACTGTTCTACAACATTGTTCTCAGCTAAACAACAGATAACCTAATTTATGTTGGACTGTTATACAAAAATAATATATCTCCTGAACCAATATAGTTAGTTCAAACGTTATTTTATGCGGGTTCCGGAAGAATCAAACCGTTATTTTATGGGGTGGGATACAGAAATTGGGAGGGGAATTATAGACCCAATTTATACATAAATTATACCTACATTAAATATTATATACAGAAATAAATAAAACTAAATTTAGTTATTAAAAAAAACAATACGCCGACGGCATCGCCGTCGGCGTATCAACATAGGGAGACGGCCGTTCCAGCGCCGTCACGGCGGGCGCTGGTGGGCGCTCGTACGCCGACAGCTTTATCTACGCCGACGGCAGCCGTCGGCGTATGAATGTATACGCCGACGGGATTTCGTACGCCGACGGCCCGTTCTACGGCTGCCCTAGCTCGCCTTGTACGCCGACGGCCCCGACATTTGGCCGTCGGCGTACAACATGGCCGTCGGCGTAGTGTGGCTTTCCTGTAGTGGGTGTAAGTTAATTATAACAAACATCTTCCTACGAACGCATGTCTCTAGCCCATGACAGGGTTAATTAAGCTAGAGACTCGACATCAATGATCTCGACAACTTATGTCCTTGACAGGGTCGAGACATGCATGATTTTGACAACTTGCATGTAGAAGAAGCACTAAGCAAATGCAATATGCCAATCCAGACGCGACAAACGAAAGTCTTTTGACCGGAAACTTTCCAATTCAGCATGAGGTGGCTCACGAACCATTCAGAGACATATTCTAACCACATGCACACGAGGCACTGCAAATTCTGGCCAAGCGGACTTTTCCAATTAAGCCCGAGGCGGCTCGTGAAATATTCGGAGATTTCTAGTTTCGGACAGTGAACGCCGGACACTGCACACTGATGTGCACTTCATAACCGAAGATAATTAAGTACTACTAGTAGTAGCTAGCAATAGTACGGACGTACTACATGCTCATCACGTACCGCCAAGCATATCTTTCTGAAACGCATCTTTCCGATAGAAGTGGCAATACGACTTGGTGTCTAAAACACATGCTCAGCATGCATGGAACGGTTCTTTCGTACCGACGGCTAGCATATAACACCTACAGTACATGTTAGGTGGTCAGCAAATTAGGTATACGAGTACAAAAATCCACTTGCCATTAACAGTTTGTGCAACTAATGCGAAAAAGACATAAGGCTATTTTCCACAGGCCACTAGCAGGATGAGTTTATCCTACTTTGTTCTAACGTGCCATGTTGCAAAATAACAAAACGAGTTGTAAATTCTGAGAATATCATTTGCTTAACTAGTTTTTGATTATTTTGCATGGGTTATGGTACATGGTAGTTACACTACCCATCTTCACGAGTAAAGCAAGCATTGTAATGAATTTCTGTTAGGCTTGTTAAGCTCACATTTGCTTCAGATATTTCCATTATTAATACCACGAAAAACAACTCTTGTAGTTTGTAATGGCATGAATAAGTATATTTTTCTGTGTATTTGTTAGCATAATCCCTGTATATATAGGTACGTCAGTACGTGCATATTATACTCAGATAGTCATAGTTAACTTTATTATTATGTAGATTTTGATGTTCACTTGTTTAAACGAGCCACTGTGGCCTGTAAGGTTTCACCAGTCGAGCCGAGTCCATGTTCAAACGTGTTGCAATCACAAGGTACAATTGGAGGTAAGTCGTTTTTTCAAGTTCAACCATGTCGAGATACTACTGCCGGGAAGCGGATAGGCCTAAACTTTTAGGTTTTAATTATTTGCTTCACTCAACTTGGGAAGTATAATGTCAAAGTCAGTCTTTGAACATCTAGTAGCTAGTTCAAACATGAATATGGCATCATGCATTACTATATCCCAACATTGCTGAAAATGTCAATAGGTGCACTAGTAGAAATCGGACCTTTCGTCCATAGCAAGAATGGGCTCTAGTCCCGAATGTACTTTGGACCAGGACTAGAGGGGGGCTCTATTCCCGGTTCAACGGCTACGAGGCCGGCAGCCTCTAGTCCCGGTTCATGGGGGACCTCTAGTCCCGGTTCGTGATACGAACCGGGACTAAAGGGTTGCGGCAGGCCGCAGCTGATGTGGGGGCCAGCGCAAGACCCTTTAGTCCCGGTTGGTAATACGAACCGGGACTAAAGGTCTCACTATATCATCTTCTTCCTGCCCGAGCTCGAGTTCATCACCATTTTTCTCCTCTATCTCCTCCCCAAGCTCGAATTCATCTACATTTTTTCCACGATTTGTCGATTAAGGACGCCCCATATATCCAAGGGTTCTAATAGGTTAGAAACTTCATCCTCCCGGAGCTCGAGATCATCCCCATTGCTAGTTTTGCTCCTCATTTCATTGCTATTGCTAGCTAGGTGTTTGATGAAATGCCTAAGTTAGTTTAGCTGAAATTCTAGGTTAGTTGTGTAATGCCCATTGCTAGTTTATTTGTTTTATATGCAATTTGAGCTCAAATTAATGTATGATTTGTGGGTTTTAGTACCGTCCCATCCCCGTCGCTGTCCTCACCGCCGTGGATCGCCCGCGCCGCCCCGTCATCGGCAGAGACTGATTTATCTGACAAGGGATTTGAGAAGTTCCTGCAATGGACATTGTTGTACCACCCAATATGAGTCAAGCTGCGCAATTTGCTGTAGAAGCTGGTATTACTCTTTCTCAACTGGAAGGCGGAGAAATCCTCGCGTTACCCGAAGACTCATGGAAATGGGAGTACAGGAAGTCTCTGGTGCCACCTTGATCAGATCAATCTTCTACCAACACAAATGCGAAAACTGCATGAATGGTACTTGCAAGTCACAAAGGAAGCGAATAATGCTCCTTGTGAAAGTTACAAATGAGCATTACATAGTTGAAGACCAGGTACAAATTTATTTTCAAGAACTCTATATGTTATACAAGCTTGAAGCCCTCGACTTGAGTATCGTCAGTACCTATTGTTTGTAAGTGATTCAATTCATTTATTTCTATAATAAAGTCTCTAGCTCAGCTCATTCATTGCCTGTAATTATGCTCATCACTACGCTATTATGCAGAATGAAGAGTGATGAATGTGACCGAAAAGGAATCTTCGACACTTGGTTCGTTGACCCAAAACGAATTAATGTAAAATTGCTGGTGGACTACCCCAAGGAAACGGAGGCCAACTTGCTATGGTTCATACAAAGGCAACATTACAAAAAGAAGATACTGTTTCCTTACAACTTCAAGTAAGAGTGTTACTGTCTTGTAATAAATAATTTTTGCTAACTTGATTCTAAGTGTAACTGATGAGTTACTCACGTATATAAACGTGCGCAGCTTCCATTACATTGTACTAATCATTGAAGATGACGCTACAAGAGTTGAAATCTAGGACTCATTGGCGAAAGACGATGCGAAGTACAACGAAGCGAAGTACTACAAAAGCATTATAGATGTGCTCCAAAGGTAATTTCAATCATTACGCACTATATCGGTCTCTTTTGTTCATTTCATGAGATATCAAGTAACTAATAACTCATTTATTCATTTTTTTTGCCGGGCAGGATTTGGAAAAGTTTCATCAAGAGCACATAGGGTGAATTTAAAAAAGAGCTTAGTTTTCATCTAGTCAAGGTAAGTAGTACGAGCTAGGTCCGCGCATCTCTTTAATTCTAATTTCAATACCATTATATCATGCTTGATTATTATTTTATTGAATTCTATTCTCGTAAAGTGCGAGAGGCAGCCACAGGGGAGCCATTTGTGTGGATATTTCGTTTGCGAGTGGATTCGCCAGGAGGTCAGTGAGCGGAACGCAAGGAAATTTTTAGAAGTACGTGAACAAATATATTCACAATTTTATTTTATTACCATCAATTGTGTTGAGTGTCATTCATAATTTTTGTTATGATGATTCATATTGATCTTCTTCTTCTACTAGCAAAATATGCCCGTGCGTTGCTACGGGTTAATTTTTATTATTTTTACCTTTTAAACTGAAAAGTTCGTCTATGTCTGACAGGTCGTATTAAGAATCATAATTAAAATTCAGTGCAAACGAAAAAGAAAGAATAGACGTGTCAGTTCACGCTTCATCCAAGAGATAAATAGCAACACTTTTGAACAGAGAATAAACATTGTGCCAAAAGACACAAAGAAAGCAAAGAACAGAGCACCGCATGCCTAAACTGAGCATGCTAGCCTTAAATTTTCATTGTCAGCATATAGTAACACAACATAAAGCTTTGTTAATTGATTGGATTCACATATCCAATTGTTTTATGTACAGCGGCAACTCTTTGAAATAATCTCTTCTCATGCTGATGCTCTGATACGAAGCTTGAGATCAGCTTGCTCGTGTTATAAACAGAAAATTAGGCCATTGAATTCATTGTTCAGTGGCTCCATTAAACCAGAGAAATATAGGAACGAACACTGCAGATACCAAACGGTCAATGATCTGTGCATGATGAACCAAAGGTTAAAAGCGATTGCCTTAAGCAAGCACTTCAAACTCGCTTCATTAAATCTGAGTAACTCCATGGCATATCTAGCAATTTCAATAGATGCATCATGTCATAACTAGAAAGGCAGTGTTGATTGTGTCAATTAAAATGATGGCATGCTACTGATGTAGAAAGTATTCACGGCTTAGAAATCTCTGTAATGTCAAAGCTAGGATCTAGACCTTTCACAATACCATTCAGTACTGCATAGAATGGTGAAAGCCTAAGGAACCATGAACAAATTACAGTATGTTACAACCATGTTTCACTACATGTGAAGTTATCAGACCTGAGAATGCTACCACAAATCTAAGGTGGCAGGAAATCGAAGTTGTTGATCAGCAGCAGTTGCCAAAAGATCCTCACATGTAGAATTTTGATTCAAGTTGAAATTGAATGACATATATGTTGAGATGCTTGCTTCTATCATATTCCCTGAGAGATCACACAAATCAGTGATCAGTACCTATAGCTGCAAACCTCGGCTAGGCACTCATACTGTTGATTTGCATCTAATCACAACAATATTCCTCTAGAAATCATTCGTTTCATGCGGGGCTGTTAATCTGTAACGCACATAGCCTGAAGAAATCGCAGCTGCATATAAAAGTACAAGCAGAAATACAAATACATCTCTGAATCTCCCTCTCCGCTACTGCCTTTTTCTCTCCCTAGTCACAAATGTTGTCCCCAAGTCCAATTTTAGCACGGCAAGCCACCGTCGGCGAGCTATCCCAACGACCAACCTTTCTTCCAGGAGCTATGAGGAATAGAGCTAGATCTATTGGCTCCACGACAGTGTTCACTGGAACCATAGCCCCAAGACAATATTCATTGGAAACAACGGTCACCGAGATCGGGGCGGGCGCGGTGAGGGGATCTGATCCAGGGCAACGGTGGCTCGGCAGTAGATGGCGGCGTTTGGGTATCTGGAAAGGGCGGAGGCGCCGAGCATGGCAGGCCTGGGGCAGGCCTCCTCGCTCCCTCGCGGGAGACTGGCCATGGAGGAGAGGCTCGGGGGTTGAAGGGAGATATAGGGGCCTGGACGGAGGTGAATTGGGGACTCTTTCCGCCAACCGCGTCGCCGGAGGACGGCCGGAAGGGCAGGCGGCGGTGTTGCCGCCGCTCGCCTCGTCTCCTCTTTCTCCGTGGACTACGCGATGCGAAAGTCGAGACTCTCCACTGGTGGCGACTACGGAAAATTCCGAACCGTTCTTTTCCACTTACCGGTGGCAGGGTGGGTAATTTGAGTCAACTTTAAGGTTAATTGTATTATTGGACGAAAATTTTGGGAGAAGCAACTCTTTCTTTATTATTAGGTAAAGATAGTTGGATGAACTGCGGAGCAGACTGCAACCAAAGGAGCGCTTTGTAGCACTTCAAGAGGAAATTACGGGATTTTTGATGGACCATGTCATAAATCTAAAGGGAAAATACAATTTCACCGGATAGACGGGCTCTAGTCCCGGTTATGAGATCTCCATGTAATCGAATAGACGGGCTCTACTCTCGGTTTTGAGCTCCATGTAATCGAATAGACAGGTTGTAGTCCCGGTTATAATCGAATAAAGTATATTTTTATTAGATAGATATTTCTTTTATGAACATTTCAATATGCTATATGTATTTTTCTGATTTGTAATTAATTAACCATATATTTTGCAGGATTGATCATAATTTTAAATATGCAATAAGGTGGGAACACAAAAAAGCCAGAGCCAGAGGTTGCTAGGTGGGGGCATCTCTAGTCCCGGGTCGTATTACGAACCGGGACTAAAGGTCCTCGACCACGCGCTCTGGCAGCGGCCATGTGGGGGGGGGGGGGGGCCTTTTGTCCCAGGTCGTAACTGACCCGGGACTAGAGGGGGGGGGGGGGGGTGCTCTAGTCCCGATTCCACAGTCCCGGGTGCCGGGACTAGAGGCCCTCACGAACCGGGACAAAAACCCCGTTCTCTACTAGTGGTGTGTTCAGGTTGAGGAGCTTAATTTACTTATTTTCATAGAGATGAAAAACAATTGTCACATCCTCAACGGTAAAAGGCTCTAGTTAAATCATTGTTATCAAATTCATCCAACTTTTCATATGCTTCCAAAAGGTCAGCAGAGATAGAAAAAATATTCCTAGGAGCTGATCCAAAATGTTCAGTATACGTAGCATGACTAATTAGGTTAGCGGTACCCTCAGTCACCAACTAATTATGATTCAGTTGGTGCATTGTGTGTTTCCTTCCTCCTTTGCTATTTATCTATCCCCCTTAAGTAGCCACCTTTCATTTGACCTCTGGTGCTCAATATAGTTCCTCGTCGACATAAACTACAGGAAATTGAGTTCGAATATTAACTTCGGGTTATTTGATGGTACATCAATATAGTTCCTCGTCAACATAAAATACAGGTAATTGAGTTGAATATTAACTTTGAGTTATTTTATGGTACATCAGTGGCTACAAAAGTTGTAGTATGATGTACCATAAAAAGTATCTAATCAACTGATCAGGAGATGCATCTACCATTTCCTCCATGTTTTCCAGCTGAGTAAGTAAGTTCCTCTTGCAAATCAATTTTCTCTTTCTTATTCGGCCCAAACAACTCATGAGCCACCAGCCACAACAACTCATGAGGCTTGCTGCGTTGAAACGGCGCCTATATAAGCATTAGCCCAGTGCATGTATTCCACACAAGCATACATCCTAAGCTAATCAAGATGGCTTCCTCCACACCTTACCTTGTCATACTCTTGTGCCTCACCAGCCTCCTGCAGGCATCGCTGATAGCGGCAAACCCGCCGAAGCAGCCGCCGGTTGAGCTGCCCGAGTCCGAGGTGAGGAACAGGTTCTCCAAGTGGATGGTCAAGTATTCAAAGCACTACTCATGCCATGAGGAGGAGGAGAAGCGGTTCCAAATCTTCAAGAACAACACCAACGCCATCGGCAACACTCTGAGCGTTGTCGTCAGCAGCAGTCCGAGCGTTGTGGTCGGCAACACTCTCAGTGTTGTCGTCAGCATGAACAGGTTCGGCGACCTCACCCCCACCGAGGTCCTCGAGCAGTTCACTGGCTTCAACAACACCGGCTTCGTTGCCGCGTCGCCGACCCCCCTCCCCTACGACTCCTGGAAACCATGTTGCGTTGACTGGCGCTCCAGCGGGGCTGTCACCGGCGTCAAGTTTCAAGGCAGTTGCTGTAAGTCAAGCTATACCTTATCCTTCTTGCATAATTATGTCGGGTCATGTTTGCTCAGTAATTAATCCATGTCGTGTGGATGGAATTGAAATGCCAGCGTCGTGCTGGGCGTTCGCGGCGGTGGCGGCGATTGAAGGCATGAACAAGATAAGGACCGGGGAGCTCGTGTCGCTGTCGGAGCAAGTACTCGTGGACTGCGACACCGGGAGCGGCGGCTGCAGCGGCGGCCGCTCGGACACGGCCCTCAGCCTCGTGGCCGCCCGCGGCGGCATCACGTCAGAGGAGCGATACCCATACAGCGGATTCCAGGGCAGGTGCGACGTGGACAAATTGTTGTTCGACCACCAGGCGTCCGTCAAGGGCTTCAAGGCCGTGCCGCCCAACAACGAACATCAGCTGGCGCTGGCTGTAGCGAGGCAGCCTGTGACAGTGTACATCGACGCCAGCGGGTTTGAGTTCCAGTTCTACTCCGGCGGGATCTATCGCGGCCCCTGCTCCGCCGATGCGGCGAGGGTGAACCACGCTGTCACCATCGTCGGCTACTGCGAGGGGCCCGGCGAGGATAACAAGTACTGGATTGCAAAGAACTCGTGGAGCAACGACTGGGGTATGCAGGGATACGTCTTCCTCGCAAAGGACGTGCCCTGGTCTACGGGCACCTGTGGCCTCGCCACCTCGCCGTTCTACCCGACAGCTTGATGACGGCCGGCACCCTCTGAGTGCTATATATGTGTGTGATTATCTTTGGATGTGACGAACTGTTTCCCTTTCGTTTTTAATGCAAAATAAAGTTTTACTACGGTCTACTTTCCTTTTGGTCAATCAATAGATCATTGTGTAGCATGGCTTGAGAGTAATAAAGTTTCAAACGTGTTGGGCACGTATCGTGCGTGCTCTTTGTCCTTCTTTATACTTTCTCAATGGTTTTTTTTTTACATGCAACCAAAAATGTTATCAATTGAAGTCATATGTGTTGTATTCACTTTAGGTTGCTCGTATTGAGGTTAGCCCAATGAACACCACAATATTAAATAGTTATGTCTTTTTTTTCATATTCCAAGAGGGTGTTACTTTTGCTCTGTCATATTTGGAACTTTTGTGTGAATCACACATCAGGTCCATTATTGCATCTAGATAATTGCAGACCTATTGTGCTTTATTTATACGTACTAGAGCTGAAAATCTGAAGAAGAGAAAGACATGATGCTACAGTTTTGCAATTCACTAAGATGCCAATGTGTTTAGCATCGAACCATAATGTCAATTCTTATATCTTCTAAAACATAATCGAAGTTCGGTGCAAATGATCTGTTCAACTCAATACTCTTTCTTTATTTCTGATTTAATAACCATTATTCTATATGTACATATCAATGTTTTCTTTTTTGAACAGTGTTATATATTCAAATCAGTGAGCCTCTGAAGGTGATGTTAGATTGATCTCCTCCCGTTGGACCCAACGGTCCATCGGACCCCATGATCTGCGCCCTGATCGGGGGCGCCCAACCGAACCATGGTTGGTGGGCCCCTATCGCGCTGCACATATAAAGAGGTGGGCGGCCGGCGGCACATGTTACGAGGTTGACCGTGCTCCGCACACCCCACCGACACTCCCCTTCCGATCTAGGGTTTAGCGCAGTAGCGACGGGAAGCACCGCCACCACTGCCACCGCCCACTCACTGTCACCGACGGCCGCCCTCTGCCATGGCCGCCACGTCGGGCTCATCGAGCCAAGGAGAAGGTCTCTCTCTCAATCTCTGTTCTCTCTCTCTCATATGCAAAGCACAGACCCATGTATAGATGCAACTACCGTAGAAGTTCTAGCCTAGATGATCTTGTGGTTTAACATTGGTATCAGAGCATGCTAGGATCTAGTCCTTTTCGGTAGCAAAGAAAGATTTAGCAAGAAATCAAAGAAAGAATTCACAGAAACAATCCCTCCCGCGAAACCCTAATCCAAATCAAAGAAAAAGGGAAAGAGGGCAAAGATCTCACCGGGAAAAGAGCGCCGCCGCTTGGCCGCGCCGTTCCTCTCAATCTGATGCGCACCAGAAGGGGCATCTGGACGAAGAACAACACCCCAGCAGGGGCAAAGGGTACCGCAGCCAAATCGTTTGACGGCGGCGCGCTCACCCCAAGGCGAACGCGCGACCGGCGAAGGAGCTGGCCACGACGCCGCCTCCATCTTCCCGTTGGTTTTGCGTCAGTGGGGAGTGAAGATGGAAAGAAATAAAGGAGGGGGAAGGAGCTGGAGCGGCGTGGCGCGGTGGCGTTCATCACCGTCTTCGGCGGCCGTCGATCGCCTGAACCCTAACCCTAGCACCGCCGCGGCGGACAGAGACGCGAGGGGAAAGGAGAGAAATGATCTAGGGTTTTTGCAGGAGATGGAGGTACGCCGGTTTTGTTCACGCAAGGAGCGCGGAGGACCGTCCGATCCGAACGGACGGCCACGATCAAAACCCTAGCCCGCCGCAAGCCGTTGGGCCGAAAGTGGAGAGGCTGGCGGAGCGCGCTGGACCAGGCCGTGGGCCGAGGCCGCTGTACTGCCACTTTTACCTTTCTCTTTTATTTCCTTTTTGAAATAGGAACAGAGCAGGCCGTGGGCCGGGCCATGCCAATGCACAGGCCGCGATAGTTTTTCTAGAAGCATGTTTGTTTGTTTTTTATCCATCTTTTTGGACAAATTTCAGCCAGCATTTTCTATTCAAAAATTATCCAACGAAATTTTTTTGTTTAGAAAATAGAAAAGTAGAAGATATGCTTATAAAAAGTATAAATTTCATGAATTTTTATTCATGTTTTTCCGCTGCAAATAGTTAAAAGTCTTTTGAAAGATAAATAGAACTAAAAGTGAGAATTAAAATTTTAAAAACATGTTAAAGTAATTATGATTCTGTTATTTTATGACCAACGTTGTTGATAACATAATCATAATGTATTGAAGTTATATGTGTATTTATTTCTATTAATTGCCCAACGGTGATATAGTTTTAATTGCATAAACAGTTGTATGTTTTAATTTTGACCAACGTTGGATTATGCATGCAATTGTTGTTATGATCTCACTTCATTATGGTTTTCAGGAGGGTACTACTTGATGAGCTGCATCAAGGATGTTCCAAACCTCAGAGGTGACAACTACTCTGAATGGAAAAAGAAGGTTGACTTGGCTTTTGTTTGTGCTGAGGTGGACTGGGTTGTGGACACTCCACAACCAGTCAAGCCAACAGAGCCAGTCAGAGATGAAAAAGATGATGATGATGCTTGGGAGAAAAAGAAGAGGGACCATGCTCCATTGGAGATGTCGTATACCCTCAACAACCAAAAGTGGCTCACCGCCAATAAAAAGTGCATGGCTTTCTTAAAGAACACAATTGAGAACGCTATTATGGGCTCAATTGCAGAGTGTACTTCTATAGGGGAGTTTCTTGAAAAGATAAAGAGCCACTTCACTGGTTCTTCAAAGATATATGCTACAATTGAGTACACAGGAGGTGGACATGGCATAAGGGATCATATCCTCAGTATGAGCAACATGGCAGCTAAGTTTAAGCCCATGGATGCTGATTTGGAGCTCAAGCCTGCACTCCTTGTTCACCTGGTTATGGCTTCACTGCCGAAAGAGTTTGGCACTTTTGTTGTCAACTACAACATGTCACCTGAAAAATGAGACATTGAAAAGACAATAGCCATGTGTGTGCAGGAAGAGGACATACTTAAAGCCTCACATCGTGGTTCTCTGAACTATGTGAAGGATAACAAGAAAAGGCACTACAACAAAAGCAACAATGGCCCCCCTTCAAAGGCACATGGAAAAGCATTGTATACAACATTGTTTTGTTTGTAAATGAATCCTTGTATACACAATTTTCAAAATCTACTTGGTGGATTGACTCAGGTGCAACTGTTCATGTTGCAAATTCTTTACAGGGATTCCGTTCGATGCTGACTATGCAAAGAAGAGAAAGATGCATTGAAGTTGCAAATGGAGTCCAAGCAGACATTGAAGCTGTCGGCGACATCTCCCTGGAGTTAGCTGATGGATTCATGATTCTGCTTAGGGATGTTTTATATGTTCCTTCATTACATAGAAACTTGATTAGTGTTTAATGATTCGACAAAGACAATTATGAATGTTATTTTGGATATGGAAAGTGTGCCATATGGTGTAATAATACTCATGTGGGTGTTTCTTTCCTCCACAATGAGCTTTATTTATTATCCCTGCGTCAAAAAGTTTATTTTGTGTGTAATGTGAATGAGCATGTTTCTGCGTCGGATAAATAACAAAAGAAAAGAAAAAGAACTCATGACTCATCGAAATTATGGCACTGTCGCTTGGGTCATATTTCGAGGGGGAGAATAGAAAGATTATGTCGGCACAGTGGAAACCAAGGTACCACGGGCCGGCCTGCCAGGGCCCACAAGATTCTTCAGAAGATTTCGCTAAGGACCAGGCTCTCCAAGCCTGGCGAGCCTCGCGAGGGTTTTTCCCTCGCGAGGAACCTTTTCTCCTCGCCGAGGTTTTTCTCCCTTGGTGAGGGACCTCTCCTCGAGAGGGCGTCTCGGACGCCACCAGCAATTCTGCTAAGGACCAAGCCGAAAGGCTCGGCGAGGCCTTTTGCCTCGTGAGGTTTCCTTCCCCTCGAAGCCACCTCTGCCTCCGCGGCAGAGCGCACATGGGCTCTGCATCCTCCGCAGAGTGACGACCGCGCCAGCACGCGGTGACAGCGGCGCCACAGTTGCCATTCTTATGTATAAAGGAGTCAACAAAGCTGCACCAAGCAAAGGAGCCCCAATGATTGCCACTTTGGTGATAAGGGAACCGTCTGCAGCTACCCTCCAAGGACGACGTCACCGTGGGTCACCTCCCACCTCAGCAACGCCAGCCCACCATCCTGTTTGGACGGTGGCTTTTCCAGCTTTGGTGACGCCGCCCCCTGCCGTGGACCGCGTCCATGGACCTTACCTTTATGGTGGACTCTACATTTATTGTGCACCGCACCTCCTCCTTCGTCGCCATGTGGTAGCCCTTCCCGCCAAGATGTTTTGGGGGAAGAGGCCCCACTACTACAGAAAGGGTTATGGCCACCAGGTGCTTAGTGACGGGTAAAACTGTGTCCGTCACTAGTAATTGGTACTAGTGACAGGCAAGAATAAGCCTGTCACTAGTGCAAAATACTAGTGACGGCCTCATAAAAGTGGCCGCCACTAGTATTTTTCTTAGAGGCTGGCTAAATAAGAAATTTATTTAGTGACGGACATGTATAAATGCCTGTCACTGGTAACGATATGATTAATGACGAGCTCATAAAAGTGTGTGTCACTAGTTTTTTTTGCGAAGGTTGGCTAAAACGGAAAATTTATTAGTGATGGGCATCAACCAGAACAATTTGTTTTTTATAAATACATGTCACCGGATGTAAATTTTCATGTTTTTCTAAGTTTTATATTTTCGCTGATTTTTTCTGTAAATTCTTAGTTGTATATGTGAAAAAAAATACTAGGCTTAACCAAATATCTAGCGAGAAACGGAAAAACCTCGCGGAACGTGCCAAAAAATTCGCGGGACTGGCTAATCTAGTGGACTTGGCCACGATCTACCTCTGTGCTAATCTAGCTAGTTTTGTCCCGAGCCCTCCCGTCCCCCCGCCGCCGCCGCCGCCAATCCTCCCCGCCGCCACCGCCAGTCCTCCTCGCCGCCGCCCCGCCAACGTCGCGCCGCAAGGCCTCCCGCTGCCCACGCCACCGTCACACGGCCCCAACGCTGCCGACGCCGCCTTCCCTCCCCGCCGCCTACGCCGCCGTCACTGGGGCTGCTGCTGGTTGCCGCCGCCGGGACCGCTGCTGGTTGCCCTCTGTCGCCATCGACGGAGGACTGCCGCCATCGAAGGAGGACTGCCGCTCTGCCACCATCGATGGTCTGTCCCCCTCTTCCCTCTATGCCCTGTGTCCGGCCATCTTGTCACTGCGATTAGAATAGATAATTTTATCAGAAACTCGGCCAAGGCCTTAGAACCTTGTCATGGCTGCACGATTATTCTAGGAAAAATCTTTAGCGGTACAAGAATATGCGGTCTCACAAGGTCTGCAATACACTACAAATTTTATGACTTAGTTTTTAGGCTAGCCCGGAAAGAGGTGTTCGCATAGCCAGTATATGTCTGAAAAAAATTAGGTCCTTGTGAAATTAGTAACATGAGTTCTAGGACTTAATTTGTTTGTCGGAATAATTAGTAACATGTTCATACTGGTTGTCCAGATAACGTGTAGTTGATTAACTTAGTTCCGAGTAATTTGATTCGACATTATATTTGGTTCCTTCATGTGGCTGATGGGTTTGTTCTTGCAGATGAAGGGTACGATGGAGGAGTTCTGCACCGACGTCTAGGCTGGTTGGTTAGGGTGGGGATTTTAATGCACCGTTCTTCTCAAGTTGTGTCTGATCATAAGGGAGCCAAAAGGTACTGCCTTTGCATATTTTCAGTTTGAGTTTGAGCAAATATATGTAAGGAGTTAGACGAATACATATTTCTTTTACAACTTAACAATGCGCTGCTTTAAACTATGTTCAACCTAGGTTTTTCTGGGCTTTTCTATGGCGGTGATGACTTGCTGGAGGTTAATGATTCATGCACAAAGGTGGCTGCAACCGAATTGATCAAGCATGTATGATCACCGAATGAGGTATGGGGCATTACTATTTGTTCATAGAAACCTGATACTCAGTTCAGTTACATTAAGAATGACTTTGTATTGCTATCTTTGTTTGCAATATAACTTCTGTTATTTTGCTGGAAAAATATTAGTAGTAGCTAATGTTTCCGCTGTTGTAGCTTTCATCGATTTGTACTTGTTTGCACACCTTCATATTGTGCCTTTTTGTCAACCTCTGAAATTGGAAGGCTGTACATCCTGTTGTATGTTCATATGCCCATTACCCTGTTTTAATTTGTTTGCACAGTGTTCAGTGAAGTCTACTTATTTTGTCACTTGTGGTAACCAGATCTCACAAATATCATGGTTGTTAAGCTTTAAGAATTCATTTTTTCTATTTCATACCGTTTCTCTGGAATTTAGGAGTACAAGTATTTTATGGGAATGTTTTATTCAAAAATCATTTCAAATTTGTTTTCAAACTGTCCACAACATATGTGCAAATAGATAAGTCGACTGTGTTTAAATCTGCAGTTTGCCTTTACTCACTGTCTGATTATAATTGCCGCAAGAACTAGAACAACAAAGGAATAACATTTTGTACTAGAAGGTGATTACTGTTGGGCTTCTCACTGAATTGTATTGATTAGTAATTGGTGAACTTTTTCCACGCAGCAAGGAATTGTTCCATAACTAACTATGTTATCATCCGTGCTGTTGTATTGTTTTGTACTTGAAGATGGATGGATCTAACTGTATTTCTTGGATTTGCCTTGCAGTTTGGAGATCCGATCGCCGTGCTCGTCGGCAGCAATTTATGTACGTAATCGATGACCTGGACCGCGACTGGGGAAGGAGCGAAGAAGCAACGCCCCAGAAACCACTTGGGACGGGTCAACTTTTTTGCTTGATTTGTTTGCCTTTTAGGAGTAGGAAATGGATGGTCATACTTGTGCTCCAGGTCGTTGTCAGAAGGCAGCCCAATCTGCTATACGATTCTTTCCCATGATGGGATCATGTTTGTAGTACTAGGTTGTTCAGTCTTTGGATCATGTTACTTATGAGTGTCTGTGGTCATATTGTTGTCATTAATATGCAAATGCAATATTATTTTATTTGATTTTTTTCTAAAATATATAACGCAAACTATCAAACTAGCAGACGACCCGTCGTTGCTAAGACCCTACTAATGCGGTAAAAGCACATTCGTGAAAACTAGCTAGTGACGGACACAAATAAAAGATTGTCACTAGTGAACAAATACCAGTGACAGGCACTTGCCTGTCACTGGTAACCTATTACCAGTGACTAGTCATCAGTGACAGGCACCTTGCCCGTCACTAGTAGGCCTTTTGGGCCCGTCACTAGTAAGATATTCTATAGTAGTGCCCGAGACGCCTATAAAAGGAGGAGGAGCCCGTTCGGGAAAAGGGTTCCAAGATTCACAAGCCCAAACCCTAGATCTGAGGTTAGCAGTAGCCATTGTTAGCCACCCAGAGCTCGCCAAGCTCGCCCTGTACTGAAACCTCTCCAACCAAGTGCAATACAACTCGAGGCAGGACGTAGGGGTTTTACCTCACCTAGAGGGCCCTGAACCTGGGTAAGACCGTGTGTTCCTCTTTGCAGTGCTTCCCCGCAGCGATCCAGGCGAGCACCGTCGCCGAAGCACGTTGAGGGTTGTTTGATTCCGTGTTCAGCCCCTTACTCGATCCTTCGTGAGACACACCCAGTTCCTGGGACAGTTCTCCGACATTTGGCGCGCCAGGTAGGGGGCTGAGGCGCATCTTCAACCTCGACACCGCCATGGCCGGCTCTCGCGCTGAACTTCTCGCTCGCCGGACGGCTAGCGCCGCCACCGCTCCCTCTGGCAACCCGCGCGGCCGCCCGCGCGGAAGTGCTGGTCCGGAGCGCCGCGTCGACCCCGAGCCCCGCATCGAGCACCCGGAGGACGACGATATCGACCACGCTGAGGACGACCTCGGCGAAGAGGAGGCCTCCTCCCTGCACCCGTCGCGGGACCGTGCTGCTTCCTCGCTGGGCCGCCCTGCGCCCAGCCCGGCGACTGCGCTTCTCATGGCGCAGGAGCTGGTGCAGTACCACCCCACGCCGGAGGCCCAGGAGGCCTGGCTCAACCGCCTCTCCGAGCTCGTCGGCGCCGCTCGCGTCGCCGCTCCCACACCGTCTCGCTCGCTAGTCCTCTCTGCCCGCGCAGGGGACGTGGCGCACGGTGCGCCGCACGCTCCTCCTCGCCACCCCGCGCCCGCTCCCGCTCCAGCTCCACCGGCTCCACCGCAACCTGCTCCAGCCGGGGCTCCTCCTCGCGACAACCGCGCTGCGTCGCACGCGTCGTCGCCGCACGACTGCCAAATCGTGCAGCGAGCCCCGGAGGACGCACGCGTGAGCATCAAGCGCAACCAGGATCGCCACAACCGCGCCGTCCATGACGTCGCCGCCGCATAGCGCCACCTGCGCGCCACCCTCGCCAACGGCACGGTCACCTACGGCACGACGGTCGCGTTCACGCGCAGCCTCCGTCGCGTCGTCTGGCCGGTCAAGTTCCGGCCGGATCTTCCTTCGCGCTGCGACGGCAAGAACAACCCCCTGGAGTTCCTGCAGCTCTACACTCTGGCCATCCAGGCCGCCGGGGGCGACGACAAGGTCATGGCGAACTGGTTCCCCATTGCCCTCAAGGACTCCGCGTCCTCATGGCTCACCAACCTCCCCGCCGAGTCCATCAACACCTGGGAGGACCTCTGCCGGTGCTTCGTCGCCAACTTCAAGGGCACGTACGAGCGTGGCCTCACGTACAATGATCTCCGCGCCGTGCGTCAGAAGCCTGGCGAGACCCTCCGCAAGTACCTCCAGCGCTTCAGCCAAGTGCGCAACAAAATCCCCAACGCCACCGATGCGCAGGTCATTTCGGCCTTCCAGGCTGGGGTCACGGATGTGCGGATGCTCGAGAAGCTTGGCATCCACGACAACATCAGCACCGTCGTCAAGCTTTTTGACTTGGCGGACAAGTGCGCCAAGGCTGAGGAGGGCCGCCTGTTCGTCAAGAACGAGCCAGGGAACCCCGCTGAGGAGTCCAAGAAGAAGAAAAAATCCACCGAGAAGCGCAAGACCACTACGGTCCTCGCGGCTGAGCCTGACGCCAAGCAGCCTCGCCAAGCTGCCACTCCAGCCGCGGGACCTGAGAAGAAAGATGACCGCCCTTTCTGCGTCTACCACAACAGGCATTCCCACGCCACCGAGGACTGCTACGACCTTAAGAGGCTTCGCGAGGCTCGCGAGGCTTGCGAGGCAAACGATCGGCAACAGGGCCGCGGAGGCCGCGGCGGCGGTCGCGGCGGCCGCAGGGGGCGACGCTGGAACAACAACTACAAGCAGAACCCCCAGGCCAATGCCGCCCAGCCCACGAATGACAACCTCCCTGCCGAGACTCCTGAGGGCTACCAGGTGCCTCGCGGGGCCGCTTGCATCCTTGGCGGGGCTCAGGCCCCCAGCTCCAACCGCCACTTCAAGCAATTGGCTCGCGAGGTCGCGGCTGCCCTCCACGGGGTCGAAGCCTCCAGGCCCCTCAAGTGGTCCCAGTGCCCCATCACCTTTGACTCCGCCGACCACCCTAAGTCCACCTCGACCGTTGGTACCATCCCGTTGGTCTGCACTCCCACCATCAACAACATCGTCGTCTCTAAGACGCTCATCAATGGGGGTGCAGGCCTCAACGTCATCTCTGTCGAGACATTCGATAAGCTGCAGGTGCCCTACGAGCAGCTCATGCCCACCAGGCCCTTCTCGGGTGAGGCTCGCGATCTCTTTCGGCACCCAGGCCAACTACCGCACCGAGCTGATCGATTTCGACGTCGCGCACATCGGCCTGCCCTGCAACGCCATCCTCGGCTACCCCGCCCTTGCCAAGTTCATGGCGGTGACCCACCACGCCTACAACCTCGTAAAGCTCCCTGGCTCAGGTGGCACCATCGTCATCCGCGGCGTGGTCTCGGACGCCCTGTACGCTGCGCAAGCGGCCTACAAGGCTGCTGCGGTGGCTTCACCCACTGACGAGGATGAGGAGCCCCTCCCGAGGACCCCGGTGAAGAAGAAGCAGCTGTTCTCTCAGGAGAAGGCCGCGACAAAGCAAGTGCCTCTTGAGGCAAACGGCTCGGGCGCTAGCGTCACCATCGGCTCCAACCTACCTCCCAAATAGGAAAGCGCGCTCGTCGCCTTCCTCAGGGCAAACGCTGACATGTTCGCTTGGACACCGTCAGATATGTCCGGAGTACCGAGGGAGGTGATCGAGCACCACTTAGTCGTGTGTCCAAACGCACGCCCCGTGAAGCAAAAGGCGCGGCGCCAGGCGCCAGAGAAGCAAGATTTCATCGTCAAGGAAGTAGAGAAGCTGAAGAAGGCCAGCATCATCAAGGAGGTGGTCCATCCCACTTGGCTCGCCAATGGTGTGGTCGTACCCAAGCACACCGGAGGAAGCCGCCTCTGCATCGACTTCACCGACCTCAACAAGGCCTGCCCCAAGGACCCCTATCCCCTCCCGAGGATCGACCAGATCGTGGACTCCACCGCCGGCTGCGCGCTCCTCTGTTTTCTGGATGCCTTCTCTGTTTACCACCAGATCAAGATGGCGAAGGAGGACGAGGAGAAGACAGCATTTCTCACCCCTTGTGGTGTGTTTTGCTACGTCTGCATGCCCTTCGGCCTGAAGAACGCCGGCGCCACTTTCCAGCGCCTCATGAGGATCGCCTTGAGGGCTCAAATGGGGAAGAATGCAGAGGCCTACATCGACGACATCATCGTCAAGACTCGCGAAGAAATCACGCTCATCCAGGACCTCGAGGAGACCTTTGCCAACCTGCGCAAGGTCAACATCAAGCTGAACCCCGCCAAGTGCGTCTTCGGGGTCCCTTCAGGCAAGCTCCTCGAGTTCCTAGTATCCCACCGCGGCATTGAGGCAAACCCCGACAAGATCAAGGCCATAGAGCAGATGCAGCCTCCTCGTCGCCTCAAGGACATGCAACGCCTAGCGGGATGTATGGCCAGCCTTGGCCGTTTCATCTCCAAGTTCGGCGAGAGGGCGCTGCCATTTTTCAAGATCATGAAGAGGTCCGGTCCTTTCAAGTGGACCCCTAAAGCAGCAAAGGCCTTTGAGGACCTGAAGAAATACCTGGCGAGCCCACCCATCATGATTGCCCCACGCCCTTGCGAGCCTCTGAAGCTGTATCTTGCAGCCACTCCTCAGACGGCAAGCACGGTCTTTGTGGCTGAAAGGGAAGAGCCAGTCCTCGCCAAGCAGACCTCTACGTCGCCAAGCCCAGAGCCACCCGACAAGAAAGCACCCTCGTCAAGCCTCCAGCCCCATGCCGAGCCTCTACAAGCGGGGCCTCAAGAAACCCTCGCCGAGGACTCCACCGAGCCTCTAGAGGAGCCGACCGCTGCCACGCCAACGACTACCCTGGTCGAGCATCCCGTCTACTTCATCAGCACAGTGCTGCGGGACGCTCGCGAGCGCTACCCCATGCAGCAAAAGCTCCTCTTCTCGCTTCTCAGCAACTCCAGGAAGCTGCGCCACTACTTCCAGGGCCACCCCATCAAGGTGGTCACCCCATACCCCCTGGAGCAAGTCCTGCGCAACCCAAACGCAACATATCGCGTCGCAGGCTGGGGCATCGAGCTACAACCTTTCGAGCTGGAGTTTGACACCACCAGGGTCATCAAGGGCAGGGCGCTGGCTGATTTCATGGCCGAGTGGACGGACACGCGTGAAGAAGAGCCTCTAGAGGAGGAAGCCACAGCCTCAGGTGGGGCAGAACCAGGCTACTGGACCATGCACTTCGACGGCGCCTTCGCGGCCCGGAGTGCAGGGGCTGGTGTCGTCCTCACCTCACCAACAGGCAACAAGCTCTACAACACCGTCCAGCTGTGCTTCAAGGACGATGACAAGGTCTCCAACAATATCGCTGAGTACGAAGGCCTCCTCGCCGGGCTCAGAGCTGCCATTGCCCTCGGCATCAAGCGCATCCTCATCAAGGGAGACTCTCAGCTCCTCGTCAACTTCTCCAACAAAAGCTACACGCCTAAGGACATCTACATGGTGGCCTACCTTGAAGAGGTACGCAAGTTGGAGAAGTACTTCAGGGGCATGGAGCTCAAGCACATCCCACGAGCAGAAAACCAAGAAGAAGATGATCTCGCCAGGCGAGCAGCAAAAAGAGAAGCCCAGAAGCCTGGAGTGTTCGAGGAGAGACTCACCAAGGCCTCAGTCAAGCATCGACGAGGAGCTCCCACCAGCCCCATCAAGTGGAGCACCAAACTGCGGGCTGCCCTCAGGCGATCGCTTGCTGCTGACCTTGGTACGCCAAGACACTGGTTGGATCGACGAGATCAAGAACTACCTGCAAAATCGAGTCCTCCCCGAAGAAGACGCTGAAGCCGAAAGGGTTGCTCGCCAGGCCAAGTCTTACTGCCTCCACGACGGAGACCTATACCGTAAGCGCCCCAATGGGGTTGCCTTGCGGTGCGTCCCTGCTGAGGAAGGCCGCCAGCTCATCAACGACATCCACAGCGGAGAGTGCGGCCACCATTCGTCCTCGCGCACCCTTGCAGGCAAGGTCTTTTGGAGTGGCTTCTACTGGCCCTCAGTGCTTCAAGATGCAGCTGCCATCGTCCAATCCTGCGACGCCTGCCAATTCCACGCCAAGCAGATCCACCAGGCCGTGCAAGGACTCCAAACCATCCCGCTCTCCTGGCCATTCGCGGTCTGGGGGCTGGACCTCCTGGGCCCCTTCCCGCGAGCGCTCGGGGGCTACCGCTACCTCTACGTCGCCATCGACAAATTCACAAAGTGGCCTGAGGTGGAACCCGTGCGCACCATACCGGCGAAGTCGGCGGTGAAATTCATCAGGAGCCTGGTCTGCCGCTTCGGCGTGCCCAACCGCATCATCGCCGACAACGGCTCGCAATTCATCAGCGGTGCCTTCAAGTCCTACTGCGGCAGCCTCGGCGCCCAAATCTTCTACGCCTCGGTGGCGCACCCACGAAGCAACGGGCAGGCTGAGCGAGCCAACGCCGAGGTGCTCAAGGGCCTCAAGACGAGAAGCTTCAACCGCCTCAAGGCCAGCGGCAAGCACTGGATCGATGACCTCCCCTCGGTGCTCTGGTCCATCCGCACCACGCCAACAAAGCCAACGGGTGAGACGCTGTTCTCCCTCGTCTATGGTGCTGAAGCCATCCTCCCCAGCGAAATCACTCATGGCTCTCCCCCGAGTCCTGGCCTTCAAGGAGGCTGAGCTGGACGAACTGCGCAACAACGACCTCCTGCTGCTTGAAGGGCTCCGCCGCAACGCGGCCCTGAGAGCGGCAAGGTACCAACAAGACCTCCGTCACTACCACAGCCGCCACATCCGCCCGTGCACTCTCGAAGCAGGAGACCTCGTCCTGAGGAGAATCCTCTCCAGGGCAGGCCTCCACAAGCTCTCACCAATGTGGGAAGGACCCTACAGGGTCGTCCACATCGCCAGGCCTGGCTCCACGCGGCTCGAGACGGAGGACGGCATCCCTGTCGCCAACCCCTGGAACATCCAGCACCTGCGCAAGTTCTACCCCTGATCGTTCTCGACGAGCAATTTTTTGCACCAAGGGAGAGCCTCGCGCCATCATCCTCCACGAGGAAAAATTTCGGGCTCCCCTCTCTACTATACGCTGCTGCGGGCCGTTCGAGAAGACTCCCAAGCCACCGCGCCTCGGCAAGGTGACTTCTTCAAGCACCATGCCTTGGCGAGGTGGATCCCCATGCCCAGCCATGGTGGACCGCAGGCTCTACAAGCCACCCCCGCATAGGGGCCCCCTCTGAGCTCTCTCTACATGCGTCACCCCGGGCACGCCCCCTCGAGAGTCTCAGTCATAGCATGTGGAACCCCATGCCTGACATGGCGGATTTTTTGTGTTTCTGGCCACGCCAATGTAATGAACCTCTGTTTCAGGTCACTTTGAACCTTTGCGCTTCGCGCCAGCATATGTTGTTGCTTTGGTAAGCTTTTATGTTATTGCTGTTTCATCCTTGCTCGTATGATCCCTCCTGTGTATCTCGCGAGCGGGGGCTGGACATGGTGCCTGTGCTTCGGGAGCATCCCGGCAGCGCCTCAAACCCAAGGGATCCGAGCTCTGAACTCACGGGTCAGCTTTCATGCATGTCAACTCCCAAGGAGCTCTGAACTCGTGAGCCGGCTCCCGTGCACGTCAACTCACCAAGGACCTTGGTGCCTGTTCTCCTCGCGAGACACCCATGAAGGAACCTACGAGTGCGCATAAGTTATCTAGCTATGTATTGCTTGTGGGTACGCCTATCTGTCAAAACGTAGGAAACAGGTCCAAAATACCTCGCCAAGGAACCAACACGCTCTCCAAGGCGAAAACACCTCGTCAGGGAACCAACACCCTCTCCAAGGTGAAAACATCTCGTCAGGGAACCAACACCCTCTCCGAGACAAAACGCCTCGCGAAGCTAAGTCTAAACACTTGTTTGAAATCCCTTTCGCTGGTTTTCATCCCTCGAGCCTCTTTTCTCTCTCCTGCGCCTCATGGGCTGCTTGCACGTTAAAGGGGAGCCCCAAGCATCGCGACTTGGGAGCTCTTATCTCTCGAGGCCTCATGCACCCCCCGGCCTTGTTTAGCCCTGACTCTCGCATACCGAAGCGGCGGTGGTGTAGCGCTAAGAGAGGGTCCTAAGACGTAGAGCGAAAAAGACATGAAAGGGAAGACAAAAGCCTCTCGAGGGATATTCACCAAGAACATCCAAACAAAGCTTAAAACAAGTCTTTACAAGGCTATTACAAATAAATGCTAAGTTAATTCGTGCCTCTGCACGTCCAGATACAGGAGAACTCAGGCTGTCGCGCCTCCTGAGGTCCCGCTCGGTCCACGACAGCCTCCATCTCCTCCTCCAAGGCATCTTCTTCGTCGTCGCCATCGACCACGACTTGGTCGAACTTCTTGGCGTACGCATCGGCGGCTTCCCGCGCCTTCTTGCTGATGTCGACCGGCGCTGTCACACACAGCCTCGAGGTCAAGCGAGGGCTGGAGCCTCGCGAGGTTGTTGAAGATGCGGCTGGTGGCGATGACGAGGAGATCGCGGCTCTCCTCCACGACGTGCTCGTCGAAGCCCTTCGCAGTCTCTTCAAGCTTTCCGAGGAATTGCTCGAAGAAGAATGAGTACGCGGCCTCGTCGTCGATCCCTGCGGAAAAGGAGGGGACGTCGATCCTCAGATCATCCCCAACGGTGCGCGTGCGGGTCACTAAGTCTTGGAGAATGTGCTGGCGCTGGCGTGACATGGACTGGCCAATCTGGCGCTGGTCCCGTGCCCGCTCCACGAGATCCGCGACCAGCCCCACCTACTGTCGGAGCTCGTCCAGGTCTTTCTCCAGGGCGGCAGCGTTCCCCTCCGCGCGAGCCTGGGCCTCCCTGGCGTTCTCGAGGCAGGAGGCCATCCACTTCCCCTCCTGCTTGAGCTCCTTGATGCGGTCCTGGAGCTCCTTGCATTTCGCCTTGAAGCGGTCCTCCTGCTTCGTGGCCTTCTCATCATAATCCTGGGAGAGGGTTTCGCGGATGAGCTTGACCTTGGTGTCGGACTCCTCCTGGATTCTTTTCTGCTTCACCGCGAAGTCGGCGTTGGCCTTCTCGTGGCGCTCCGTGTAGGAGGCCTCGTTTTTGGCCACCAGGCCCTCGCGTTCATGCAGCTGCCCCTCGCGGGTGGCCTGGTCCTCCTCGAGCAGTTGGACCTGCTCCTCGCGCTGGCGCAGCTCCTTCTCGCGGAGGGAGAGCTCTCCCTCGCGTCGCGTCAGCTCTGCCTCGCACGGCGCCAGCTGCCCCTCGCGAGCATCCAGCAGCTCGCGGAGCTCCTTCAAGCTGGCCCTTGCGACCTTGGACTCAGCGGCGAATTTCTGCTCCGCGGCCGCTATTTCCTGGTGCTTGGAGGCAGTCTCCACCTCGAGCGCCTCCCGAGCGGCGTCCAGCTGGTCCATGACCTCCGCCGCCTCCCGCTTGACGCTGTCGCGGGTCTCCTTGGCGAAGCGCATCGTCTCCTCGCGCGCTGCCTGGGCCGCCGCGTCTTGCCGGCGACACATCTCCACCCTCTCGTGGAGGAGGGCCCAGGCCTCGCCAAGCCTTGCCCGCTCCTCCTCCTTGGCGAGTTCTTCCTCGGCATGCTGCACCTCCAACTCGTCAAGCTCCTTCCGCGCTTGGCCGAAGACAGCGCTGCGGCGGGCCGCGCGAGGGCGCGGCGCCCGCATCGCCAAACTCCCCGCACCACTGCTGGGTGCGGAGGCCTCGATCCTTGTCGAGGTGCCCGAGGCCTCCTGCCTTGGGCTCACGGCCACCTCTGGTGCGGCCCGAGGGCTCGTGGGGGTGCCTCCCTCGTTGCCCGCTTCAGGTGCCCTCTAGGGGCTGGGCGTCCTCTCGCCCCCAGCTCCGGCGCCTGTAGGCTCCGGAGGCGCTTCTGCCTCCTGCTCCTCAGGGGCGCTTCCTACCCCTCCCGTGACGGTCGCGTCCGCCACGGCCTCGGGCGCATCGGCCCCTCTTGAGGGAGCCTCCTCCTCCTCTGGAGGCGGCTCCATGACGATTTCCTCGTCCACCCTCTCCTCCTCCCTCTCCTGCTGGACGGGAGGAGTGGCCGCCCTAGCCGACGACGGCGGCGCCACCTCTTCAGTCACCTCCTCCGCGCCGTGCTCCGCCATGGGAGGAGTCACCGCCCGAGCTGGCGGTGGCCCCGCCTCTCCAACCACCTCCTCCGCGCGGTGCTCCACCACGGGAGGAGTCACCGCCCCAGCCGGCGACGGCGCCACCTTTTCAACCACCTCCTCCGCGCGGTGCTCACCCGCGGGAGGAACAGCCACCTGCCGCGGCTCGTCAGCCGCAGGCGTCTCCGCGACGACACTGGCGGTCTCTCCAAGCTTGCGGAGCTGCCACCTCTTTGGCTCCGCAGGTTGCCTGAAAGAAAGACAAGTAGAAGATCCTTCAAGGGGGTTTTCCGGAAGCAAAATGGTAAAAGAAAAAGAAGAGTCGAGGCTTACTCGTCAACCATCCTCCACACCCTCTTCTTCGCCTTGGGCGGTTGGGTGTTGCTTGCTCCGGCCTCCTCTTGAGGCGCCCTTGCCTCCTCGCGAGGAGCGCTCCTCGCGGTCGCGGCTCTCCTGTCGTGGATGGCCTTGGAGCGGGGCTCGCAGCGTCCTCCCCCGCCGCTGCTCGTCTCCTCCTCCTCTCCGATACATCGGGAGCGGGCGACGCGGAAGGCATCCTCCCACACACTGGAGGAGATCACCTGGAGGTCCACCTCGGCGGGAGCGCTCCTTGAGGAGCCGGCGGAGCCTCTCGAGGGGTCGGCACCTCTCGAGGCCTCGCCCTCACCAACGGGTTCGGCGCTTCTCGAGTCCTCATCCTCGCCGAAGGGATCCACGCCTCTCGAGGCCTCTTCCTCGACAGACTCTTCGACCTCTTCCGGCTCCGGAGACTCGTCCATGTACTCCGGCTCCGCCGCCCACGGGTTGGGACGAGGCCCGCGGTGCCCTGCGGGCACAATTCCCCACTCGTCGAACACAGGCATGCACCTACGTTGCTCCTCGATGCTCTCCTCGGCAAAGCTGATGAGTGGCCGGGCCTCGTCGTTGGTAGGAGACGGGACCTCCGTCGTCGCGAAGAGGACCCCCATGATCTGGCGTAGCACCTCAGGCGAGAAGTTGTCCGGGCACAGGCGCATCGTGTCCTCCTTGCCTGAGTACCGCCACACCGGCTCGGAGTGCCACTGGAGAGGAGCGATCCGGCGCCTCGTGAAGTCTTTTGCCACCATCTGGCCGGTGACCCCTGCCTCGCGGAGGCATCGAATGCACTCATACACCGCGTCGAGCCTCGGGCCCCTGAAGTCTGCGCTCGCCCAGCGCGCCCACTTCCTCGGGGGCGCCTCGGGCACCTCTAGGAGAGGGTTTGTCTTTCTCATCTTAATCGTTTCTGTCAACCCGAGCTCAGACAAGAGAGGCATTAACCCACTATCTAGCATAAATACTCCCTCATACAACACTAATAATTACTTGGCGCCAAAGCATCCACTAGCATCGGAGAGCATGCAAGATCATAGATAAAACACAACACATAGATGAACAAAAGTAATGACTTCCACAATTCATCGGATCCATGCAAACACAATCTTGTAGAAGTTACAGATAATATGATCTTGATCATGATAGGAAGCTCATAAGATCTAAGCAATGGAGTACAAGGAGGAGAGACAACCATATAGCTACTGCTATGGACCCGTAGTCCCGTGGTGGACTACTCACGCATCACTCCGGAGGCAGACATGGTGGTGTAGATGCCTCCGGTGTCGATTCCCCTCTCCGGCAGGGTGCCGGGAAGAGCTGCGGAACCCTCCCAAACTAGGGTTGGAGATGCGGGCGGCCTCGGACATCTTCTGGAAAATATGATCGGGTATTTAGGTTTTCGGGGCGAAGACCAATTTATAGGCGAAGAGGCGACTCGAGGCGACGAAGGGGACTCCAGGTGGGTCCCAGGTGCAGCCTAGGGTGGGGTCGCGCCTGGAGGGCGTCTGGAGTCTGGTAGCCTCCCCTCCAGACATCCTTTGAGTTCCGTCTTTGTTTCATCTTGGAAATAAATCACGTAAATTTTCAGCGCGTTCCTAGAAACTTCACAGAACAACTTTTCTGAAACAAAAAGATAGCAGAAAATAAGAACTGGCACTGGGCATCTTGTTAATAGGTTAGTTCCATAAATCATGCCAAAATGATATAAAAACATTATAAAAACATGTGGCACTGATATAAAATCAAGCATGGAACTTCAAAAATTATAGATACGTTGGAGACATATCAACGAGTCATAACCATCCACACTTTTCATAGGAAATGGTCCACAAATGTCAGTATGAATAATTTCTAGAGTTCCAGTGCTTCGGATAGCACCCTTTTTTATTTGCTTTACATATTTTACTTTAATGCAATCTATGCATTGCTCTATGTCTGAGAACTCTAATGGAGGAAGAATTTCATTCTTAACTAATCTGTCGGAGAACTGTCCCAGGAACTGGGTGTGTCTCACGAAGGATCGAGTAAGGGGCTGAACACGGAATCAAACAACCCTCAACGTGCCTCGGCGACGGTGCTCGCCTGGATCGCTGCGGGGAAGCACTGCAGAGAGGAACACACGGTCTTACCCAGGTTCAGGGCCCTCTAGGTGAGGTAAAACCCCTATGTCCTGCCTCGAGTTGTATTGCACTTGCTTGGAGAGGTTTCAGTACAGGGCGAGCTTGGCGAGCTCTGGGTGGCTAACAATGGCTACTGCTAACCTCAGATCTAGGGTTTGGGCTTGTGAATCTTGGAACCCTTTGCCCGAACGGGCTCCTCCTCCTTTTATAGGCGTCTCGGGCCTCTTCCCCCAAAACATCTTGGCGGGAAGGGCTACCACATGGCGACGAAGGAGGAGGTGCGGTGCACAATAAAGGTAGAGTCCACCATAAAGGTAAGGTCCATGGACGCGGTCCACGGCAGGGGGCGGCGTCACCAAAGCTGGAAAAGCCACCATCCAAACAGGACGGTGGGCTGGCGCTGCTGAGGTGGGAGGTGACCCACGGTGACGTCGTCCTTGGAGAGTAGATGCAGACGGTTCCCTTATCACCAAAGTGGCAATCCTTGGGGCTCCTTTGCTTGGTGCAGCTTTGTTGACTCCTTTATACATAAGAATGGCAACTATGGCGCCGCTGTCACCGCGTGCTGGCGCGGTCGTCACTCTGTGGAGGATGCAGAGCCCATGTGCACTCTGCCGCGGAGGCAGAGCTGGCTTCGAGGGGAAGGAAACCTCGCGAGGCAAAAGGCCTCGCCGAGCCTTTCGGCTTGGTCCTTAGCAGAATCGCTGGTGGCGTCCAAGACGCCCTCTCGAGGAGAGGTCCCTCGCCAAGGGAGAAAACCCTCGGCGAGGAGAAAAGGTTCCTCGCGAGGCTCGCCAGGCTTGGAGAGCCTGGTCCTTAGCAAAATCTTCTGAAGAATCTTGTGGGCCCTGGCAGGCCGGCCCGTGGTACCCTGGTTTCCACTGTGCCGACAGTAGCCCCCGGGCCCGCGATGGGCACGCCGAAGCCCATGGATGGAGGTGAAGCGTCGAGGGCCCAACGGTGCCTGCCAGGGCCGCGACACGTGGAGCGCAGTGGTTGCGCTTGAGGCCACGACCTCCTCGGCTTCAACGGGCGACGTGGCAGGGCCCGCCACGATTCGAGAGCCGGTCAATAAAGCCTGGGCGCGCAGACTGCGCCCGTCACTCCATTCATTGCTCCCTACACACTTCCTCCAACTCCTCCAATCACCTCCAGAGTGCTCCGTCTTCGAAATCTCCTTCTCCGGCGACCAATGGCGCCCAAGAAAGCAACCACCGACCCGAAGGGCAAGGCCGCGATGCGGGCCGGCACATCTGCGGCGGCGGCGTGCGGTGCTGCTCTCGAGGAGGCGCTGCCGCAGACCCGCGTCACCGCGGCGGCGATAGCAAAGGTGCGCCACCTGGCGGCGGCGAGCACCAACGAGCACGGCGCCACCGAGATGAGGCCGGCCGGCAGCAGGCTCACCGAGGGGTACTACCCCATCTTCCTCCAAACTCTCTACGCTGGTCTCCTCCCTCCGTTCTCCGACTTTCTCCTTGGGATCTTGGAGGTGTACCAGATCCAACTGCTTCATCTCCACCCAAACTCCATCCTTATCCTTTCCATTTTCGCCTACCTCTGCGAGGCTTACATCGGCATCCGTCCCTCGGTGGCGCTCTTCCGTAGCTTCTACTCCCTCCGGAGCACCACCTCCAACGAGCGGCTCGGCTGCGTCTCCTTCCGCATCGCCGCCGCCAGGAGTGAGAACTACATTCCTATTGCCTGGTGCGGTGAGAACGCCATCACCAAGGTGACGAAGAAGGTGGAGGACTTCCGCAAGAAGTGGCTCTTCGTCGACATGTGTTGTTGCCAATAGGGAGAAAACAACGGTGTGATTTCTTTGTGTTATTTACATTGCTTACATTATGCACTTTTCTTATTGCAATGATATGTTGCATGCAACTTAATACTTTTGGGTGACATGCTGGATAGCGATCGCAGAGTGGATTATTAGTCATAGATGCAGTTGGATAATGGTCTATGTATTTTGACATAATGCCCATATTAGATGAAACGGTGAACTATATTGTTTTATGATAGCCTTGTTGCGCGCCCACAATTATGTCAATTGCCATGTTATAATTTGTTTACCCATCATGTATATCTTCTGGAGAGACACCGCTAGTGAATTGTGGATCCCGATCCTATTTTCCTACATTGTTTACAACTGTTTTAATAGCTTTTCATCATCATTTGCTTGTTGGTCATAGTTCACTCTCTTCATATTTTACATCTGCACAATTAATCCTTTGTGTTCGGCAGGCCGGAGAGATTGACACCCTCTCTGTTTTGTTGGGGCAAAGTACTTGTTTGTGATTGTGTGCAGGTCCGCGTTGATCTATAAGCACCAAAGTAGATTGACACCTCGCTAAGCCTTCTCCAAATCCTACTGGATCTGACAACCTTGGTTTTGTAATCAAGGGAAAACTGCTTCTGTACTGCATCATACCTTCCTCTTGGGGTTCCCCAGCGAACATGTGATCCACGCCATCAAGACTGTTTTCTGGCGCCGTTGCCGGGGACTTGGAAGCTTCAGCTAGGGGAATTTCACACATCCTTTCACTTTACTTTGTTATTATCTTGCTTAGTATACTTTTTGTTAGTCTTGTTTTTCCTTTCGTTTGCTCTAAAACTGAAAAACACAAAAAAAATTAAAAATTCCAGCACCAAGTTTATTTCGGTTTTGTCCTGTTATTATGTCTTATTCTTTACTTGCCATCAATGGTTACTTTCTGTGAGACTAGATCTTATTGGCAAGGTGGGTTCACGAAGGAACAACAAAATTATTATAAGGAATACCGCTTGTCTGAAAAAGGGAAACACTTATGGGCACAAATAAATAAATTGAATAGTCTTGCTAAAAACTTTTGCTCTACATATGATGAATCCTGGTGCTTTAATGAATCTTTTTGCTGTACGAGGCATAAACACCTCCCTTTCCAATGTGATTATAATGACAATGAAATATTGGCTTCTTATGCTAAAGGAAACCATGATTTTGATAATCTTGAACAAATTGAAGAATTTGTTGTTTTCATGGGTGCCTATGAAATTACTTCTGTGCTTAAAGATATTGATGATGCTTCTTGCAAATATGAAAATTTTCTTATACTTGGATATTGCCTTGAGTACTACAATGATAATCCTTATATTACTGAATTTCTTGAGAGAACTTATCCTCCAAAAGAAGAGACTAATGCCTTGCAGGAAATCGTGGAAGAAGAAATTGCTGAAACTGGAAGCTCATTGGATGAAAAAGAGGAAGAGAGTGACAAACAAAAGGAGGAAAATGGATTAGTTACCCATGCCTACCTTCTAATGAGAGTAACTCTTTAACTCTTACATTATTTGATTGCCCTCCATGCTTACCAAAGGAGGATGAATGTTATGTTCCTATGGATTCTCTTGAAATATCCCTTTTGGAGGAAATTGATGCTTGCTACACTTATGACCATGATTCCCCTATTAAACATCACCCAAACTCAAAGAAATAAAAAATAAACATGTTTAATAATGGGATTGGAAAGGTCATGACTTCTGTTTATTTTGATCATACTATTTTGGAGCTTAATAAATATTATGTGTTTGTAGATCATGAAAACATTTTTTATGTGATAGTTATATTGTTCAGTTTGTTCATGATGCTACTAGAAATTATTTTGAGAGAGGGAAATATGGTGATGAAAATTTTCATGTCACTAAAACACCTCTCTTTATGTTGAAAGTTTTGAAATTGCTCTTGTTTTATCTTCCTATGCTTATCACTATGTTCTTTGTGGATTTATTTGATTACAAGATTCCTATGCAAAGGAAGTGGGTTAGGCTTAAATGTGTTTGATATTTTCTTCTTGATCCTCTTTGTGTTTCAACTCTTATTCTTATGAGAACATCATTAAAATTATCAAGCCTAGCTAAAAGGCATTAAAGAAAAGCGCTTATGGGAGGCAACCCATTTTATTTTTACCTACTGTTTTGTTTGAGTTTTGGGTGATGTTACTTCTGTAACAACTCCCTTGTATCTTTTTGTTTTGGTTTCTTGTGCCAAGAATAGCCTCTAAAGAGAGTAAAACTAATTTGTGAGTTTGCTGTCCAGAAACAGATTTCTGTTA
>QRDG01000243.1:94883-210149 GCA_012064385.1 Puccinellia tenuiflora | reverse complement strand
ATGCTCCTGAGGCACAGGCACCATGTCCAGCCCCCGCTCGCGAGATACACAGGAGGGATCATACGAGCAAGGATGAATCAGCAATAACATGAATGCTTACCAAAGCAACAACATATGCTGGCGCGAAGCGCAAAGGTTCAAAGTGACCTGAAACAGAGGTTCATTACACTGGCGTGGCCAGAATTACAAAATCCGCCATGTCCGGCATGGGGTTCCACATGCTGTGGCTGAGACTCTTGAGGAGGCGTGCCCGAGGCGACGCATGTAGAGAGAGCTCAGAGGGGGCCCCTATGCGGGGGTGGCTTGTAGAGCCTGCGGTCCACCATGGCTGGGCATGGGGATCCACCTCGCCAAGGCATGGTGCTTGAAGAAGTCACCTTGCCGAGGCGCGGTGGCTTGGGAGTCTTCTTGAACGGCCCGCGGCAACGTATAGTAGAGAGGGGAGCCCGAAATTTTTCCTCGTGGAGGATGATGGCGCTAGGCTCTCCCTTGATGCAAAAAATTGCTCGTCGAGGACGATCAGGGGTAGAACTTGCGCAGGTGCTGGATGTTCCAGGGGTTGGTGACAGGGATGCCATCCTCCGTCTCGAGCCGCGTGGAGCCAGGCCTGGCGATGTGGACGACCCTGTAGGGTCCTTCCCACATTGGCGAGAGCTTGTGGAGACCTGCCCTGGAGAGGATTCTCCTCAGGACGAGGTCTCCTGCTTCGAGAGTGCGCGGGCGGATGTGGCGGCTGTGGTAGCGACGGAGGTCTTGCTGGTACCTTACTGCTCTCAGGGCCGCATTGCGGCGGAGCCCTTCGAGCAGCAGGAGGTCGTTGTTGCGGAGTTCGTCCAGCTCGGCCTCCTTGAAGGCCAAGACTCGAGGAGAGCCGTGGGTGATCTCGCTGGGAGAACGGCTTCAGCGC
Organism: Puccinellia tenuiflora; assembly: GCA_012064385.1. Taxonomy (NCBI): domain Eukaryota; kingdom Viridiplantae; phylum Streptophyta; class Magnoliopsida; order Poales; family Poaceae; genus Puccinellia; species Puccinellia tenuiflora. The sequence goes on along the minus strand of QRDG01000243.1, from coordinate 209,242 downwards.
CATAGACGAGGGAGAACGGCGTCTCACCAGTTGGCTTTGTTGGCGTGGTGCGGATGGACCAGAGTACCGAGGGGAGCTCATCGATCCAGTGCTTGCCACTGGCCTTGAGGCGGTTGAAGCTTCTCGTCTTGAGGCCCTTGAGCACCTCGGCGTTGGCTCGCTCGGCCTGCCCGTTGCTTCGTGGGTGCACCACCGAGGCGTAGCAGATTTGGGCGCCGAGGCTGCCGCAGTAGGACTTGAAGGCGCCGCTGATGAATTGTGAGCCGTTGTCGGTGACGATACGATTGGGCACGCCGAAGCGGCAGACCAGGCTCCTTATGAATTTTACCGCTGATTTCGCCGGAATGGTGCGCACGGGTTCCACCTCAGGCTACTTGGTGAACTTGTCGATGGCGACGTAGAGGTAGCGGTAGCCCCCGAGTGCTCGCGGGAAGGGTCCCAGGAGGTCCAGCCCCCAGACCGCGAACGGTCAGGAGAGCGGGATGGTTTGGAGTCCTTGCGTGGGCTGGTGGATCTGCTTGGCGTGGAATTGGCAGGCGTCGCAGGATTAGACGATGGCGGCTGCATCTTGAAGCACTGAAGGCCAGTAGAAGCCACTCCAGAAGACCTTGCCTGCAAGGGTGCGCGAGGACGAATGGTGGCCACACTCTCCACTGTGGATGTCGTTGATGAGCTGGCGGCCTTCCTCGGCAGGGACGCACCGCAAGGCAACCCCATTGGGGCGCTTACGGTACAGGTCTCCGTCGTGGAGGCAGTAGGACTTGGCCTGGCGAGCAACTCTTTCGGCTTCAGCGTCTTCTTCGGGGAGGACTCGATTTTGCAGGTAGTTCTTGATCTCGTCGATCCAACCAGTGTCTTGGCGTACCAAGGTCATCAGCAAGCGATCGCCTGAGGGCAGCCCGCAGTTTGGTGCTCCACTTGATGGGGCTGGTGGGAGCTCCTCATTGATGCTCATGCTGACAACTGGTTGCTTGACGGAGGACTTGGCGAGTCTTTCCTCGAACACTCCAGGCTTCTGTGCTTCTCTTCTTGCTGCTCGCCTGGCGAGTTCATCTGCCTCTTGGTTCTCTCCTCGTGGGATGTGCTTGAGCTCCATACCCCTGAAGTGCTTCTCGAGTTTGCGTACCTCCTCAAGGTAGGCCACCATGTAGGTGTCCTTAGGCGTGTAGCTTTTGTTGGAGAAGTTGACGAGGATCTGAGAGTCGCCCTTGATGAGGATGCGCTTGATGCCGAGGGCAATGGCAGCTCTGAGCCCGACGAGGAGGCCTTCGTATTCAGCAATGTTGACTCGCGAGGCCTGTTTCCTCGCGAAGCTAGCTCTGCCTTCGCGGCAGAGCGCACATGGGCTCTGCATCCTCCGCAGAGTGACGACCGCGCCAGCGCGTGGTGACAGCGGCGCCACAGTTGCCATTCTTATGTATAAAGGAGTCAACAACGCTGCACCAAACAAAGGAGCCCCAAGGATTGCCACTTTGGTGATAAGGGAACCGCCTGCAGCTACCCTCCAAAGACGACGTCACCATGGGACACATCCCGCCTCAGCAGCGCCAGCCCACCGTCCTGTTTGGACGGTGGCTTTTCCAGCTTTGGTGACGCTGCCCCCTGCCGTGGACCGCGTCCATGGACTCAACCTTTATGGTGGACTCTACCTTTATTGTGCACCGCACCTCCTCCTTCGTCGCCATGTGGTAGCCCTTCCCGCCAAGACATTTGGGGGGAAGAGGCCCGAGACGCCTATAAAAGGAGGGGGAGCACGTTCGGGCAAAGGGTTCTTCGGTTCGACTCTTAGTTCACCATCCTGGAGCTTAGACCAAAACCCTAGATCTGAGATCCGCAGTAGCCATTGTAGCCACCTCGAGCTCGCCAAGCTCGCTCTGTACTAAAACCTCTCCAAGCAAGTGCAATACAATCCGAAGCAGGACGTAGGGGTTTTACCTCACCTAGAGGGCCCTGAACCTGGGTAATACCGTGCGTTCATCTCTGTAGTGCTGTCCCACAGCGAGTTCGACGAGCACCGTCGCCGAGGCACGTTGAGGGTTGTTTGATTCCGTGTTCAGCCCCTTACTCGATCCTTCGTGAGACACACCCAGTTCCTGGGACAGCTCTCCGACACGGATGCCGTGCGGGCCCACCTCTCCGCGGACGGAGGCGGCGAGCACTACGTCCGCATCCTCGCGGCGCAGGCGCTCTTCGTGGATGGCAAGGTGGACGAGGTGATCGCCGCCTTCGAGGAGCTCGCGCAGGAGGACCCCGGGGACTACCACCCCCTGTTCTGCCAGAGCGTGCTCTACGCCCTCTTAGGCTGGGAGGCGGAGTTGGAATCAATGCTCCAGCGCTGCCAGGTGATTGCCGGCGACAAATTCGGTGCTAATTTCACAATGCGGCTTTCAGAAGCAGAGGCTGTGCCCGTGACGGAGAAGACGGTAGTGGAGGCGGAGGGGGAAGCTGAGGCAGAGTCTGAGTCGGTGTTGGCGAAGACAGAAACGGAGTCGCGGGGGGAGAAGGTGTGAGTGGAGTGGAGGTGGGATCCCCAAATAAGGTAGTCATTAGGTTACTTCTATTAAGGGAAAATATATATCTAGGATGAAACAGAATCACATGATGCTCTAATGATACCATAGAATCATACAAACATAGGGAAATTTGGAAATGGCATTGCCTGTTTTGCAGTTCTGATACCGTATGTCACGACTCACGAGTAATAAAGATATTCAATGTAGATGGTCTGAGAATAAGTTGAAGCGATCATGGCAAGTTGGTCGATTTTGAGCTTGTTGATGAGTACACTGCACACCACTAATTTGTGGGTTGAATACATTTAATCGATTTACTTGTCCTCTGGTTTGAATGTCCTGAATTCATGAAGAAATTGCGGGAGTATAATGTCAGCAAGTAAAAATTGCTCGACTCTGTCTGAAGTGTACAGTACAGCTTGACATACCCCGTAGTATTTGTACAGTAAATTGTCATCTAGGTCATGGGCTTCTCGAGCAAAGCCGAGAGGTACCACTCGTCGAACTTGATCCCACGGTCGAGCTTCGGGCGGGTATTCCACCGCACCTTGTTGAAACCAATCCGATTGAACATGGGCACATAAGTCGTGTTCATCTGTCCACCAAGGCAGTAGAAGTGGTCCAGCCAAAACAATCCTCCAGGCCTCAGCACCCTGTAGACTCGAGGATCACGGCAGGCATCCAGTGGCTGAGCAAATGCATCGAGTGCACGATGTCGAGCGTGCCGTCGAAGAAGGGCAGCCGGTGCGTGATGCTGAGGTGCATGGGCACAAGACCCCGAGACGCGATGAAGCTGTTGAACGGGCCGTCGAAGTTCATGGACGTGGTGACCACGGTCACCCCGTGTTCCTGCATCCGCGCAGCAAACGTGCCAGACCCGCCGCCGAGGTCGAGCCCGATGCGCACCGTGCCGTTAGGTTTGGCGGCAAGCACGGCATTGATGGAGTAGGAGAGTGCCTTGTCATCGCGCGTCCATCGGCACCTCTCCCGGCTGTTGAGCAGGTTGAAGCAGTCCACGCAGTCGTAGTGGTGAGTGCCCTTGGTCTTGCCGCGGTTCTCCAGGCAGGAGTAGTTCTTGCACGTGTACGCGTCCCATAGGATGCTGGTGTCCGGTGGAATCGCCCATAGGCTCGCCGGCAGCGGTGTTGGCTCGACATACCCTTCCGGAGACCGCGGCCGGCACCTCCGCCGTGGTAGTGGCTCGCAGCCCTTGAGCATGAGCCGCTGCGCGAACAGCTCGTCAGATGGACACTCGCCGCCGGGCTCGTAGTTCATGTAGCGCTCCAGCTCGTTCCGGAAACGGCTGCACGCTTGCCCCAGTGTCGGGAACAACTGGTCGGTTCTCAGGTTCGGCGTGCTGCCCAATGGCAGCTTGTGGGGGCCTACGGCCAGCTTGAGCTCGCCTGTGAGCTCCCACTGCCACAGGCTTTCGGCCGCCAATTGCTTCTGCTCATCCGCGGCGGCAGCCATGTTGCTGGCATTGGCTCCCAGGAGCGTCTCGACGAGGGAGTTGGCCGTGGCAAGGCGGTCGTGCAGGCGCACGAGCTCGTCATGGCTCGCAGCCAGAGTGTACTCCGTGATGTTTAGATCGCGGAGCGACAGATTACCTGAGTTCCTGACGGGAAGGCACCGGTTGTGCTCACTGAATCGAATGCCGATCGCTGATGAGACAGCGTCGGAGAAGAGGAGGACGGAGACGGTATTGGTGGCGACGACGACAAGTAGTAGCAGGGCCTTGTACGGTTGTACCTGAAGCTCTTGTGCTGCTGCTGCTGATCTATTGGTTTCCTGGACGTGTCGTAGTCCATGCTGCGCATGTCGGAAGTTGCAACAATCAACAACTGAAGCACCACAACAAGCTCACTTCTCTCGTTGTACACTAGTATGGGGTAGTAAGAAGCATGATGTAATGAGGCTGGTGCTCTATAGAAACTCTCGCTATCCAGCCATCTTTTAAAGAAAAAAGTCAGAGTCAAACCTCACCTCAGAGGCTCACTTACATAGGCTGCAAGGTCTTTGAACGGATGCTTAGAACTAAGGCGTTGCTTGACAAGTGATCAAAGTAGATGGGCTCAAGTTCGAAGCTCTGATCCAACGCCAAATATGATTGGGTTAGAGTGTGCATCGGCCACTGAAACCTGGCGCTGAAGATGAGCTTTGACTCAGTGTATGATATTTGTCTGAATGTGCACGGCATCCAGGTTCGTGCAATTATATCAAGTTGTTGCACTTCTTTTCCAAGTCGTCCCTATTAGCGTTGGGCAAAACGATAACCCTTTGGGGTCTCGGGTACGTGTTAATATAGGTGGGTAAAACCCCATGGTAGAGTACAGGGAGACGTACCCAGGGCGGTGTACTACACCGTGCCTGGGTCGTATAGGATTACAACTCTAACACCCCCCCCCCCCCCTTAATCTAAGCCGTATGTATTACATCAAGGTTTAGATTGCGCCGAAACTCTCGCAGTCTTGCAACAGGCAAAGTTTTTGTAAAACCATCAGCTATTTGATCCTTGCTAGAGATAAACCGTATGTCAAGAAGGTTGCTTGCAACTCTTTCACGAACAAAGTAGTAATCAATTTCAATGTGCTTGGTCCTTGCATGAAAAACCGGATTGGTAAACAAATATGTAGCACCAAGATTATCACACCAAAGAATAGGACGTTGTTTGAGAGAGAAGGCAAGCTCACGGAGTAAAGCTTCAACCCAAATCAACTTAGTTGTGGCATTGGCAAGAGCTTTATATTCTGCTTCTGTACTGGAGCGCGACACCGTAGGCTGTTTTCTAGCACTCCACGAGACCAAATTTGGACCAAGAAAGATAGCAAAACCTCCTGTGGAACGTCGATCATCAAGACAGCCAGCCCAGTCTGCATCTGAAAAAGCACTAAGGAGAGCAGAAGGAGCCTTTTGAACACTTAAACCAACATTAATGGTTCCTTTGATGTACCGTAAAATACGTTTAGCTGCTGTCCAATGAGAGGTAGTAGGTGCATGAAGATATTGGCAGACTTTGTTGACAAATAAAGATATATCTGGCTGTGTCAAGGTCAAATACTGTAGAGCACCAATAATTCTATGATATTGAGTGCTATCTTCAGAACCAAGCAATGTTCCTTCTGTTAGCGACAGTTTGTCACCAGGAGATAACGGTGTAGAAACAGAAGAGCATTTTGTCATACCAACTCGTGCAAGCAAATCAGAAGCATATTTTTCTTGAGTTAACAATAACCCATTGTTTTCTTTCTTGACTTCAATTCCCAGGAAAAAATGCAATTCACCAAGATCTTTAAGAGCAAAATCCTTGTTCAAATCATGAAGAAGAGCATTGATGGCTTGAGGAGATGAACCAGTAACAATTATGTCATCAACATATATGAGCATGAACATAGTAATACCTGCCTTATTGTAGAGAAATAAAGATGTGTCTACCTTAGACGGAACAAAGCCAAGAGTGCATAACGTGGAACTAAGACGTGAGTACCATGCCCGAGGAGCTTGTTTGAGGCCATAGAGAGCTTTGTCAAGTTTGCAAATGTACTGTGGAGCATTCCGAGCTTCAAAACCAGGCGGTTGTTTCATATATACCTCTTCTTCCAGAACACCATGAAGAAACGCATTCTTTACATCTAGCTGCCGTAAGCTCCACCTGTCGGCACAGTGGAAACCAGGGTACCACGGGCCGGCCTGCCAGGGCCCACAACATTCTTCAGACGATTTCGCTAAGGACCAGGCTCTCCAAGCCTGGCGAGCCTTGCGAGGGTTTTTCCTCGCGAGGGACCTCCCTCCTCGCCGAGGGTTTTTCCTCGGCGAGGGACCACCTCTCCTCGAGAGGGCATCTCGGATGCTACCTGCAAATTCTGCTAAGGACCAAGCCGAAGGGCTCGGCGAGGCCTCCTGCCTCGCGGGGTTTCCTTCCTCACGAAGCCAGCTCTGCCTCCGCGGCAGGGCGCACATGGGCTCTGCACCCTCCGCAGAGTCACGGGCGCGCCAGCGCGCGGTGACGGCAGCGCCGCAGTTGCCGTTCTCATGTATAAAGCAGTCAACAACGCTGCACCAAGCAAAGGAGCTCCAAGAATTGCCACTTTGGTGATAAGGGAACCGTCTGCAGCTACCCTCCAAGGGCGACGTCACCGTGGGACACACCCCACCTCAGCGGCGCCAGCCCACCGTCCTGGTTGGACGGTGGCTTTTCCAGCTTTGGTGACACCGCTCCCTGCTATGGACCGCGTCCATGGACTCCACCTTTATCGTGCACCCGTCCTCCTCCTTCGTCGCCATGTGGTAACCCTTCCCGCCAAGATATTTGGGGGAAGAGGTCCAAGACACCTATAAAAGGAGGGGGAGCACGTTCGGGGGAGGTGCTGAGTTCTTGTTCTTCTGTTGGTAGCTAGCTGGTTCTACGGTTGGAAGTTCTGAGTTCTAGGGTTAGCCATTGTTAGCCACCTTGAGCTCGCCAAGCTCCCTTTGTACTGAAACCTCTCCAGGCAGTGCAATACACCAAAAGTAGGACGTAGGGGTTTTACCTCTCCTAGAGGGCCCTGAACCTGGGTAATACCGTGCGTTCATCTCTGCAGTGTTGTCCCACAGCGAGCTCGACGAGCATCGTCGCCGAGGCACGTTGAGGGTTGTTTGATTCCGTGTTCAGCCCCTTACTCGATCCTTGTGAGACACACCCAGTTCCTGGGACAGTTCTCCGACATTTGGCGCGCCAGGTAGGGGGCTGAGGTGCATCTTCAACCTCGACACCGCCATGGCCGGCTCTCGCGCCGAACGTCTCGCTCGCCGGACGGCCAGCGCCGCCACCGCTCCCGCTGGCAACCCGCGCGGCCGCCCGCGCGGAAGTGCTGCTCTGGAGCGCCACGTCGACCCCGAGCCCCGCGTCGAGCACCCGGAGGACGACGACAACGACCACGCCGAGGACGACCTCGGCGAAGAAGAGGCTTCCTCCCTGCACCCGTCGCGGGACCGTGCTGCCTCCTCGCTGGGCCGCCCTGCGCCCAGCCCAGCAACTGCGCTTCTCATGGCGCAGGAGCTGCTGCAGTACCGCCCCACGCCGGAGTCCCAAGAAACCTGGCTCAACCGCCTCTCCGAGCTCGTCGGCGCCGCTCGCATCGCCGCTCCCGCACCGTCTCGTCGTTGGTTCTCTCTGCACGTGCATGGGACGTGGCGCACGGCGCGCCGCATGCACCTCCTCGTCACCCCGCGCCCGCTCCAGCTCCACCAGTTCCACCGCAACCTGCTCCAGCCGGGGCTCCTCCTCGCGACAACCGCGCTGCGTCGCACGCGTCGTCGCCGCATGACTGCCAAATCGTGCAGCGAGTCCCGGAGGACGCACGCGTGAGCATCGAGCCGTTGCCATCGCGGGGCGCCACCTCCGCGCCACCCTCGCCAACGGCCCGGTCACCTATGGCACGATGGCCGCGTTCACTCGCAGCCTCCGCCGCGTCATCTGGCCGGTCAAGTTCAGGCCGGATCTTCCTCCGCGCTACGACGGCAAGAACAACCCCCTGGAGTTCCTGCAGCTCTACACCTTGGCCATCCAGGCCGCAGGGGGCGACGACAAGGTCATGGCGAACTGGTTCCCCATGGCCCTCAAGGACTCCGCGTCCTCGTGGCTCACGAACCTCCCCGCCGAGTCCATCAACACCTGGGAGGACCTCTGCCGGTGCTTCATCGCCAACTTCAAGGGCACGTACGAGCGCGGCCTCACGTACAACGACCTCCGCGCCGTATGCCAGAAGCCTGGCGAGACCCTCCGCAAGTACATCCAGCGCTTCAGCCAGGTGCGCAACAAGATCCCCAACGCCACCGACGCGTAGGTCATTTCGGCCTTCCAGGCTGGGGTCACGGATGTGCGGATGCTCGAGAAGCTTGGCATCCACGACAACATCACCACCGTCATCAAGCTCTTCGACTTGGCGGACAAGTGTGCCAAGGCTGAGGAGGGCCGCTTGTTCGTCAAGAACGAGCCAGGGGACCCTGCCGAGGGATCCAAGAAGAAGAAGAAATCCACCGAGAAGCGCAAGACCACTGCGGTCCTCGCGGCTGAGCCTGACGCCAAGCAGCCTCGCGCTGCCGCTCCAGCCACGGACCCCGAGAAGAAAGATGACAGCCCCTTCTACATCTACCACAATAGGCATTCCCATGCCACCGAGGACTGCTACAACCTCAAGAGGCTTCGCGAGGCTCGCGAGGCTAACGAGCGGCAGCGAGGTTGCGGCGGCCGCGGCAGCCACGGGGGGCGACGCTGGAACAACAACAACTACAACGATAACTACCAGCAGAACCCTCAAGCCAACGCCGCCCAGCCCGCGAACGACAACCTCCCTGCCGAGACTCCTGAGGGCTACCAGGTGCCTCGCGGGGCCGCTTGCATCCTCGGCGGGGCTCAGGCCCCCAGCTCCAACCGCCACTTCAAGCAACTCGCTCGCGAGGTCGCGGAAGCCCTTCCCGGGGTTGAGGCCTCCAAGCCCCTCAAGTGGTCCCAGTACCCCATCACCTTTGACTCCAGTGACCACCCCAATTCCACCTCAACTGTTGGCACCATCCCGCTGGTTTGCACTCCCACCATCAACAACATTGCAGTCTCTAAGACGCTCATCGATGGGGGTGCAGGCCTCAACATCATCTCTGTCGAGACATTCGAGAAGCTGCAGGTGCCCTACGAGCGGCTCATGCCCACCAGGCCCTTCTCGGGGGTGACAGAGGGTCTCACGACTCCTTTGGGGCAAGTGAGGCTCGCCGTTACTTTCGGCACTCAGGCCAACTACCGCACCGAGCTGATCGATTTCGACGTCGCGCACATCGGCCTGCCCTACAACGCCATCCTTGGCTACCCCGCCCTCGCCAAGTTCATGGCGGTGACCCACCATGCCTACAACCTTATCAAGCTCCCTGGCTCGGGTGGCACCATCGTCATCTGCGGCATGATCTCAGACGCCCTGTACGCTGCGCAAGCGGCCTACAAGGCTGCCGCGGTGGCGTCACCCGCTGACGAGGACGAGGAGCCCCTCCTGAGGCCCCCCGCGAAGAAGAAGCAGTTGTTCTCTCAGGAGAAGGCCGCGACGAAGCAAGTGCCTCTTGAGGCAAACGGCTCGGGGGCTAGCGTCACCATCGGCACCAACTTGCCTCCCAAATAGGAAAGCGCGCTCGTCGCCTTCCTCAGGGCAAACTCTGACATGTTCGCATGGACACCGTCAGATATGTCCGGAGTACCGAGGGAGGTGATCGAGCACCACTTAGTCGTGTGTCCAAACGCACGCCCCGTGAAGCAAAAGGCGCGGCGCCAGGCGCCAGAGAAGAAAGATTTCATCATCCAAGAAGTTGAAAAGTTGAAGAAAGCCAGCATCATCAAGGAAGTTGTCCATCCCACTTGGCTTGCCAACGGTGTGGTCGTCCCCAAGCACACCGGAGGAAGCCGCCTCTGCATCGACTTCACCGACCTCAACAAAGCCTGCCCCAAGGACCCCTATCCCCTCCCAAGGATCGACCAGATCGTGGACTCCACCGCCGGCTGCGCACTCCTCTGTTTTCTGGATGCCTTCTCAGGCTATCACCAGATCAAGATGGCGAAGGAGGACGAGGAGAAGACAGCATTTCTCACCCCTTGTGGTGTGTTTTGCTACGTCTGCATGCCCTTCGGCCTGAAAAACGCCGGTGCCACTTTCCAGCGCCTCATGAGAATCGCCTTGGGGGCTCAAATGGGAAGGAATGCAGAGGCCTACATCGACGACATCGTGGTCAAGACCCACGAGGAGGACACGCTCATCAAGGACCTCGAGGAGACCTTTGCCAACCTGCGCAAGGTAAACATCAAGCTGAACCCCGCCAAGTGCGTCTTCGGGGTCCCTTCAGGCAAACTTCTCGGGTTCCTGGTGTCTCATCGTGGCATCAAAGCAAACCCCGACAAGATCAGAGCCATAGAAGAGATGCAGCCTCCTCGTCGCCTCAAGGACATGCAGCGCTTAGCGGGATGTATGGCCAGCCTTGGCCGTTTCATCTCCAAGTTCGGCGAGAGGGCACTGCCATTTTTCAAGATCATGAAGAGGTCCGGTCCTTTCAAGTGGACCCCTGAAGCAGCAAAGGCCTTCGAGGACCTGAAGAAATACCTGGCGAGCCCACCCATCATGGTTGCCCCACGCCCTCGCGAGCCTCTGAAGCTGTATCTTGCAGCCACTCCTCAGACGGCAAGCGCGGTCTTGGTGGCTGAAAGGGAAGAGCAAGTCCTCGCCTAGCAGAGCCCTGCCTCGCCAAGCCCAGAACTCCTCGACAAGGAAGCAGCCTCGACAAGCCTCCAGCCTCATGCCGAGCCTCTACAAGAGGGGCCTCAAGAAAACCTCGACAAGGACTCCACCGAGCCTCGACAGGAGCCAACCGTTGCCACGCCAACAACTACCCTCGTCGAGCATCCCGTGTACTTCGTCAGCACAGTGCTGCGGGACGCTCGCGAGCGCTACCCCATGCAGCAAAAGCTCCTTTTCTCGCTCCTCAGCGCCTCCAGGAAATTGCGCCACTACTTCCAGGGTCACCCCATTAAGGTGGTTACCTCATACCCCCTAGAGCAAGTCCTGCTCAACCCAAACGCAACAAATCGCGTCGCAAGCTGGGGCATCGAGCTACAACCTTTCGAGCTGGAGTTTGACACCACAAGGGTCATCAAGGGCAGGGCGCTGGCTGATTTCATGGCCGAATGGACGGACACGCGTGAAGAAGAGCCTCAAGAGGAGGAAGCTACAGCCTCAGGAGGGACGGAACCAGGCTACTGGACCATGCACTTCGACGGCGCCTTCGCGGCCCGGAGTGCAGGGGCTGGTGCTGTCCTCACCTCACCGACAGGCGACAAGCTCTACTACGCCGTCCAGCTATGCTTCAAGGACAACGACAAGGTCTCCAACAACATTGCTGAATACGAAGGCCTCCTCGCCGGGCTCAGAGCTGCCATCGCCCTCGGCATCAAGCGCATCCTCATCAAGGGCGACTCTCAGCTCCTCGTCAACTTCTCCAACAAAAGCTACACGCCTAAGGACACCTACATGGTGGCCTACCTTGAAGAGGTACGCAAACTCGAGAAGCACTTTAGGGGCATGGAGCTCAAGCATATCCCACGAGGAGAGAACCAAGAAGCAGATGAACTCGCCAGGCGAGCAACAAGAAGGGAAGCCCAGAAGCCTGGAGTGTTCGAGGAGAGACTCGCCAAGTCCTCCGTCAAGCAACCAGCGGTCAACATGAGCATCAATGAGGAGCTCCCACCAGCCCCATCAAGTGGAGCACCAAACTGCGGGCTGCCCTCAGGCGATCGTTTGCTGATGACACTGGTACGCCAAGACACTGGTTGGATCGATGAGATCAAGAGCTACCTGCAAAATCGAGTCCTCCCCGAAGAAGATGCTGAAGCCGAAAGGGTTGCTCGCCAGGCCAAGTCCTACTGCCTCCACGACGGAGACCTGTACCGTAAGCGCCCCAATGGGGTTGCGTTGCGGTGCGTCCCTGCCGAGGAAGGCCGCCAGCTCATCAACGACATCCACAGCGGAGAGTGCGGCCACCATTCATCCTCGCGCACCCTTGCAGGCAAGGTCTTCCGGAGTGGCTTCTACTGGCCTTCAGTGCTTCAAGATGCAGCCGCAATCATCCAATCCTGCGACGCCTGCCAATTCCACGCCAAGCAGATCCACCAGCCCGCGCAAGGACTCCAAACCATCCCGCTCTCCTGGCCGTTCGCGGTCTGGGGGATGGACCTCCTGGGACCCTTCCCGCGAGCGCTCGGGGGCTACCGCTACCTCTACGTCGCCATCGACAAATTCACCAAGTGGCCTGAGGTGGAACCCGTGCGCACCATTCCGGCGAAATCAGCGGTGAAATTCATCAGGAGCTTGGTCTGCCGCTTTGGCGTGCCCAACCGCATCATCACCGACAACGGCTCACAATTCATCAGCGGCGCTTTCAAGTCCTACTGCGGCAGCCTCGGCGCCCAAATCTGCTACGCCTCGGTGGCTCACCCACGAAGCAACGGGCAGGCTGAGCGAGCCAACGCCGAGGTACTCAAGGGCCTCAAGACGAGAAGCTTCAACTGCCTCAAGGCCAGCGGCAAGCACTGGATCGATGAGCTCCCCTCGGTGCTCTGGTCCATCCGCACCACGCCAACAAAGCCAACCAGCGAGACGCCGTTCTCCCTCGTCTATGGCGCTGAAGCCGTTCTCCCCAGCGAGATCACCCACGGCTCTCCACGAGTCTTGGCCTTCAAGGAGGCTGAGCTGGACGAACTCCGCAACAACGACCTACTGCTGCTCGAGGGGCTCCGCCGCAATGCGGCCCTGAGAGCGGCAAGGTACCAGCAAGACCTCCATCGCTACCACAGCCGCCACATCCGCCCGCGCACTCTCGAAGCAGGAGACCTGGTCCTGAGGAGAATCCTCTCCAGGGCAGGCCTCCACAAGTTCTCGCCAATGTGGGAAGGACCCTACAGAGTCGTGCACATCGCCAGGCCTGGCTCCGCGCGGCTCGAGACGGAGGACGGCATCCCTGTCGCCAACCCCTGGAACATCCAGCACCTGCGCAAGTTCTACCCCTGATCGTCCTCGATGAGCAATTTTTTGCATCAAGGGAGAGCCTCGCACCATCATCCTCCACGAGGAAAAACTTCGGGCTCCCCTCTCTACTATACGTTGCCGCGGGCCGTTCGAGAAGACTCCCAAGCCACCACGCCTCGGCAAGGTGACTTCTTCAAGCACCATGCCTTGGCGAGGTGGATCCCCATACCCAGTCATGGTCGATCCATTGGGGGTAGACATGTACTTTTCCGCTTTTTGATCGATGTCGGAAAAACGTTCCGCGCCTTATAAAAGTGGACGGAGGTAGTACTAACTATAGACGCACATTACTAAATTTTTAAAGAATCGACAGCAAAAGTTCAACATAGCAATCTCAAATGCCCAACAGCACACCTCAAAGCATTCACGATCGATTAGCAGGCGAACAAGAACGACCCTAGGTAGGCTAGGTAATGGGCCTGCGGTGTGCTACTAAGGCCCAATGAAATAGACTAACCAGTCAGGGTCCACGTAAGTGCCTATCTGGCCCATTTACCAATAAACTCGTCTTTTTAGCACCACTCGCGATTCGCCAATCCTATACCCCGCGTACCGCGGGGCGTACGAAGCTCCGCGTACCCCCGGGTCGCGGGGATGGGCCGGCCCATTAAGTGTGATTTTGGTTGTTTTGTCCGTGTTTCATTTTCGTTTTTTTCTGTTTCTTTTTTCTTTCTTCTTTTTCGGTTTTTTGTTTCTTTTTATTTTTTCATTTTTCTTTTTTCTTTTATTTTTTCGTTTTTCTGTTTATATTTTTCGTTTTTCTTTTTTAACTTTTTTCTATTTTCTTTTTTTTCTATTTTTGGTTCTTTTTATTTACTTTTTCGTTTTTTTTCTTTTTTCGTTTCTTTTTTTTGTTTTTCTTTTGTTCTTATTAAAATAAATAAATAAAAATCATCGAAATTTTTCTGTTCATTTTTAAAAATTGTTCAAAAATATTTTTTTGTTCACTTTTAAAATCTTTCAAAGTTAGTTTCCGTTCATAAACCTTTTTCCTTTTATTTTCTAAAATCGTTCAAAAATAATTTTTGTTCACCGACTTTTTTTTCACTTTTTGAAATCATTCAAAAATAATTTTCGTTCAATTTTAAAATCGTTCAAAAATAACTTTCATTCATAAAAAATGTATGTTCACTTTTTAAATCTGTTCAAAAATAATTATTGTTCACCGACATTTTTCTGTTCACTTGTTAAAATCGTTCAAAATTAATTATCGTTCACTTTTAAAATCATAAATTGTTCAAATATGAAATTTGTTCATATTCAAAAAAATGATTTATATTCAATAAATTTTTAGATTGGAAAAATGTTTATATTAAAAAATTGTTAAAACTTTAAATTTGTTCAGATTCAAAATAAACTTTTGGAAAATAAATTTTTGAATATTTTCAAATCTAAACATTTTAAAATAATTAATTTTCGTATAAATTGTTTTTTATTACATCATTTTTTTGTTCTTGATTCCACAAATATAAATAAATTTTCGTATTAGTATAGAAGCATTTATCTTAAGAAATTGTATGTTTAGAGATTCGAATATGTTCATAGTTTCAAAAAATACGTTCACATGTTCACGGGTTAAAAAAATCTCCATGATTTTTTTGACACGCATGAAAATATATTCAGGATCAGAGTGAGTAGTGGATTTATATCACTTATTCACTTAGGTCGTACAATATACTACATGCTGGAGCTAGGAGTGTTTTTTTTTTTTTTTTGCGGGAAACTTCAGAGCTTTATTCAACGTTCACAGCGCTAGCATCTGCTAGAACACTGGTTACAGCGAAACTAGGAGTGGAGTCCATCCAACACTCAGAAACCTCCAGCGTGCTAGCTCGCTGAGCCCAAAGGTGGGATGGGTTATTGGCATGTCTCTTAACATGATGAATTACAAAGGAATTAAAGCAACTAGCTAACTCTTCAATCTCTAAAACAATTGGCGCTATGATCGAGCGCGTAGTCTGGCGTGCCACCCATAGGTCAACCAACTCCAGACAATCTGTCTCCATTTGAACTTGCGCAAACCCCCGAAGTTTCGCAAAGATGACTCCTTCTCTAAGAGCCAAAGCTTCAGCAACAAGCGGATCTGTAACACCAGGTAGCGGCTTGCTCCAAGCCCCCAAGAACCTTGTATTTGATCTTGCAATCCCGCCTGCACCACTCCTCCGTGCATCTATATCGACACCTGCATCTGTATTAATCTTGATCCAGCCCTCGTCTGGCGGCCGCCACCCAAAACCTGGCAGCATCTTAGCATGCTTTTGTGGCAGATCTAATACATCAAGTGCTTCTCTAATTCTTTTCATAGACTGAACCGGATCCGTACTGCCATTATCATGTGTGATGTTATTCCTTGATGTCCAAATCGCCCACATAACAGTGACAATCTTTGCTTGATCTGATTCACTAAACCTCGTGTTACAGAGAATATCTCTTGACCACGTTGCTGGATGAAGCTCTGGTAATTTCACACCGAGCCATCCCTTGGCTTCCATCCAAAATCGTGCTGCATGTGAGCACTTTATGAGAGCATGCATCAAATCTTCATCAGCTCCCATACAGACCTTGCATCTCGCAAGCGTTGCAATGTGTCTGTGCTGTAACGTTCCTTCAACTGGAGCTAGGAGTGTTGCTAATGATGCGAGGCTAAAAAAGAACGTACAAACGGATGAAGTATACCGAACTAATCGCAACCAGCCTTCGGACGTAAATGGGCCGAACCAGCCGCGACACCAGCGTTAGGCCCATCAAGCAGCAACAGGCACCAGGGAGTACGCGGAGCGATCGTAACGCAACGCCCGCTAAAGGCGTGATATAGGAGCACCCCTCGCGATTCCTGTCGTTCCATCAAGTTTGGCCGCTGTCGGAGCTGTGCGTCACTGCTTTTGGTTATGTGTATTTTTGCTGTCTAGTTATGTTCTTGACATTATGTTGATGTAGTGTGTAAGGTATATTATATTCGGTTAATCTATTAAGTGTATGTGCCCCCACGGAAGTCCTATATTTGACGGTTGGATGTAGATATTCTTTCCTAAAAGTGGACGGCCAACAAATGCATGCATGTATGAAATCTTTCTTATATCCAACATTAAAATTAATTATTTTTTAAACTGTTCATCGAAATGACGATCCCTTTTCACCGTTCGGTTCATCTGGACGAGTACTTGAAACAAGATTCGTTCTTAATATGTTTTGACGAAGTTTTTTCCGTCGTCAGTTGTCAGGTTACAATACCGTAGTTGACATGCTACTAGTTAATAGTAACCATCCAAATAGTACATATTTACCAGATAATATTGACATATTTTTTGTCGTAACAATGATTTATATGATCATAAATTGAGTATTTGACCCACTCTAAACACGTAAAATAAGGCATTAACATTAACAAAGGTTTACGATGGTTGACTAGTGAGTACTGAAGTTCAAAGAACCTGGTAACCATTTAATTCTAACCTGGTGACAATATCTAGTGACCTAGTTACTATAATCTAGTAACTAGGTCAGAAATTTTTTTGTAAAAAAATATCAACATGAGATCTAATTTTGTAGATCTCGTCCCGATAAAGCTAACTGTAAAACGTATCTAAACTTTGACTTATGGTTTAAGCGACAAAACATTTTAAAATTTGAAAATCAGGAGTGTCCATGATAAGCTAATCTAGGTTATGTGTCTTATTAGCACGGTCCTTAATCAGAGGTAAATTAATATACGGTTTTACTAATTTTAAGTCGACTGGGAATTAACTAAATCATAGTCGTCTTCTTAGCCATTAGATTTTATGTCATGATTCGTTCTAGTCTGGGAATTGCACATGTTTTACAACTGTGTGCAATAGACTGAGATTTAGTTAATTCATAGCCGGCTCTACAATCGTTAGATTTATGTCATGATTCGTACTAGTCTGTGAATTGCGCATGGTTTATAAACGTGTGCAACTGACTAAATCTAAATCGATAGACACTACTATTAATATATTCCCTTTATAAAAATAATTCTCTAAGCTGTTGGTGGCTTAACAACGAAGCTACGAACTGACCGGTGAAAGCTCTCCGTGGTCTCAAAGAGAGAAGAAAGACGCGCAGACAAACAAAACAAGCCACCCACCACGACACGTCGACACACCCACACGAACACTCGCCTTCTCTACTCCGTTCAAAGTTCAAACGCGCAGAGACCGTGCCCCATCCCACCCAGAGAAAAGGGCAGAAAAGAAATTCAAAACCTTCCCAAACCCCTCGTCACGCCGCCATGGACAGGGCCCCGCCGCGCGGCGCTCCCCGTGATGCCGTCGGCCAGCGGTGGCTCGCCGTCTTCGCCTTCCAGGCCGCGCTCTCGGCCGCCGCCTCCGCGATCCACCTCGCGGCCTCCCCGCGCCGCCCCTACCCTAGCCTCGGGGTACCCCGGGCCCTCCTCCTCGCTCTGCACCCGTTCCTCTCCTGCGCCGCCACGGGCTCCTCGCGCTCGCCTTCCTCATCTCCGCCTCGCCCCACCCGCGCCCGCCGCCGGTGCCGCTGCGGGCCCTCGCGGCCTTCCTCCTCGCTGCAGCCGGCGCGCTCTGCGTGGCCGCCGCCGCTTCTCTGGTTCCCGAGGACGCCGGATGGGCTGCCGTCGCTGGGCTGGGATTCCGCGGCGCTGTATTGGGCGCGGTGTTCGCCGCTCACTACTTTGGCCGTGGGAGGTGGTTGCTCCAGTTCCCCGTGGTGCAGGTGAGTCGGATGGGGGAAAGCTAGGGTTTCTAGATGTGCTGTTTGATTCTTCCCAAATTGCAGTTTGAGTTTGAATTTGTACGCTTAGAATTCATATTACTGCGATTAGGGTTAGCTGCATAGGAATGATTGGTTGTGTAGATGCCTTCTGTTATTGAATCATAAATGATGTTTTCTTAACTATTGGTATTTTACCCTAGGGTGTTTGATCAGAGAAAGGATGGCTGCTAGCAATCATGCATTATTTGGATCAATATATATTGGACACAAATCTTCAATCTGAAGTTTGTAATTTAATTGAGATAATTGATACTCCCTCCGGTACAGTTTGCTAGGCGCACTTTAAAAATCATGCAATTCCAAAACTCCTCCTCACATTTTAGGCGTATTAGTATTAAATATTGTTTGTGAACCAATCAAAAAGAACGGAGAGAGTTGATTACGGGATGGAAAGCCAATGAAATATCACCTAGGTCCTAGAGAATTCTCATGCGTGCCTTCCAAACCGTACCGGAGGGAGTAGAACTATTACGAGCAGTGTCTTAGAGCATTCTCTTGTGATCTTTCAAAGCTAAGTCCTGGTTAGTTCTGAGCCCTTAGTAGTCTTAGACTTTCTTGCTTGTTCGCTTAGATATTAGAGCAATCTGTTGTGATATTTCAAGGCTAAGTTTTGGTTAGTTCTGAGCCCTTAGTAGTCTTAGACTTTCTTGCTTGTTCGCTATCTTATATTTCTTCGCTGTAGTTACTTCAGTATGTTGCAAGTTGTCTTATTTCTAACTTTGTTAACTTGTTTAAATGTCCAGCGACCCCTGTTCTATGGACTGAAGATGGGGCTTCTACCGTCTATGAAAAGGGCTCTAAAGGTGTCGCTTCAGGCCTTCTGCCTTTCACTTGTCCTGATTTTTGTTCTTCCTCGGCAATTCAGAATTGGGGGATCCATGGAAGTCAAATTATCACCCAAATCGGCATTTTTGTGGTGACCGCAGGTGTTTCCTTCTGTTGGGAAATAAGCCATCATTTTGTCCAGGTTTGTTCTCTGCTATTTCAAATCAAACAACATGCCGCTAGATATCCAGTTTTTCACTGTCTGGACTCTGCTGCTTTCAACAAATTTCAGGTTGTGCATACAAGAAGGTGCAGTTTTACTCCACCTCAGAGCACTGCCGCTGCAGAGACCAATCCTACTGATTATATCCTCGAAACATTGGAACTAAGTGATCCACGGTCGCTGATGCAGTATCTTGCCTTCCAAGATTTGTGTGCAGTATCTGAGTGTAACATAGAACCTTGGCGTCGCGGTGCCTTCTTTGAGGAATCTGGTGAAACTTACAAAAGAATTGTGACAGCCTGTTTGAAGCCACTTGAGGAGTTCACTTCAAAAATTGCTGAAGCGCTTGAAGGGTTTTATAGTGATAAGCCAGAACTATTGTCACAACAGTCTAAGCTCTATGGTGCATTCAGTGATTCACAGGTAATTTGACAACCATTTTTCTGTACTTATGAAGTTGTACGTTTTGTTCTATGTATTTCCAGTTGTCAATCTTATCTGTTTTTCTTTTTGTGTAATTAATGAAACCCACTCCTCATTGAGGACCATCAGTCCAATAGTTTGAACCTACTGTTAAGTTGTGCCTGCATTTTTTGTTTGACATCCATGAAAAATTATTTAAGTTGAACAAAAAGAGGCCATGTTTTGAAGATGTTAGAGTTAGGTATAATTCAAGTATACTTTGCATAATGATTGGGTTAGTCACAAACATACATAATGAACTCGAGATCTGCATAAAGGATCACACGATCGGGAAGATTTTGCACTAGGGCTCACTAGCGATCATATTATGTTACATTTATTATGGAATATGAGTATGCAAGTATGCACTTGTAATCTCCTCTGGGAAGGTTTGATGGCTGAATGTGGACTGCACAGACCTTTTATTTGCAGTTGGTAACTGTTATTTTTTTTATAACTGATGGTTAATATTGAATTGAAAGCTGGTTTATGAGGACCAAATTTATTCTTCTAGTATACATTAGATGCTTAGGATTGTTAACTATCATAATGTGAGATTGCAAATGAAATAACTTGTATGCATATGGATCACCTCCAATGATTTTGCATAATAGCTATGGGGCATGCTTTACCTTACTTATTTGGTTGACAAATGGCTCTTTCCTTATCTCTTTCTGAAATAATTGCATCTCTGTTTTCTAAGTATGTAAATTTCTCCTTAGTAACAAGGCCAAAACTGAGGTTTTACAAGTTTGACTCATTTTTTACCCGTTTTGGATCATCCTGATCAGTTACAAGGAAGTTGGTGTGATTTCTGGAGAAGGGCACATGTGGTGGACATGTCCTGGCATGGCTGTATGACCAAATTGGTCTTTACTAGTACATAGATGTCATGTGGTCTGGTTCATGCAAGTGTTATTAAATAGTAGCTGGCCATTGACTTGTGGAGCATGCTTTACCTGAGAACCAATGGATAGCAGTGTAGGAGAACCAACTCTGTTCCGTTTGGAGAAAATTATTACATGAATATTATGGACCTGTATTTTACTGGAACTTGATCGGGCAATATCAATAACAACTTTTAAGTGAATACGCTTGATTTTCATATCTACCTTTTGTGCATATAAGTTATAATTTATTACAAACTACAAAGATTATATAAAAAAATTGGGGCTGCATAGTTGCGCTGGGGTGTAATATTCACAGTGAGTTCTTTGAGTATATCTGGAAGCCAGAAAATGAGAACCATGATGTTCAGTTTTAATAGCAGCTCGAACTTATTATATTTAGGGTTCACTACATAGGGTCTTCGCCCAAATTTAAAAAAAATATAAATAACCTGTGAACATTTTGAAGATGTGGCTTACTTCTATTTGGATTTTGTGATGAATGTAGCTTTAACATCATGTCAAATTCTTGTGGTTTGATTGAATTCAGAAAATTTATTTATGTTTAGTAGATGTCTTTCAGAATAAGTTCAGTTGAGTACATGCCTATGCTTTAATAGCCTTGCCATAAGATTGTTTAGGGCCTGAAGGCCATGAACTGTTATATGTGTATTTCCAAATCACATAATCCAAATGTTACTTCATGCACTAATGCCTAATGATGGATTTTTGTCTTGTGTGTCCTGCGAATGTAGATATGCTCATGGTGTGCTCGGACATTGGCGACATTAACTGCACGCTCACGACGAGAGGATCGGTATGGAGTTGCTCAACTCACTGGGTGCAATGCTGCTGTGATGTCTACATTGCTGTCTGCGCTGGTTGCGGTTGAAGCATGCTTAGGAAAGAAAACTAACCCACAACCTGTACACTCACTGGGTCCAGCAAACATTCGGTGGGCTAACTTCTCCACAGCAAAAAAAGGGAATGTAACTGCCATTGCAAGCACGCAAAGAGGTGGTCTACACACTAAAGCTTATTTGATGGCTGATGTTTTCCGGACATCAATTTATCAGATAGTTTCAGCCTTCCTAGATGACATGCGGGCAAATGCAAAAGCTTCGAGTTTGGAGAAGAACTGGATCAGTGAAGGAAGAAAACCTATCTATGGTTCACCTGCTGTGTTGGTTCAGAAGTTGGGCCTGTTTATTGAATACCATGCTGTCTGAAGATGCCTATCAAATCCTTGCTAGTGAAACGATCCATACTTCGGGTGAAAGAATTTTGTTTTGGACCGAACTGTTTGTTTATGTCAACTTTGGAACTGCTGACACTACTATCTCGGTGAGGTCCAGGAATCTTTGTCTTCGGCACTATGATCTACTGGGGAAAAGGCACCTTCCATTCACAATCTTTCGGAGTACAAGGAACATGAGCTGTTATCACTGTAAACTCCTTGTGAAACCATTTCACTATTTTTCAATCGTCC
This sequence comes from Puccinellia tenuiflora, assembly GCA_012064385.1. Lineage (NCBI taxonomy): Eukaryota > Viridiplantae > Streptophyta > Magnoliopsida > Poales > Poaceae > Puccinellia > Puccinellia tenuiflora. The sequence goes on along the minus strand of QRDG01000243.1, from coordinate 187,547 downwards.
GAAGCAAATGAAAAATTACGCACTCAATTATGTATGGTGCTTGGATATGTTAATCTTATACCTGGGGTTCTGTATCTTGTCATGGTAGGATAGTGTGCTGAACTGTTTTTGGTTATCAATCCACTGGATGGGCTAGTCATACTTACACTGTAACTTGTTACGCACCAGTGCTAGTCAAGTTCGAATGGTCTCCTTAATTTGCAGAACAGGTTTTATTTTGTTGCTGTTCATGTGCATTGACTGGTTCACCGGCTGGTAGCATTTGGTAAGTGGCTTGAACACCAACATTTTCATTTCACACTTGCTCTCGAGTTAACAAAGGCAGCATCCCTCTTTTTCACGAATGGATTAATTCCAGAGGAATTCACTTCGGTACATTCTGCTATGATGGAATATTGCCTTGAATAATGGGGAAAAGCTGACGATATTCACATTCAGTAGTAGTACAATCTTCTCTACAAAGAGCTCCGAACACAGTGGAACAGAACGATCAACGCCGTTGCCGTCCAGAAACAGGTGGACGCAGCCGCGCGTAGCTGCGCCGCCGCCGCTTCAGCGGCAGCTCTAGGCGACCCACGCCAAACACCTCGCCGTGGCAGCCACCGCAAGCGTCGGCCTCCTCGGCGAGCCTGCGAGCACCGCGAGGGCGGCCCTCGCGGCCGCCTTCCTGGCCTTGGGGCAATGCCGGCGTGGCGAGAGGAAGCGGTCCCGGTGCGCGTCGAGGCCGCCCCCGCAGCTCCGCGACGGCTTGAGGCGCCTCCTGGCGGGCTTGGCCAGGTCCTCCAGGGAGGACACCGCCGCGAGCGACGCGAAGGACTGCGACTTGCCGTCGAAGAACTTGGACAGGCCCCTCCTGATCGGGAGGTGCGTCATGAGGGCGGACATCTCGAAGAGGTCGGCGGCGGAGCTGGAGGAGGAGGAGGAGGAGCTGGCCTCGTCGGCGAGGTCGGAGGAGGACGAGGAGGAAGTGGCCTCGGAGTCCGAGTCGGACGCCGAGCCGATGTCCTCGTCCTGCTCCTCGTAGGCGATCTTGTGCGGTGGCCCCGCCGCGACCATCATCCCGGCTGCGGGGTGGAAGAGGAGGTAGGCGTCCATCTGAGTCGCCATGAACGACGATCGATCAGATCAAGGGAAACGAAGCAGCAAGCAAATCGATGGAGATGCGAGAGGACGAGAGAGTGTGATGATTTGTGTTGTCGTCGGCCAGGGAAGCGAGGCTATAAAGGGGGAGGAAGAGGACGAGGGTAGGGGAAGAAGATAAGAAGGGGGCGGGCGAGCGGAGGAGATAAAAGCGCGAGTAAATTCAATGGTAGATTCGGCATTATCTCCTTCTGCTTCCTCTCTTCACGGGTGAGAGGGACGCGGCGGGGCGGGTGAGGGGATAAGGCCTCCACATGGTTTCCCTGCGTGCGGGCGTTGGGAGCCGCGTGTGTGCGCTTTTTGCTGACTGGGCCTGCGCGGCTGTGCTTCGACGGGGTGAGCTGATGAAGGAAGGGGGGGCCACGCACTTGAATTCCCTACCCGCGCCACGCGGGGTTTCCCAGTCCACTTGCTCTGCGGTCTGCGCTTACGACGACTAGCAGAGGTGTGGGGTGACTGGTACTTCTCCAGATCGGCCTGATCGGGTGACCTGGTAGCGTGGCATCCCCATCTTGTCTGTCTCTACTTTATTTATGAAAGCTACTGTGCACTTTCTTTTCTTTCCTGTTTTGTGGTACTGCATATTACTACTCCCGTCCCCCTGAAAAGAAAAAAACCTTGTCATTGTTCGTAGCCCAGAGTATAAAGTATTTCAGATTGTTTTTTTTGACATGCTTGTGGGATACATTCTTAACTTCAACGAGTTTTTTCTTCAGATTTTTTGGAACTCTTAAATACTGTTTTCTCGATTTTTTTTAAACGAGCTTGCTGGAGCTTGAGCTCACAAACACCACATCTAATTGTTGGCAAAGTTTTTCCCCTGGTAGGTATCATTGCTAGATGGATATTTGAATTATCCGCGTCCTTCCTTGAAAAGAAAGTAGAAATGCTAAAAGGTTTATGGAACTCAAATGAGACCTGCTGCTTCAGCTTAAGAGGTCCACTAACTGAAAATGGAAGAGAGGATTCTCCATGTTATTATGCATTCCTTTGTATGAGAGTGTCGGGACTGCTCCTCCCATAAAACTCACGGCTTCTTCTCTCTGACAGTTGTGGAAAGTCGACTAGTTTTGGCCCAACAGTTCCCTATCCTTTTGCGTATGCGAGGTTGGCTTGTCTTGATGTGCTTGATGCATCGTTGGATGAGAGTGGGTGCTTGTATCGTAGTTCGATGGCTTGGCCCTAGATGCATTGTATTGGTTTTTGTCTGGTTTTGGATAACAAATGTTTTTTCTTAATTATTAAGGGAAAAGGTAAAGGTTACGCCTCAGCTAATAAAATGATCAAACCCACGAATGCACCGTCCACGTCACCTAACCATCTTCTGCGAAGTAAACCAAGTTCAGTAAAGTGGTGATATTTTGGAAGTCACAGAGAAGAAGAAAAAAATCACATGGCCATGAGAATGGTACTGGCCTCTGCAATTAGTTTATCTGCTTAAGGGTACAGACTATTATAGTATTATATGTGGCTGTGGTTAGCTAAAGCTGGAGATCAGCTTAAGTGGGTAGGTTGCTCCTATCCACAAGTACCGGTCAACACACATCTAATTATGCATTGTTCTCGACACTGACAACAAAGGTATCATTTCTATTATCCTAGTCACACAACAAACAGCAGAAGAAAGGGAAGCTTTGAGCTTGTGGCTGAAACGGACTAGAAACTTCACTCGTATCATTTATATATTAACCGATAACCGTCGGTGCATCAGTGCATGATGACGATTGCGAATGTGATTTCTTTAAGACTGAGCATTCATCCATGATAAAAGATTATTTTTCGCATATTTTGCGACCAAAAAATCACCTACCTGATTAGGTTTATGAAAAACCAAAGCGATTATTCATTTACGGGGTGACCGGAATTGGGCGGGGCTCTCATTCTATCCTTTCCTCTCTCTCCTCGTTACAGTTCTTGAGAGCGCTCTCTGCTTCCCCGGGCCGAGCTGAAGCCCTCCTCGGCGGCGTTGCCGTCGGGGAGTGGCGGAGGCGACGCGCCGGTGCCCTCTCTATATATAGTAGTTGTAGGCTTTCGTGTGCTTGGTCCTATATGGTGAATAGGGGTAGAGTTTCAGATCTTCCCGGTCAGATCTGGAGCGTGTTGTGGCTGGTTGTCGCGCCGGCGGTGTGCTTTCGGGCATGCTCGTCGTTGGGGAAGCCTGGCCCGGAGATCTCCTTCAATAAGACTGTGGACCGGAGCTGGTTCGTCCTGGTGCACGCGCGCAGCGCTGGACGGCTGTTGCCCCCTCGATTCGTTGTGCTCCCGAGGTGGGAGGGCAGCGACCGGGTCCTTTGTGCGAGCTCCTTCAATAAGCGCGTTCGTCATCAGCGTTACGGTGGTACCGCCCTCTTCTACTTCTTGGCGCCCGGCCGTGGAGGCGGGGGAGAAGGCATGGTGGGCGCTGCTTCTGCTTCCTCCTGACGACGCCGCTCGATGCAAGGGCGGTCTTCATGGTGCACATCCTCATCGGCCTTGGGTGCGGAGCTACGCCGGTCGTCACGACGTGACGATAGATGGGCGGTCTCCGACGCGCCGACGACTCTTCTGGCCGAAGTACTGGTGGCGAAGCTTTGTGCTCACCACCTTCTTCAACCTCCAGGCGTCATGCCACTGCGGAGGCCCTATTGCTTGGCGGCCGTGCTGTGCCACGGCGCACTCGTCGTCCCAAGTGGTGATATCCCCGGCGACGGCGAGGTCGATGCTGAGCAACTTTCTGGACCTGATTGCGTTCCCCAATCTTTGTTGGAGGTCCTCACTACAAATATTCAGGGTCATGTTTGTAATTTCCTTTTCTTTCTGGGCCCTGCTGTAACTCGTGATATAACCCTTACTACGTATTAATGCAGTGTCTTTTATGTTAAAAAAAAGCGATTATTTATTTATTTCTCGTTCACGATCGACGTCGGATGCTCTGGCCTCCAAGACACGAAAATGTTAAAATGAGGCCGTGTGGTTAGTGGGCCGTATGGCTTTGCAGAAGCAACTAAATTGGACCGAGTTCTGATTGGGACCAAGCTTTGGATGCAACATCACGGACTGAACTTCACCAGTTTTTCAGCCTTCGAATGCAAAAGAATTTTCAAAATGTCATAGTTAGAATTCGCAATTGTTAAAGAAATATCAAAATTGTCAATAATGGAACAATCACCGGATTAAGTGTTTTATTACGGTGGACCAGCCAACGACCATCAGTGTTTTTTATTTATTTTGGTAAAAGAGGTCAATATGTTAAACCAACATTACGTACAAGCGCCGAAACAACGCCAATAGCCACAACAGGGACATAATCACATAATCAAGACCGAACCAAGCGCCCGAGAGATCATTTTTTTGGCACCATGAAATTTACCATCAGAAGTCACAAAGCCAAGAAACAAGGATATCATCCACAATGATATGAAAAATCAGGTCAAAAAACTGGAGGTTAGAGGGAAACAAAAGCACATGGGTTACAGCTGGAGGTTGGATCTCATCAGTGACACCATATATTTGAACTAAGAGCTTGTGCGACGTGGTAAAAAACTAGTGTCTAAGAAAATTTAGACCAAGATCTAACCATTGGAGCGTGGTAAAATATTGGTGGCTAAGAAAAAGATTCCTAGGCTATTCGACGGTTCTCACTGGTTGAGGGTAAACGTTTAACGTTGGAGCACATTCATTTTGTTGGAATCAATTTCACTTTTTTCCTTAGACACACCCACACTCTGCATACGCTTTAACTTGCCACTTTAGGAAAATGAAAGGAATCATGGTATTTTCCTCGGACTCGAACTAACTTTTCATCGTAGGGAAAATAAAGTACTTCCTCCGTCCTAGAAAGAATGTCATTTCTTTGTCTAAAGTTGAATATATCTAGACACTATTTAGTGGTCAGATACATTCAAATTTGAACAAAGAAATGACATCATTTTTGGGACGGAGGTAGTACATGAGTTACAACTGGAGGTTGGATCTCCCAATAGACACTACATAAACCACAATAGGCAACATATTAGGTTCACAAAATATTTCTGATATTTACATGGGGGAACTCAAAGGAAAGCAACGGAGAAGAAACAATAGTAGGGCCAGCCTCAGTATTGACCTCTCACTTTGTGGACGAATCAAAAGAGAGAAATGCTAGATATTAGAAATCATAGTGGGTCTTGTTTACCACAAACTCTCCGGTAGAGATTAGACCCTGCAAAGGACTTTAACTTCAGGATACATCTGCCTGACAATTTTGCATAAAGACAATGTATTTGATTAAAATTTGAGTTTTATATTGACTAGATCCCTCTAGTCGACATGTTTGATCATTCGATTGGTATCAGAGTCAAAGACTCCCATTTTGTACTTTACCGTTTAGAGAGCAAAGATGGAGAACGAGGTGCACAGACAAATAATTGAGTCCACTAAACAACTTGAGGTAGTGTGAAAAGAGCCTATTGAAGGGAAGAGAGCATCATCGCTTTCCTGATTGAATGAGAAGGCTGCGAAGTCCATCTGAGGGTCGCCTTTTCGTGCCACCTAAAGATGGAATTCCACACTACACTAAGGTGGGCTTGGAGTGCGTCTCTTCAACGCAAGGCTTTCATCTAGCTAATACCAGTTGCGCACCTACTCTTGATGGTGAAAATCTACGGTCAGTGGAAAGATCAGATGAGTGGAAAAGGCCACCGAGTTCATTGGGTTGCTTGTTATCATGTGTCGGTTGGGAAGCCCCAAACGATCTGGATCGCCCTGAATCTTCCAAGAAGTGGTATGGAGATCACGTCAAGATCGACCACTAGTGGAAGGGTTCTCACTTTGTGGGGAGCTCATGACTGAAAAAGGCCAGCCCCAAGACAAGTCATCATATATTTATAAGAAAAAAGTCTTATGTTCATTCGAGGGATCGATCCTATGGATGGTCATACACCATTCCTTCGTCGCCTCATGTTTTCTCTATAGTTTATTTCCTGTTTGTCGCTACTCCGCGCAAGCGATTTGTTTTTGCATGTTGAGCCTCCATCATGCTCGTCTTCCACCCCCTAAGTCCTCCGTCTCCCACCGTTCATCGAAACCAGCGTCGATCGACAAGCCTCCATGGAAGCTTCTCCTCATTGTCTCGACATTGAACACGTAATCGAAGACATCCATAGTAGAGCTCAAGGGATGATGGATTCCATGTGGGATGAGTTCAGACTCACTAGATCCGGCTCCAATGAGCTGGATACGTCGTCATCGATCCCAGACAACGAGGTCTACGATCCTAATTGAGGTTAGTAAATTTGCTATTTTTCGATGTTGCATCTTTTTTGAGATGCTGCCTACTTGTATGTGTTCTGCTATGAAATTCCAAGGTTAGTATCGTCATATTTGTTTGTTGCCTACTCATGTTCTTTTACTACATATAAGTGCTTTAGATGCCATTTATACTGTTTTAATCCATAGTGAGATGAAATGTTGCAACAATGTTATAATGGTATAGAAATTTGCTGCGTAGCATGGGGTATGTGATGGGGTATGTTGTAAAGATTGGACGGCTGAGATTTCACGTTATATGACGATTAGACGGACACGGAGGATCTAGGGTTTCCATCCCGCAGAGAACGCTTAGCGGTGTCCATATTTTTTATTACTCTTTTCTCACTGAACAAAAGAGAGTCGGAGCAGAGGACTCCAAATAATCTTGGTGTGAAATTTGGTTAAATTCGTTTCATATTTTTTTTCGATCTTACATATTGTATTTTGCTTAGCTATATCGAAAGACTAAAGTAGAATAGTTTTGCTCCAAAAACTCTAAAACCAGGAAACCCCAGCCCCCGCCTGCCGCCCCAAGCCGCGCCGCCTCCTTTCTGCTCGCCATCCGCAGTACTCCATGGCCTGCGCCGGCTCCGCGCGGAAGGTGTCGGCCGTGCTGTACCACTACCCGTGCCCGGACGGCGCGTTCGCCGCGCTCGCCGCCCACCTCTACTTCTCCGCCGCCGCCCTCCCCGTCCGCTTCTTCCCCAACACCGTCTATGACCCTATCAGGTACTCTTGCGGAACCTGTACCTGACCTACCGTAATATCAATGCACGAGATCGAATCTGTAGTCAGCACTCGCTTTCAGGTGGCCGCTTCGATAGCTTTAGTGAAATTTGATAGAGCTTTTCCTTTCCAATGTTCAGGTGTAGTTTCACTTTCAGGTAATCATGTGTTGTTCACTTTGACAAAGTCCTGGCGTCGTTTCAGGTGCTTAAGCTAAAGGTGTCTCGAATTTTTATGCATTCTGTATTCCCTCTAATAAATCACCTCAAGTTATTAGGAATTATATCTCACATAAATAGGGCGCATGCTAGTAGTCATATTATCATTGGGAGACGAAGTTTGGCATAGTCTGAACTGGGTGGAGTATTTTTCATTTGGATTTCAGTACATCATCAGTCGTTACTGCTCGAAAGGCTCAGAATGATGATTTTGTGTTCCTCCTATTATAACCTCGACTGTATTGGTTTCCCTTTTGCAGGAGCGATGGTCTTCCGTTTGATGAAATCGAAGATGTTTACCTTCTTGACTTTGTAGGGCCTCCTGGTTTTGTTGCTGATATAGCCCCGAAGGTTCAGAGGTCTGCAAACATTCATCTCCGAGTGTTTACCATTATGTTGCATTATCTGCGTTCTTGTTTGATATGAATTGTATGATTAATATTAGATTCATCCAGATATGATTCTTCCTAATTTTATGCACTCTAGGATGGCATTGTCAAGGCTAATCTTAATCTTTAACTAGTAAGAATAACACACTATGGCCTTCAACCATTTGGATATCGTGAAACTGTGAATCGTGCACTTTTTCTTTGCAACACTAGGATACTTCTAAGTGTTTTCTGTTTTCCACTGTTATACTCTTAGTAAATCGTAAGGCTGCTTCCAGAAGTTTGTGTGAGAATGGCACACTTGGAGACACTTATAATTGTTTTACCTTTTCCAGCGTAACAATCTTAGACCATCATAAGACTGCCATGGAAAGCCTGTGTAGGGGAGTCACACTTGGAGAAAATGTGAATAAGGTGATTGACATGCAACGGAGTGGAGCAACAATTGCTTTCGACTACTTTAGCAACAAGTTGTTGACAGAAGTTAGTACTTCACGGAATCATGGAAGTGGTAATGCCGTAACTGAAGTGAAATATCTACCTGACAACAAACTTGAAATGGTACACAAGCTTTTCAAGTTTATCGAGGATGGAGATCTATGGAGGTGGACTATTCCGAATAGCAAGGCCTTTAGCAGTGGCCTCAAAGATCTGGACATTGAATTCAATGTAAATGCAAATGGAAAGTTGTTTGATCAGGTAACGACTTATTTTTCACTCCCCTCGTCCCAATGTATATGGCTTCCCATATTTCGAGATTTAACTATCACTACCAACTAGACCAATAATATACGAGTCATGTGCCATAAAAATTATGCAATTAGAAATTTTCTCCAAAATGAATTCAATGATTGCACAATTCAAATTTCATTGGTCAAATTGATGGTCAAACTTGTACCTCAAAATGAATGGGCGCCATATAAACTAGACGGAGGGAGTAGTATTAGTGTTTTTCTGCAGTAGAACTTCCTCCTCTCACTTGAACAGGCATGTTCAACACCTTTTATCACTTTATATTGTGTTGTGTTGGTCCTTTTGTTTTTGCTTTTTTTGTATAATAATCAGCTCCAGGCTGCTGCTCAATGAAACAATTGCTTGAGTTCTCATTACCAACTTAACATCATCGCGTGATCACATTTAGAAATGGTGCTGTTACCTGTTTAGCTATCATTGCTTGATGATTACATCATATACTGTAGCTGTAGCAAAATAGCAACATCAGCTGATCATACCTTACAAATCTGATTTCCAATACCTTTCTTTATTGTGTGCTGATTTTATTGCAGTTGCTGGAGTTGGATCCTGACCAAGTAGTTTCTCGGGGACAAGTAACATTATCGCAAAAGCAAACATTAATTGACGATTGTTTGGAGAAGTCCTATGAAATTGCACTAGGATGTGGCCAGTTTGGGAATTGTCTGGTAAAATAAATATGCCTATCCTTTGTTTGTTTTGATTCTTCTCTATAAACTTTTGTTCTATGCATGACAAGTTTCCTCCATGTTATGTCAACAGTCCATGGTGATGGATGTGAAAATCTGAAGTGTATTACTACACAAAGATGTATTGAAATTATTCTTGCCTAAGTACAACTAATATATCATTAACTTCCAACTTCTGTAGTAAATCTCGAGTAAATTCTGTTTTCCTACTTGATTCATGTGGTTATTTTTTACTTTTAGTAGAATATCAACAGTTTCTTTATGATAGCAGCGTGTTCCGTCCAAGTTACCTATTTCCGCTAGACTGTATTGTAGAGATATTTATTTACCCGAGGACTATAGGTTGAGCACATTTTACCCTTGTGCTGAAGATAAATGGGTCTAAGCAATCTGCAGAAGTTGTGTGATGTCAGAGTGCATTTGGTAGGGAGGGTTCTGCAGATACACCTACAGGTTCTGGGAGACAGGGAATGTTACACATGCACCTTGATAATTTTGACACATTCAGGCTTTTGTTTTCGTTTAAGCCATGAGTTTAACCTTCACTCCTTCAGTGACCATTTTGTTTATTCAAACACATTCGAATGTATGGTCCTCTTAACTTAGGATAAGCTTTGGTTTTGCATTTTTACCAACAATACTGGATCTATAAATTAGTCATCTTGTCACTCAGGCCGTCAATGCCGATGCTATTGCAAAGTTGAGAAGTGAACTCGGAAACCAGCTAGCTAACAAGAGTCGGAATAATAATCTGAGGCAAGTGTCACGTTCCCCAGTTTGTATATTGATCTATAATAATCTGAGTTGTTTCTCATCTATTATCTAAGATATGATTTCGACTTCACTACACCATGTTGTCATAAGCTCATAGTGTCAATTGTGTTCTGTTTTCTTCAGGGGTATTGGCGCGGTAGTTTATAAAGTTCCTGAACTGAATAATGATCAGATGCTAAAAATAAGTCTGAGAAGCTTGGAACAAGAAGACACAACTTCTATCTCTCAGGTAACTTTTCTCGCTTACGGATTTGTAAGGTTGCAGTACATAGCTTGTGAAAGGGCTCAGGGTCAAGACTTGTTAGCTTATAAAATTTGTTGTTTGATTGTGTTTCTAGGAATACGGTGGTGGGGGGCATCGAAACGCAAGCTCGTTTCTGTTGAGTGTTACAGAATTTGAGAGGTGGAAGGTTGGAGCTGAGCCTTCCAACACAGAAACTGCGTAGTCCGTCCGGCTCTCTCTACTTCTCCAGCAATCAAGCAAGTGTTAAGGTTCAGAACGAAGAAAATACAGGGATGGACGTAAGTTGGTTTTATGTTTGGGGGGACGCAGCCCATCATGATGCAAAGGAGCACGTAGGAACATGCCTGGAGACTTTATTCAGCATTGTGCTGTCATGCCATGCCTTATTGTTTGGCTCATGAATATGCTGGGTCCTAGGGAACAGGGCTTGCTTTACAAAGTTCACGGAAACTGATGGGCATCCATGTAACTGTACTTTGTAAGCTAACCTAGACCGTTGACCTCTACAACGGACAAGCTTGTACCGACTTTCATAGTGAAATATAACCCTCATCGAAGATTTCACCCAAAGATGAACCAATTTAAGGTAACGCCATACACCGGGGCGTTGAGGCTGCACAGCTCAACGCTGCGGGTGAAGGCATTGAGGTTCATCGCCACGTTAGGGGCGGAGGCAGGATTAAATCTTAAGGGGGGCCAAACATGGTAATCCTCAATTAGGGGGGGCAAACATAATGTTTTTCTCTAAAAATCTTTTCTAGACAAGGCTTATGCCTAAAAAATTCTTGATATTGCATGGCATAGGGGGGGCCAAGGCCCCTGTCGGTCCCCCCTAGCTCCGCCCCTGCACGGAAAATATTTTCGATGATGGTTTATTTCGTGTTAAACTCTCATTTAATGGTCAGATTTGTCCGTGTTTTTTCACGCTTTCATAAGCAACGGTATTACTGTTCTAGTAATTGGCAACTTGACAAGGATTCAGGTGAACTGCCACGAAGTTTTTGATAAATGAGGGCCCGTTTGTAATGCCCTTTTTTCTTGTTCATGTAAGGTATTCAAATAGGATTTTCTGCACCACAGAGCATCCTCAAAGGTGAGCCCCATTTGTTTGCCACATTTATTCGTTCGGGGCTGTACGAACAAATAGGGATTGACAAGATTACCATGGTTCCAACCGCCATTTATCCACAGACATATGTCAATTTGCCCCTGAAGTGCAAATAGAGCTCGTTTCCAAAAAAAAACTGAATCCGCATTTTTTCGTTTCAAAAAAATTTCTGAAAACAATCATAGTTGTAAATAATATCTAGTTCGACCACTGTAAAAAAAATTCAATCACAAATTCGATGTATTCTAACCTGGAAAAAAAGACAAATACGTAGATCTGAATCAGTGCACAGTCTCAAATTTTTCACACTGGTAGATCTCAACTTTATCTACAACTATGTTTATTTAGAACTTTTAGAAACAGAAAAATGCAGATTCAATTTTGTTTAAAAACCGAGCTCCCTAGAGCTCAACTTCCATATCTCCGCACTCCCATTTGCCCATCTTTTTTTCTTCTATGTTCTCATTTTTTTCTAATTCTACGACATAATGATGCATATGAACTCAAACAACAAACTTGATGGCGTGGATCACATGTTCGCTGGGAGACCCCAAGAGGAAGGATGATGCAGCAAAGCGGCAGTTTTCCTTCGATTACAAAACTAAGGTTGTCGGATCCAGTAGGACTTGGAGAAGGCTTAGCGAGGTGTCAATCTACTCTGGCGCTTATAGATCAATGCGGATCTTCACATAATCACAAACAAGTACTTTGCCCCAGCGAAAACAGAGAGGTTGTCAATCTCTCCGGCTTGCCAAACACAAATAATTAAATATGCAAGTGTAAAAATATGAAGAGAGTGAAATATGACCAACAAGTAAATAATGATGAAAAACTATTAAAACGGTTGTAAGCAGTGTAGAAAAATAGGACCAGGGTCCACAGTTTACTAAAGGTGTCTCTCCAAAAGATATACATGATGGGTAAACAAATTACAGCATTGCAATTGACAGAATTGTAGGCGCATAGCAATGCTATCATAAAACAATAGAGTTCACCGTTTCATCTAATATGTGCATTACGTCAAAATACATAGACCGTTTTCCAACTGCATCTATTACTAATAATCCACCCCGGTATCGCTATCCAGCATGTCACCCAAAAGTATTAAGTTGCAAGCAACAGATCATTGTAATAAGCAAAATGCATAATGTAAGCAATGTAAATAACACAAGGAAATCACACCGCTGTTTTCTCCCTAGTGGCAACAGCACAAATCTAGCCTTAACCGTTCCTGTCACCAAACTCAGACAAAGAGAGGCATGAACCCACTATCTAGCATAAATACTCCCTCATAAAACGCTAATAATTACTTGGCCAAAGCATCCACTAGCATCGGAGAGCATGCAAGATCATAGATAAAACACAACACAAAGATGAACAAAATTAATGATTTCCACAATTCATCGGATCCATACAAACACAATCACGTAGCAGTTATAAATAATATGATCTTGATCATGATAGGCAGCTCACAAGATCTAAACAATGGAGCACAAGGAGAAGAGACAACCATCTAGCTACTGGTATGGATCCATAGTTCCGTGGTGGACTACTCACGCATCACTCCGGAGGCAGGCATGGTGGTGTAGATGCCTCCGGTGTCGATTCCCCTCTCCGGCAGGGTGCCGGGAAGAGCTACAGAACCCTCCCGAACTAGGGTTGGAGATAGCGGCGGCCTCAGACGTATTCTGGAAAATATGATCGGCCTTCCTCTGTTTTTAGGTCAGGGGTGAATTTATAGGCGAAGAGGCGACGCGAGGCGGTGGATGAGGGCCCCAGGTGGGACCCAGGCGCGGCCAGGGGGGGGGGGGCGGCTAGGTGCCACCTGGAGGCTGTGGGCCTCCCCTCCGGGCGTCCTTCTGGTTCCGTCTTCCTTTCATATTGGAAATAATTCCCGTAAATTATCAGCGCAATCCGAGAAACTTCCCAGAACAACTTTTCTGAAACAAAAAGACAACAGAAAACAGGAACTGGCACTGGGCATCTTGTTAATAGGTTAGTTCCATAAATCATGCCAAAATGATATAAAACATTATAAAAACACATGTGGCACTGATATATAATCAAGCATGGAACATAAAAAAGTATAGATACGTCAGAGACGTATCAAAACTCAACACATAATTCAAATGAAATAGTTTAAATATATAATTCAAGCGACATAGTTCAAACATAAACTTTAGACGACATAATTCAAACACAAATCTAAACGACATATTTCAAGCACGTTCATTTGACATAATTACCACTTCTTCTTAGGCCACAACATGGTAGACACAAATTTTGTTTCCATCAACATCTCTTTGCAATTGTCGATAATCTACTATAGAGGGGCAGCGAGAAATGCAATAATATAGGTTTTCGTAATTTGCTTTACTCACTGGTGTTTGAAGTGTAGCAATTGGGTAAGAATTGCTCAAGATAACTTATCTTTGGTGTACTTAAGTAACTGGGGATACATATAAATATGGTTTTGATCATTTTTGAGATTTATGGCATATACTAATATCAATATTTTAGTGAAGTTTTAGAACAACGAAACTTCATATTTTGTGGAGCTTGGTAGAAGCAAAAAATTTGATGAATTTTCTAAGTTGTTTTCAAGCAATAAAGATGGGGTTCTTATGTAAGTCTGTGAAATAGAGAATTTTAATACGAAAGTATTAGTTTCAAATATCGGTATAGGGTGACATAGTGATGGATTTAGAATATATAGGATGACGTGGGTTTTGCTAAGTCCATGGTTGCTTCACAACATCATTTGGCCAAATATTTGGGATAGCAAAATGGAAATCCAAAAGAAAAGCCACCAAAAAGCAAAATATTCAAATAAGAACCGAAGGGGAAAAATGGCATGTTGCAACTTTTAAGTATAGGAGCGACTAGTTTTCACGTGATTAGGAATTAATTTAATTTTCAGTCAAATAATATCATCAATTTCAATTGTAACACACCTCCGATAAAATCTCAGGTGCAATTTATGTGCAACTCTTGTGTAATTGAGAAATTTTTAGTTGCAACAGAGAAAATTTTAGTTACAGCCTTTTTGCAGATGAAACAAATCATAGGTATTTGCAGCTAGTTTTATGGTGTCTTGGATCAACACAATTTTAGAAGAAAGCATGTGCAAAAGTTTCATCAATTTCTATACGCTTTAAGCTGCTTTCACGCCTCCGCTGCCACAAGCCCTCCTCTCCCATCCCCTCAGCCCCCGCCATCGTCGGAGGAGGCCGTCCAACAACGGACGGTGTTGGTGGGGCATATCCTCCCTCCAATAATCCTCCCTCCCCCGCTCGAATCCACCCCAATGTCGACGAACGCATGATGGGCCGTTGCAATCTGCTGCCGATTTCGAGCCGCCGCCGACGAGCAGGATGTGCACGGATGGGATTCACCCCAGATCGGCCCTGCCACGGGCATTGATTTACGACATCATGCCATCGGCGTGCGACCAAGATCCATGGGGATACATGCCGCCCCCATTGGCGGACGCGACTCTACCTGGACGGGGCCGTCGATCCTTCGTGGGCTAGTCCGCACGGGGTCAACCTCCTTTAGGTGTTCGGTGCCTGAGAAGATGGGGTGGATGAGGCTTCGATGCCCATGATCGCACTAGATTCAAGCATGGGACCGATGCGGGTCTCCACAGCGCCACCAAATCGTTATCGACAAGAACATATCCTGTACCGCCGACTCAATTTCGGTGAGGTCGGACATATGGATCTCTACCTAATCGTTGGAGTCCCGCTTTGGAGTGGTTCCGACCACCAAGCATGGCGACACCATCGTGGGCAGCAAGGACGTGAAGATCGGCTCAGGAGAAAGGTTAACCCGGCACGGATCAAGAGTATATTCGTAAAATTGGTACTCCCTCCGATCGATATTAACTTTGTACTAACTCTGCTACTTTAATATGAATTGGAGGGAGTGGAAAGAAGACATACAAATATATAAAGCCATATGTTCATCTACAAAATCGAAGAACCATAAATTCAAGCACGTGCAAGCATATGGTCATAGCCTTGCACGTACGCTGGCTAGAACTCCGCGTCTACCGATCTCGCGCCCGAACTTCTTAAGAGTCGCCGCCTCCAAGGAGACGAGCACGTGCGCGCTGCCATCGTCGGAGCCTGCAGCCAACAAGTAGACCCAGCCGCCGCGCACAGCCTCCGCCCGGGTCATCACCCGCGGCTTCCCCCACCCGAAGTCCGCCTCGTACGTGCGCAGGTGGTACCAGCTGTTCATCCGCAGCTCCGTCTCCGGCAGGTTCCCACGGTCCTCCGGCCGCCCTCCCTTCTCCGCCATCTCGAAGTAGTCGACCGCCGACCTCAGCAGCCCGTCGTCGAACCGCTCCGTCGTGGCTTTCACCCTGCTCGCGACGGAGGCCAGCGTCTCCGACACGACGTCCTTCACCGCGGCGGTGGCGAACACGTTGACGACCCCGTTGCCGAAGTACCCGTCGGGGAGCGGTGGCTCAAGGCGACGCCTCACGTCCACCGGGAAGTTCATGCGCGTGGTGGCCTCCGGGTCCAGCCGGCGGGCGACGCAGACGCACTGCCAGACGAGAGCGCTCACGGCGCAGAACGCGCTGACGCCGCCACACCGGCGCTTGAGGCCGTGCAGCTGGTCCCTGGAGATGGTGAAGACCTCGGTCGCGACGACGGACGTCCCCGACGAGGACGACGAAGACGGCTCGTGCATGGTCAGCCTGCTGCAGAACACGGGGACGGTTTCAGGGCGGATCAGAGGCGGGGACCGCGCGCGGAGGAGGGCGCGGTCGTGGCACGGGAACTCTATTATCGCGGCGCCCTCTCCATCGTCCCTGCAGTAGCTCGCCCACGTCCGGAGGAAGTGGAACATGCTGGAGCCGTCCACGACGGCGTGGTGCGCCGCGGTGCCTAGGACCACGCCGCCGCACTTCAGAAAGGTCACCTGTACGGCCAGTATGACGGAGGACGGCTGAACGGGCGGACGGAACAGCTTCCTCAGCTCCGGCGACGAGTTGGAGCCGCCGAAGTCTTCGACGGTGTGGTGATCGGAGTGGGCGACCACGAAGAGCGCGCCCTCCGCGTTGCAGTCGATCTCGATACGGCCGTCGGAACCCGCGCCGAGGCGGCCGGCGAGTGGGTAGAAGGGAACCAGCGCCTTCGCCAGGGACCTCTTGAGCTTGTCCACGCTGAAGAAGTCGTCGGCGGCGGCGTCGACGTTGTTGTAGACGTGGACGAGCGGGGTGTGGCCTCGGTTGGCCAGCACCAGGTCCAGCGGGGAGAGCCAGAGGGCTTCCCGCGGCGTCTCGTCGCTCGGCACCACAAGGCAGGACTCTGCCACTCGTAGGGCTGATCCCGAACCCATATTGTGTTTTCGTTTTTGTGTCCAGCTGAAATCCCGTCGGTGCTAATTAAATAAGGTGCAACAGTGGATCCGGCGAAGAAAGTATACACAGCAAGTGTCAAACGTCAAGTGTTCGTCTTTGAGTTTGACACTGCTTGGTAGCGAAACCAGATGACATGTGCTAGAACTAGAAGGCTTTTCGCGGCGTCACGCCTGACGCCGCCGCACACGAGCACGTACTTGTCTTCGCGGCGGCTTTGCAAGAATTCTATCTTAATTATGTCAACATGCTGAGAACTGAGATGCACCGTTACGAGCCATTGGAGGAAGCAAAATTAGGTGGTACAAACTTATAGATTCCTTGCACCGGCGTATGTAGATAAACCGATGCAAAACCTTTGAAGATGTTGAAAGGGGCCACATGTCATTGGGACGAGAGAGGGAGCGAAAGTACGTGTTTGAACAGAAATCCTAGACCTACAGACTGATTACCTACGGAATGAGTCTTACGTCCGCTTCTAATTAATCCCTACCTTTCCACGCCCCCGTTGAAATTTTCCTTGGATCCACCGGCCCCTGACCAACTATCACCGTCGGCTGTTCTTCTCCACGAGAGGGAGGGAGGCGGCGGCCTAGGGTTTCAACCCTAGCCGTCGCTGCCGCTGCCATCTGCACCTTTTGCGTCGTCTTCGTCCGTGAATTGACGGGTCCCCGCCTCCTCTAGATGCCACTCTGGCGCTAGGAGGGGTGGGGACCTCGGACCTGCGCACGACGCTATTGAAACGTCCTTAATGTTAGAGTTTAGTTTTGGTTGTCGTCTTCTTCGTCAATGTAGAAGGCTTCGTCTTCAATAAGTGATCTTTAGCTTACAGTTCGACAGCGAGATCTCCTTCCTGATGTCAATGGTAGCGTTGAAAGATTAAATTTGTCTAGGTATGGTACTTCCGATATTGCTTCGCCAGATCAAGTTTAGATTTCTTCTCATGGTTGCCGCGAGGAGGTATGTCCTTGCAATATTTGTCCTGGCTGCTACGTCCTCGGCAATGGTGTTTCATACCCTCGGCTCCCTACGACGTCGACCAAGCGGTTCGGTTGCTTTTCCCTGAAATACTGGTGGTGGTACTCCTGTCGATGTTTGTCGATTACTTTAATGGCTGACTGAGTGCACGTAGCCTTGGCACTGCGGCTCAAAATTAAAATTATGGGAAAACCCTCGTTGGTATTTACATGTATATGTTGGCATCTATGTGTAGCGCCCTGACCCCAGAGCTATACAGTGAAACGTTGTGCAACCGGTCATGCTACACAATCAAGGGTTACTGGGGTTACCAATCCCAGGCCAAAACACATTGGCAGGCGTGCTCGGAATACATCATCGGCACACAACACCTCGATCATGCCATAAGCTCGGACATTGCTTTCACGTATAACAAAGAGACCAAGACTGCGGAACAACTGGCACATCACAGACTCTACGACACAAAGAAATCATAGAGCAGCTCGTATAATTGAGAAAGATACAAATGACACATCAGAGGTCACAGACCCATCATTGCACAAGCGGAAGCAAAGTATAGTTGTCTAAACAACAAGATCGAAATTATGGCCTAAGAGGCCTACACATAACATAACCCATGCCAGCTTGTTCCGACGTCCCAAGCTGCCACCTGGGAACCCCAGACTACTCGTCGATGTCAACGTAGAACCCACCTTCCTGTTCGGTGACGTCCTCCTCTGAAACAGTTAATAATCAACAAAGCAAGGCTGAGTACGACGTACTCGCAAGAATTAGTAGGGCGATATAGGCCCGATGCTGACGGAGGCTCTAATGCTGTATAAGTAGTTGTTTTTGCAGAAAGCTAGTTTTTATCCTTCCGAAGACTAAGACTCATGGCACCGTCTACTCAGATGTTTTCACAAGGGGATAAGATAGTAAACTTTTCTTCTTCGGTTCCCATGGAACCTACTTTCATCAGAGTCACCACTTAACTCCACCAAGGCACTCCCTCGAATCTCCCTCGAGGAAATGAACCTTTTATCACACGTTGATTATGCAACCTCTAGCTGCCATATCCATTAAGTTAATGTTCTCTATGATCTCGTAGTCCGTTCCCAAGTCGTCCATAACCGCGGACACGGCTTTTCGAAAAGATTTAACCCTGCAGGGGTGTACTATTTGAAAGTCGCCAGGTTCCCGAGGGACCTCCCAGCTTCTTATCCATTGGTACCGTCCGGCTCACCTAGTTGGCCCTCTTCCGGGGAAGGCCGGCAAGCAGGCGCGGTTAAACCTTTACCTCGCGTGAGACTATCCAAGAGTCATCTGTGGCCACAGGGCAAGTTTACCCAGCCTCAGCCCCTGCCCCATCGCCACGTCCTAAACACCACCATCCTCATCATTCCTTTTTCCGCTCACACACACGCGCGCAAATGGAAATAGCAAACTAGAGGACCCTTGGATACGCCCGCACAAGTTATTCAGTTAGTGAGGCGCCCATACACCCACCAATGGAAGCACGCTAGTCTTGGTTCTAGAGACAAGAACTCGCACCTAGGGGCAAGAATGAGGCAACCCACCATCCCCGATGGCAACTCATCCCAGCCTTCTTAGCAATTTAATTAAGCATCACATGTATCCACCATGCCCGAATCATTCCATCAACATCATCAATATGGAATTTAATCAACGGACATAACTAGCATACGACTAAGCATGGCTAAGCATAGCTAAGCATATAAATACAACCATTATATCTTTGTCTCCGGCCAACACATCAAACCTATGGTTCATAGGAGGGGAAACATGTGATGGTTCGGGGAAGACATGCATTTGTAGGATACTCTAAATCTTGATCAAAAGAGACATTTGAATCGCATGCAATATTATGGTGGACAAAATAAGTTTGTAAAACAATTGGATGCTATATGCCAAGAAGGTTAGGTTAGTTCTTGCCTTGCTGATAGAACTGGGCGCGTTGATCGTCGAGGTATTGTGGTGGAACCTCGACTCCTGAATCTAACGAAACACAAACAACACAGAAAACGAAATAAATAACACGAAATACAAGGTGCAATGCACAATCATGATGATATGGACATATTATGCATTGAAAAGGTATTGGGCATGTCCCACAAGTTAAATGGAACCCCTAAATTAAATATTGCAATTAACGGGTTAGAACTCCATCTTTAACTTAGTGAATTAGGTGAATATCCAAAATGTCCAGTACTGAATTATGAGGTAAATATGCATGAAAATGACATTATTTGATAGATATTAACCCACTGATCGATTTGGTACCTTGTTTGCATTTTTCCGATTAACGGTGAAGAAATAGTGATTTAAACGGTTAAGCAATTTTAAATCATTTTAACCAATTCGAAAATGACATCAAAGTAAAAGTTATTTGCATGCTGTGATATTAACATAGGTAGATAGCATTTGCTTTGCTGGTCATTTTGGTATATCATTTGCAATTTTTGAAGTAATATTCACCAAGTTATGATTTATTCAAAAAGGGATTTAAATCTGCCATTTTAGTATTCAGCAGTTAAAGGCAATTTATTTTGACAAATTAAATTAACCAATGGTACTAACAGATAGATATTAATTCTCTGAACAATTTGGTACCTTATTTGTAATTTTTGGACCAATATTCAAATTATTATGAATTTCCCAAATAGCAATTTAAATCTGCCCTTTTTATATTTAATTAAAACAGGCAATTTACATTAGCCAATTAATTCAAATAAAGGCACTAACATGTAGAGTTTATCTAGCTGAGCATTTTAACATATTATTTGCATTTTTCTGAAATATAAAACTCTAGATATGAATTTTCCAAAAATTTGAATAACTCTCACATGATTTGCATTTCACAATTTAAATTCATGTTTTTGAAATTCATTAGCATGTGAGAGATACATATTTGGAAAGGTTATGAAAAAGTGAACAATTTGATATAAGGTACACAATTTTCTGATTTACCATTTATTAGAAAATGCAATATTTAACTCTCTGTTAATTTTCTGAATTTCCAAAACATGAACAGGTGATGTCACGCTGATGTCATCAGGGAGGGCAGCGGTAGGTTGATCATCGATTCGTCGTCTCGGCGCGGAATTGGGTGCGGGCACCTGCTGTAACAGCTAGAGGAAGCAGAGAGGAGCAAGGGGCAGCGGCGGGTTGGACCAAATGGTCACCGGAGAGCCGGCGGCGACCATCGGAGCGGCGGCGGGCGGCGGTGCTCGGTGAGAGCATAGCACAGAGGGTTAGGGAGAGGGTGGAGAGCATGGGGAGCACCGTGGGCTCACCCTGGAGGTGATGGCGAGGACGGCGAGGTCGGAGGCGGGACGACGGCGACGCGGAGGTGCTCGACAGAGCTCGGCCGGCGCGGAAGGGGGCGACGGCGTGCTCGCGGGAGGGAGCCTCCCGGATCGATTCCGCCGGCGTGGATGGAGAGGAGCTCGAGGCGGAGCTCATGGCGGGGTCGGCTGGCTTCGGGGCGGCCGGACTCGACGGCACGGTGCGGCGGCCGGAGGCGGGAAAATGGCGGCGGCCGGTGGGCTAGGGTTAGGGTTCCAGCGGGGAGGAGAGAGGGAAGAGAGGAGAGGGCGCGGCAAGCTCCACTTAACCACGAAGGGGGGCCAGGGAGCGAGGTGCAGGAGGTCGACACGGCGACGGCAGCGGCAGTGGCGCCACTGGCGCCACAGGGAAAGGGAGGAGGGAGCTGACAGGGAGGGCCCCCTGTCAGTGTTTTAAACTTTTCTTTTGTTTTTTCTGTTTCTTTAAAACCAGTAGCACTTTAGGGATTTTATTATGCCACTTAAACATTTTCTAAAATTATGAGAATATTCATGTAAGCTCCCCATGTTAGTTAGAAGCTCCACAAAAATTGGTTCTGCAAAATAAAAAGTTTTGCATCACATTGCTCATAGGGTTTAAATATGGCAATTTGTTGATTTTCCAAAATATATTTAATTGGAGCAATTAAGCATCTTCAAAAATAAGAAAAATATTCATGGAGGCTCTCCAAACAATATTGAAGCTTCCCATGATTTTAGTTTGAAATTTTGGAAAGGTTTAGCTTGGTTTCAAAATTCACCATTTGTTTAAACCAATTTGAATTCTAATATTTAGTACTTTGCTTAACAAGCAATTGTCTTTGACCAAGATTTAAACAAATATATTCTTGGAACTTCCTGGACAATTTGGAAATTCTAGAATAATTTGGTTTGCTAAGTTGAGCAATTGCATTTGGTTTGGGATTTTTGGGAAGTGTTTGATTGCTTTAAATGATTTCCATTGTTTGCAATATTTAACTTAGCATTTTAAATATGTATGCCATGATGCAAGGCAAAGCAAAAGGTGAAAATTTGGCCCATATTTTAGGGTACCAAATCTGGGCTGTTACACTATGTCACTTTTCGGGTTTCTTCAGAGAAATACAAGATTGTGTCATGTAAGAATAAAGGGTTTGAAGATATCGAAGATTTGCTGTTTTTTTAGACTTTATTTTGCAATCGCTATCTCTACCATGTACTATTTGCTGCTATAAATATATATGATATTGATTGTCAAAAAAAAAAAACTATCACAGTCGGCATGCAGTTACACAGTTACGTCATCCATGACATCAGCCAAAAATGTTAATCTTTACTTCTCTCTTCCTATAGATGGTGTCTTCCTCCTTGGAGGCGCTGCCGTGAAGCTCCGTTTCTCTCCCGCCTGGAGGTCTTGAGCGCGCCGGGTGAAAGCCCAAGCTTCGTTTTCGAAGCGGGCAACGGCGGCGTTTCCTCTTCGCTTCCTCCTTGGAGGCGTTGCCTTGGTCGCTCGCCCTTTGTCGTGTGTGAGGTCCGTTCCCCTGTGGTTTGTCTCGTCGACCCGGTTTGGGGTTGGTGTGGTGTGGGGGCTGGCGACCGGGAGTAGTTCTGGTAGCCAGTTAGCTGTTTTCTTTTGTTTGCTCTACCTGTAAAACTGGTAACCCCAGGTTGTTCCGTTTGCTTTCTATAAAGCAGGGCCTTTGGCCTCTTCTCTAAAAAAAATGAGTGAGTCAACACAGTAAACTAAAATGTGTCTTTTGGGGGAAGGAAGTATTATTAAAAGCCGTCATTCAAGCTATTCCAGCATATGCAATGTCAGTCTTTAAGCTACCTAAATAGATTATTAAAGGGATTATATCTGCAATGTCCCAATTCTGGTGGGGAGATGATGACCAGCAGAAGCATATGCACTGGTTTGCGTGGTGGAAAATGCGCGTACCAAAAAGACAAGGATGTATGGGATTTCGAGATTTACATTATTTCAATCTTGTAATGCTAGCTAAGCAGTGCTGGAGACTTATTTCTGAACCAAATTCGCTATGTGCTTCTGTTCTTCGAGCTAAGTATTTTCCAACAGGAGATATAGAATTGAGAGCTTAAGAAAGGGAGCTCTTTTACTTCGAAGAGTTTAAGGGCTGGGATTCAATCTTTTAAAAGAGGCCATATGTGGAGAGTGGGAGATTGTACACCGATTGATATATGGATGTATCCGTGGTTGCCTAGCAGTCCAAATAGGAAAATTATGACTAGAAGAGGTAATATCTTGCTTACTAAGGTGTCCGAGTTAATTGATGTTGTGACTGATACCTGGGATGAGCAACTCATTACAGATATTTTTGGCCAATTGATGCTCAAAGAATTCTAAATATTCCTTTGGCCCAAAGTTTAATGGAGGACTTTGTGGGATGGCATTTTACTAAAATTGGCGTTTTTTTTCGGTTCGGTCGTGCTATCACATGGAATGGGAGCACCAGCATGGAAGAAAACTTAGAAGAACGAGTGGCTATGGGTCGTCTTCTACTCTGCCAATCTGGAAGACGCTCTGGTCGCTTAATGTCCCGACAAAGATCAAAATTCATTGTTGGAGAGCACTCTTAGGAGCTATACCTTGCAATGGGGTTTTGGCGAGTGGCTATGGGTCATCTTCTACTCTATAACATCGAATGCGAGAGCATCCGTCACGCTTTCTTCTTTTGCCCTAGAGTGCGAGAAATTTGGAAATTGTTGGGGATGGAGGAGATTATATCCCAGGTTTGTACCGTTGAAGTCGAGGGAAGGTCTGCCTTGGAAGCTGTCGATGGTATAAACCGACGGTGAAGATACGGGACTACGTACACGCGGGCATCGTCGATGTGGGTTAGTAGACGAATGACACGGAAGACAAGATTTATACAGCTTCGGGACCCGGGAAACATCATCCGGTAATATCCCTACGTGTTGTTTGTGGCTAGGTCTTATTCCTTATGCTCTTGGTGGAAGTCGCCGATGAGGCAGCTCCTCTATTGTGTATGTCGGGAGTTGAGGCTCTAAGTCCTCTGTTGCCTCTCTCTTGGATCTAGTTTGTGTTGATCGTCGGGCTTCTTCCCTCTAACTCGTTGTGGTTCTAAGTTGTCCCTCTTGGACTTGTCCTCTTGGTGTGCCTTGCCCCTCTGACGTGGGGTTACCACGCCAAATCCCTCGGATGACATCCTCGGGTTGAGAGAATAGGAGAAGAAGATGGTGGTACTGGTGGATTCGTCGGCTCACAAGAGAGATTTACCCAGGTTCAGGCCCCCGAAGGTAAAAGCCCTACGTCCTGCTTGTCTGGTATTGATGATGGAGCTTACAGATTGGTTACAATGGCGAGATCGTGAGATGCGATCTCGCTAGGGTTTCTGGTGGTGACTATGAACGTACCCTAGGTCGGCGGCCCTCCCAGTCTTTAAATAGTGGGATTGGGTCTCGGGTCCTTTACCGACTAGGTTTACATCTGGGCCTGCCGACCTTATATCTCTAGTCTTTCCTTCGGGGCCTCCTTCCTGGGCCTGATGACAGATGGGCCTTTTATTCTCTTCCGCACCAGGGTAGTCCACGGTGGCTCACCCGAAAGGTGTACCCACGTCAGTAGCCCCCGAGGACCTAGTAGACTTGGAGAGTCTGGTAGGGACTCCTCCACATTGTATCGTCCCGGTGTGAGTTATGATTTTAGTGATTTATTCGTATCTGTGTTTCAGGATGCTTAGTGGTGGAACTCGCATAATAAGCCTGGTACTCTCGACGGATCGGGACCAGTTAAGTGCTCTCGGGCACAAACGTTACTAGCGTACATCAAACTCGAGTCCCCAGGCTCGAGCTTGGAGGCTAGTCCCTTCGACTCCAGCCGCTCGGGATCTTACGGAGTCGAATTCGGCCTGAAAGGGTACCCAACGCGTCCGTCGGGATTTTTCTTCGCACCTGCTGGTACGACATGTCTGTCAAGCTACCACGGCTGCTGCCGGTGGGCCTGGCCCTACACGACGGATCGGTGGGTCTTACCTTTGCACTTCAGAGTGCAGCATCCGAGGGTCAGCTGTATTTGATTCATCTCGAGTATGTTGCTCGGGTTAGACCGGAGTCGATAACCTTTCGAGTGTTGCACAGTCGTGCTTCCTTCGAGTGCGTGGTGACGCTCCTGAGGGTAGTGCTTCCCAATTTTATGCTGAATTATTTGAGTCTGGGGATAATCTCAACCCATTTATTCTGTCGAGGATCGAGGGATTTCTCTCGCTCCCGATGGGAGTGAACAGATTCGAACTTTGTTCCGTCTGACAGCATATGGGAGTCGATACTTTTTCGACTACGACCATGCCTACGACAGTCTGTATCTTTATGCGTCATGAATGACGTCACGCGCGTGCGCTGTGATACCGAGGCGTTCTGCCGTTTGGTCTGCCAGAAGTGACAGTACGAAACATCACGTCGGTTTGAATGGTGGGCGCGAAAATTTCGCCACGCCTTGATGGTGGCCTCCTCGTTTCTCGTGCGTAGTGGGCGACGCGGCCGGCGACAGTTGCCCTCCACGCGCTCCACGTGTAGGGTTAGATGCACTCCGTTACATCCGACGAATATTGGACGGCGCAGATCGCGCTGTCCCATGGATAAGTAGGGGGCGCCCTGGCGGTGAAAATGCACAATCCCCATTCTCACCGCCGGAGCTTTCCTTCTCCTCTTACGCCCTGCTTCTCCACTCGTAGCCACCAAAACACGCGTCCCCATCTGCGCCATGAAGAAAACCACCGGGAAGAGGAAGTCTGCTAGCGCCGCCGCCGCCGGTACGGCCGGCGGGTTGAAGAAGGTTCACGGCGACTGGCAGAGGTCGTCCGTGGACGAGCGCCAGCTGGATGCGCTCCGCCGCGACGGCCTCCTGCCGCCGCTGGAGAAGGTGGCGACGCGGGCGCCCGGCGACGAGGTGGCCCCTCATCCCCGTGACGGCGAGCGCGTCTGCTTCGTCGATTTCGTGAGCAGGGGATTCGCCTTCCCTGTTCACGAATTCGTCCGTGGGCTGATGTACGCATACAACGTCCAGCTCCACGACTTCACGCCGAACTCCATCCTCCACATCAGCTGCTTCATCATCCTGTGCGAGTGCTTCCTCGGCATTCACCCGCACTGGGGGCTATGGCAGCGGATCTTCAACGTCAAGCGCAATGCCGGCACTCACGGAGTTTACCCCGTCGGGGGCTTCGGCATCCAGTCCCGTGGGGACATCGAGTACTTCAACCTGAAGCTGCTCGAGTCCGCGCAGAACTGGAGGAAGAGGTGGTTCTACGTCACCGACGTCCACCAGCCTGGGCAGAAGTACGGGGTTCCCCCATTCCGTGCTGGCGTTACGGTGACGAAGAGGAGGTCCTGGACGCACCGCCCCAGCTCCCGAGAGACCAAGGAGTCTGAGCCTCTCCTGTCTCGGGTGTCAGGTCTGCTGAAGACCGCCGGCAAGGAGGTAAGTGGCGTTCACCTCATCGCCACTTTTATCAGAAGGCGGGTGCACCCGATTCAAGCTCGGGCGCACCCGTTGTTCGAGTTTGCCGGAGCCGCCGACGGGACGCGCATGTCCGCGGGGGAGTTGTCCGCGGGCGAGGTCGAATCTCGCGTTTGCGCGCTGACCACGCTCAAGGTTGGCGAGGCGAACACCCTTGAGTCGCCCGTGACTCCTTTCAGCCTCGAGAACCCTGTTCCAGAGGTATGTGCTTCGCTCTTTCGTACCTATTTTCTGTTTGCTGTGCTTTGCCGATGTTCTGATTTCTGAGAAAGATGTTTTGTTTTTCTGTTTGAAGGGCTTCTCGACTTTTTTCAGCCTTCCTCCTCTTCCTGAGGGGAAGGGTACTTCTGCGGCCCCTGACTTGCGGGATGATCCTGATGAGCAGGACATTTCTGTCTGTTCCGCTGCGTCGGTCGACGATGCAGAGGCTACGGACAGTGATGACGTTCCTCTCCTGGCCCGCAGGCGTGCCCTCGATGCTGGCTCCAAGGCAGCGGGGAAGTCGAAGCAGGGTTCCGCCGCAGAAGGCTCCAGTACCTCGTCGCCCCTTGCTCACACCAACAAAGAGGTCCGTCCGGCGCACGCTCCCATAGAGCCTCCTCCGAAGAAGGCTCGCGCTGCTCCGGACTGCTTCGACCCTGCCACCCTGCTGACTGTCCTCAGCTCGTAAGTTCGCGACTTCTTCTTTTCCTGTCTGATTGCATAGAGTTGCTAACTGTGATTCTTGGCTTATCTGCAGGGATTCTTCCTCTCGTGCGTCGCTGCCGCCCAATGCTGGCGAACGAACGGATGAGGGTGACAGCGCGGGGGGCCGTCGTGCGGAGACTAAGGCTCCTCCGCCACCGTCCGTCTCCGACGCTGCGCCAGCCACGACTGCCTCGACTCCCGACGACGCCCTCGTCACAATTGCCAGCGCTCCTCCGCTTGATTCAGCCGAGCATGTGAGTAATGAATACTTTTTGTTTATATCGGGTGCGCGACAGCGCTCCCGATGGGAGTAGCCCCCGAGTCTATAGTCAATTAGGAACAGTTGGGTATAGACTCTAGACTGATCTTTCTCCTTTGTTTCTTTGCTTTCTGTTTATGTTTTATCGGGTGCGCGGCAGTGCTCCCGATGGGAGTAGCCCCCGAGTCTATAGTCAACTAGGAACAGTTGGGTATAGACTCTAGACTGATCTTTCTCCTTTGTTTCTTTGTTTGGCGAAGCCTATGACGCTCGAGCTTTTGGGTATTGGCCGCCGTTTCGCAGCCATGGAGGCGGAGAAAACTCGCCTGGAGCGAGAGTCCGCCGAACTCCGAGGTTTGTCCTTTATCCCCCACCATTTTGGATTGTTTGTGTTGTTGCTATTTGTCCGAACGCCCATTGTCTGCAGAGTTGTTGGCGCAGTCGCGGCGCGAGGGGGAGAGTGCCTCGCAACAGGCTGCGACCCTTAAGGAGCAGGTGGATGCCGTCGTGCTCGCGAAGGAGGCAGCCGATGCCCGCGAGCAAACTTTGGTGCAGCGCCTCTGCATGGCGAGCAATTCCTTGTTGGGTAAGTGTGCACTATTTTGTTCTTTGATCCTTCTGCATCCTTTGGTTTGATCGAGTTCTTTTTTTTTTGCCGTTTTCTTCAGGTAGCCTTGGCACTGTGGCATGTTCCAGCGCACAGGCTGCCGCCGGCGATTTGGACAGCGCAGTTGTTGCTGTAGAGGGTGCTGGCCAACGGGCCAGTGGTCTCTTGGAGAAGGCTGCTGATGCGCTGAGGAGTCTGCACGGACGCGTGTTTCCCCAGGGACAAGCTCCTGCTTCCCTCGGGAAACTGATTGAGCTGTTTGGCTCCGACGGCTCTGCCATCGACGACTTCAGACGCGAGCACACGGTACGTGGCTCGCAGACCACCCTCCTTATGCTGCTGGGGCACGGCTTCGAGGATGACTTCGACAAGGCTTTGTCCGGGCTGCCCCGCGGGCCCGACGGCAAGCCGGTGGCTCTCAGCGGCTTCGCCGAGCGGTCTCGCGAGTTGGCACAGAAGCTGA
Organism: Puccinellia tenuiflora; assembly: GCA_012064385.1. Taxonomy (NCBI): domain Eukaryota; kingdom Viridiplantae; phylum Streptophyta; class Magnoliopsida; order Poales; family Poaceae; genus Puccinellia; species Puccinellia tenuiflora. The sequence goes on along the minus strand of QRDG01000243.1, from coordinate 159,074 downwards.
CCGAGACCTTGGAGAAGCAGGCTGCGAAGCGTGCGGAGAAGGCCAAGAAATCCGCGGGCTCGCAGTAGCTGCTTATCTTTGTATTTTTCATATTTTGTAGTTTGTCTTTGGCGACGCCTGTCGCTCCTTTGTAATGACTGTGCCAGCTGCAAACTTTAGATAACCTTTTGCATATAATCTGATGTTTTTGTGCCTTGCGACTTCTTCCAGCCCCCGTGCCTTCTTCCAGAAGGTTGTCTCACACCTGTCTGCTTGGCTTGCTAATAGGTCAATCCCACGATCACCGTTTTACCTTCTGATGCCGTACCCCATGTCCATGCGGTCTCGACTGCTGGTTGTTCTTCTGGGAACCGCGACTCCGAAGATTTTCGGCTCACCATGCTCCAGGATCGCTGCTCTAGGCTTGAACAAGACCTGCGGGTGGCACGGGGTGCTTTGGCCGTACTGAAGTCGAAGCAGCCTCGCCCCGCTGAACGGGAGGCTTTTCTCCTTGAGGAATTGGAGAAGGCCAACAATGACTTACTGTGTAAGTGGCTGTGAGCCCTCGAGTCCTTTAGCGCTGCTTGCTTACGCAGTTGCCTCATTTTTCCTTTGTATGCAGGTGTACAACAGGATCCTCAAGCTGAGGCCGGTCGAGTGGAGAATCGACTTCGCCATATTGCTGAGGTTGTTGGGCGAGACACCACCTCGTTTTGGTCAGACCCTTCCCGAGGTCGAGTGCTGGCCGTTCTTCAAGATCGCATAGGCCAGGTGATGTCCTTTGCTGGGGCGTGCCGTTCTGCACTGGCGCTTGTGTACAAAGCGCTGTTCCCCTGGATCCGCAGCCGCAAGGTCTTGGCGCCCTCATGGCGCGATTCCGCAACGGCAGGGCTGCAGAGAGTTTTATCCGGACGCAGCTTGTCAGCGGTGCGACGTACGCCTTAGCTTTTGTTCACCGGCGACACCCGTATCTCGTCCTGAGGGGAATAGAAGAGGTCCCCAACAGGGAAGACGGGGGGCCCACGCCGATGGACGCCCATTATCGTGCCGTAGAAGACGTAGCTGTCAAGTTGGTTAGGAAACTAGAACGCGATACCGAGGTTTTCTCGGACTATGTGTCGTCGCGGGTTCCAAAGGACGAGCCTATAGACTGATTTTTCCTTTGTACAAGCACTTTGTATACTTGCAGAAAACTTCTATGTTTGGTCTGTAGAGCTTGGAGTTGTTCTGTATATGTGGTTTGTTTCGTCTTGGCCTAAGCGACGCAGCCCCCGAGTATGGGGTGCCACGGAGGCGATTTTCCTTGTTTTTGTCTTTGCTCGACAGTGCAGCCCCCGAGCGCCGGGTGCTGCCTGGAGTTTTGCTTTTGGTTGGCCAAACCGCGCAACCCCCGAGTATCGGGTGCTGCGGAGGTGGTTCTTCTTTGTTTGTGTTTAGCTCAACGGTGCAGCCCCCGAGCGCCGGGTGCTGCTCCGGAGTTTGTTAGTGGTTAGCCATACGACGCAGCTCCCGAGTATCGGGTGCTGCGGAGGCGATTTTCTTTGGCGTGCGGTATGTCGACTCCGAAGATAGGGGAACATTGTGCTTTTATTATGGGAGACAAAGTCTCAAGGATTACATCAGTGGCTGAATAGCCTTATCATCAGTTTTGCTACGCATAAAAGCGTCTTAGTTGCGCCGCATTCCATGGGTTGCGGATGAGTTCGCCTGTCTTCGGGTCCTTCAAGCGGTATGCGCCTCCGCTGATGACCTCGGCGATGATGAAGGGTCCCTCACATGGGGAGGAGAGCTTGTGCACCTTCTTCTGTTTGAGCCTGAGTACCGGGTCTCCTTCAACAAAGGCTCTTGTGCGCAACCGCTTGCTGTGGTAGTTGCGGAGGTTCTGCTGGTAGATAGCCGTTCGGGAGAGTGCTATGTCCCGGGCCTCGTCCAGCAAGTCGACGTCGTCTTCGAGTGCGGCTTCAGTGTCGTCTTCATCATACGCGACGATACGAGGTGCGTCAAGCGTATGTCATGTGGCAGGACTGCTTCTGCTCCGTACACCATGAAAAATGGGGTGTACTGAGTTGATCTGTTTGGCGTGGTGCGTAGGCTCCAAAGCACAGAGGGTAGCTCCTCCACCCAAGCACCCGCCGCGCGCTTGAGTGGCACGAAGAGGCGTTTCTTGACTCCGCTGCAGACGAGGCCGTTCGCTTTTTCGACTTGTCCATTGGACTGCGGATGTGCGACCGAGGCATAATTGAGCTTGATCCCTTGCTCTTTGCAGAAGTCTTGGAACTCTTCGGTGGTGAAGTTTGTTCCGTTGTCGGTGATGATGCTGTGAGACACTCCAAAGCAGAACATGATGGACTTGATGAAGTTGACAGCTGAGGTAGTTGCGCAGTTGGTAACTGGCACGGCCTCTATCCATTTGGTGAATTTATCGACAGCCACCAGCAGATGTGTGTGTCCTCCCCGAGACGACTTGCGTAGTGGTCCGACCATATCGAGTCCCCACTGGGCGAAAGGCCATGCCAAAGGTATTGTCTTCAGTTCTGACGCCGGTGCATGAGGTCTTGTTGCGAATTTTTGGCAGCCGACACACCGCTTGACGATGTCCTCAGCGTCCTGCAACGCCATGGGCCAGTAGAATCCAGCACGCAGGGCCTTGGCGACTAAGGCTCTGCTGCTAGCATGGTGTCCGCACGTGCCAGCATGGATCTCGAGGAGTAAGGCCCGGCCGTCCTCTGATGCGATGCACCTCTGAAGGATGCCTGATATGCTGCGCTTGTATAGTTCTCCGCCGATTATTGTGAATGCTTTTGATCGGCGAGTGATGCGCCGTGCTTCGACTGTGTCCTCTAGAAGCTCCTGCCGGAGTATATATATGCCGGGAATGGCTTTGTCCAGATGGGCTCGACGAGGAATACTTCGATTGAAGGTTCTGCCGCTACAGGTGCGTCCTCGCTTGCGGCTTCGGTCCCGGTTGCTGGTGTAGAGGGAGCCGGGAGGGAGGTTGCTGGTGTAGAGGGAGCCGCAGGCTGCTTAACCTTGATAGATCTTTTGTTTATCTTCTCCAGGAAGACTCCGGGGGACAGCTTGAGCTTCAAGGACCCGATGTTGGCGAGGGTGTCGGCCTCCTCATTGCTAGCTCGCCCGACGTGGCGAAGCTCGCAACCATCAAAGTTCCCCTCCATGATGTTGTAGAGGTTCCTATATGCTATCATGTTCTCTGTTGTCGCGTCGCACTCCTTCATGGTCTGTTGCATGACCAGGTTCGAGTCTCCGTATATCATTAGGCGATCAGCACTGCACTCCTTAGCCATCTTCATCCCATGGATCAGGGCTTCGTATTCTGCTTCGTTGTTGGATGGTTTCTCGAAGTCCATCTGCAGCACATAACGGAGCTTGTCGCCTTTGGGTGATATGAGGATAACCCCTGCTCCTGCTCCTTCGTTCCTCTTAGACCCGTCGAAGTACATGGTTCATGAATTGGGCGTATCGGGTACCGATGGGAGCTGCATCTCCATCCACTCTGTAGTGAAGTCAGGGAGGACTTGAGCCTTGATTGTTGTTGGGTGTTTGTATGTTAGGTCTAGAGGACCTAGTTCGATGCTCCATTTGGCGACTCTGCCTGTCGCTTTGGAGTTGTTGAGTATGTCGCTTAGGGGAGCCGCGCTCACCACCGTGATGGGGTGTTCTTGGAAGTAGTGTGCCACCTTGCGTGAGGTCATGAATACCCCATACGCCAGCTTCTGATAGTGCGGGTATCTCTGCTTCGACTGTGACAGCACCTCGCTGAGGTAGTATATTGGTCTCTGCATGCCGTGAGCTTTTCCTTCTTCAGCCCGCTCGACTACCAGCACCGTACTGACCACTCTGTTTGTGGCCGCTATATAGAGATACAGCGGCTCCTTTTCGCGTGGTGCCACCAAGACTGGTGGTGTTGACAGGGTGCGCTTGAGGTCGACGAAGGCGGCTTGGGCTTCCTCGGTCCACTCGAAGCGGTCCGTCTTCTTCATCAGTTGGTAGAACGGAAGTGCCTTCTCCCCCAGCCTGCTGATGAATCGGCTGAGTGCCGCTATCCTTCCAGAGAGCTGCTGCACATCCCTGAGCTTTGACGGTGCCGGCATCTTCAGGAGTGCCTGTATTTTCTCCGGGTTTGCTTCAATGCCTCGTGCAGACACGAGGTAGCCTAGTAGTTGCCCGGCTGGTACGCCGAACACGCACTTTGTAGGGTTCAGCTTGATGGTGTATTTCTTCAGTGCGGCGAATGTTTCGCGGAGGTCGTCAAGAAGCGTGTCTTCATGCTTGGTCTTGATGACGATGTCGTCAACGTAAACCTGGACATTGCGTCCGATCTGCTCCTTGAGACAGTTCTGCATCATGCGCTGGTACGTGGCACCCACGTTCTTCAGCCCGAAGGGCATCGTTGTGTAGCAGTAGACACCAAAGGGTGTGATGAATGCCGTTTTCTCTTTGTCCTCTTTCTTCATCCTGATCTGGTTATAGCCTGAATAGGCATCCAGGAAGCAGAGGCGTGCGCAGCCTGCAGTCGAGTCGACAATCTGGTCGATTCGAGGCAGTGGAAAATGATCTTTTGGACAACACTTGTTTAACAAAGTGAAGTCGACACACATGCGTAGTATGTCCGTGTTCTTCTTTGGCACCAGAACTGGGTTTGCGACCCAGTCAGACTTCTTGATCTCCCGGATGAAGTTGGCTGCCAGGAGCCTATCGACTTCTTGCCCAATGGCGAGGCGCTTCGGCTCTGCAAAGCGGCGCATCGTTTGCTTGACGGGCCTCGCGTTGGGTAGGATCTGGAGAGCGTGCTCAGCGAATTCCCTAGATTTGCCTGGCATGTCGGCTGGACACCAGGCGAAAATCTCCTAGTTCTCACATAGGAACTCGACGAGCGCGCCTTCCTATGCGGAAGGCAAGCTCGTCGATACGAGGACCGTCTTCTTAGGATCCGTCGGGTGCACCTGATGCTCCCTTGTGTCGTTTGTCGCGTTAAAGGCAGAGCCTGACGCTGATTGTTTGCCCTCGGGAAAGAGGGTGCGGTCGTTGGTGAGTGCCAACTCCTGGAGCTGCTCCTGCGCCCCGAATGACTCAGAGATCGTGTTGAACTTGCGATCGCACTCGTCGGATCGCTCGAAGTTTCCGCTGACGGTGATTGTCCCGTAGGGCCCCGGCATCTTCAGCTTCAGATAGGCATAATGCGGTACCGCCATGAACCGCGCGAACGCTGATCGTCCCAGGATGACATGGTACTGCGACTTCCAGTCAACCACCTCGAACTCTATGCGCTCCTTCCGGAAGTTAGCTGGCTCGCCAAAGATCACATCGAGTGAGATCGTTCCCAAGGGATAGACTGGTCTCCCTGGTACTATGCCGTGGAAGGTGTTGACGGAGGGCGCCAGGCTTGACGTCAGTATGTTCATTCCGCGCAGCGTGTCGGCGAACATGATATTGATTCCGCTGCCACCATCCATGAACACGCGGCTCATAGCGAAGCCTCCTATCTGCCACTAGTACAGAAAAGCCTATCAGTGGCGCACCGTTTTTTAATTCTGTGGCGCACGGCCGGTGCGCCACTGAATCGCCGCCACTAAATTTTTTTCTGTGGCGCACCTCCTCCGTGCGCCACAGAAATATTTCTATGGCGCACCGATCCCCACCATGCGCCACAGAATTTTTTTGAATTTCAAAAAAAAAGGCGGCCAGATCTAGATCTGGATCTGGCCAGATCTAGATCTGGTCGCCGGAATTTCGTTTCGTTTCGTTTGTAGGAGGGAGTCGTCGGAGGTTGGTGGAGTATGGTGGTCGCCGGAGGTCGCCGGAGTTCGTCGGAGTTCGCCGGAGTTCGTCGGATTTCGCCGGAGTTCGTCGGAGTTGGAGGAGGGGAGGTCGCCGGAGGTGGTGGATGAGGTTGTCGGAGGTGAAGGTCGCCGGAGGTGGTGGAGGAGGTCGCCGGAGGTGGTGGATGAGGTTGTCGGAGGTGAAGGTCGCCGGAGGTGGTGGAGTAGGTCGCCGGAGGTGGTGAAGGAGGTCGCCGGGGTGGTGGAGGAGGTGGTGTAGGAGGTGGTGTAGGAGGAGAAGGAGAGGAGAAGTGGAGGAGAAGGAGGATGGAGGAAAAGGGGAGAGGAGAAGTGGAGGAGAAGGAGAGGAGAAGGAGGATGGAGGAAAAGGGGAGAGGAGAAGTGGAGGGAGAAGTAGAGAAGAGAAGGACAAAAGGGAAAAGAGAGGGAGAAGGGGGCTGGCGGGATTCAAAATTTCGAATCCCGCCCAATAATTCTGTGGCGCATCCTTGGCACATGCGCCACATAATTTTTTCTTTTTTGATTTTTTTTATTTTGCTGGGAAAATTCTTCTGTTGGCCATAACTTTTTTTTTGTTTGGAATTTTGAGAATCCGAAATTTTCTCTAGTTTTTTTTAAGGTATTATTCGCATTTTTTCGACGTCGTATGCAAAAGTTATGCCCGTTATAAGATTTTTTTTCATTTGTTGCAAAAAAGGTCAAAATTCATATTTCAAAATTTCTTGACCTACTAGACACTCATACCTAACTACATCGCAAAGGATTTTATTTATTGAATTTTTTATCATTTTATTTTACCTCCTACAAGACTAAAAAGGCGAACCACGGGGGGGGGTGTGATCGGAAGAAAAAAATTCTGAAATTCACCAGTCCCCCCAGACGACTTTCTGTGGCGCACCGTGCTTGGTGCGCCACAGAAAGTCTAATTTCTGTGGCGCATGTGGCCAGGTGCGCCACAGAAATGTGACTTTCTGTGGCGCACCAACCACGGTGCGCCACAGAAACATATTTCTGTGGCGCACGAAAGTTGGTGCGCCACAAAATAGCCTTCTGTCTATAAGCTATTTCCTACTAGTGTGCGCGTCCAAAACGAGGGCCGCGTGACCCGGCCGCGGGACTTGAGGTGGGTGATCGTCCCTGGTGAATGTTATGCTGGCATGTGACCAGTTGAGGTACTCCGGTACCGCGGGTGGTGATTTGACGGCAAGGTGGACCTGCCTTGTTATGAGTTTTTGGTCCCGATTTGAGGGACGTCCTTTCTGGATCATGAACATGCGACCCACAGGTTTTGGATAAGCATCTCCATCAGATCTTGGCTCTTCTATCCGTGGCTGGTACTGGATTGCACCCGCCATGTGTCCCGGAGGCAATGGTGGAGCGTGCGGTGCTCCCACTGCCAATGCCCCCGGTACCCCCCTGCGCCTGCTGCTGCTGTTGCAAAAGGAGCCGTGCGTACTGCGCATGGAGGTCTTGAAACTTTTCGCAGTCTTTGAGGGGGTGCTTGGACGTGAGAACACCGTTCTCATCCCTGAACATGTGGAATCGGCACGCATCATGAAGCGTTGGAGGAGGCCGTGGAGCTCGGCCACTTCGTGACTCTCGCGGTCGCCATTCGCGCTTGACTTCTTTGCTGCTCTTGTAACCGGTTGTTCGACTATCGCGCTCATAGCGATTGTCGTCACGGTTTCTTTGCTCGCGGCTATCAGTAAAGCCTACCGCCACGAGTTCCATGCCCTCCGTGTCCTCATAGACACGCGACTTCCTCTTGCGACGACGGTCGTTGTTACGGCGACTCCAAGAACCTTGATCACCGTTGACACCAGGTGTGCCGGCGCGCTCGTTGCGTATGGAATCTTCGCCATCTGCCCACTTATTGGCTATCTGCATGAGGTGGGCGACGGTTTTGGGCTTCACTCGGCCAAAGGTCTCCCGGAGCTCAACCCGATAGACTCCTCGGGTGAACGCGTATATGGCGTTGTCTTCTGATATCTTCTCCGTCGCGTTGCGGAGGAGAGTCCAACGCTGGATGTACTCGCGCAGCGTCTCATCTTCACGCTGCTTGCAAGCTCGCAGCTCCTCGAATGAGGCGGGTCTCTTGTACGTGCCGATGAAGTTGCGGACGAAGTCCTCTTTGAAGTCCTCCCAGCAGATGTATGCGCCTCTCGGTAGGCTTTTAAGCCAGGCTCGAGCCGATCCCGAGAGCATGAGTTGTATGTACTGCATGGCAGTAGACGTCGATCCTCTTTGGCAGGTTACTGCCGTCAGGTAGTCCTCCAACCAGGCGAACGGCTTTTGCAGGCCATCATACTTGGGGGTTTCCGAGGTTAACCTGAATCCTTTCGGCATCCTGGTCTCCCGAATGCGTCGACTGAAGCATAGTGCGCCGCAGGGTTCGACGTCGTCTTCAGACGACGAGCTGTCGCTTTCCTCCTCTTGCACTGCTTTCCTGTAGCGGTTCCTGGTGACCTTGTTATGCGTGATGGCATTGCGCGCATCTTCACCCTCGGTGAGCTGGTAGCGCTCCTCGTGCCCGCGATTACCGCGGTTTCGCCGGTCGCGGGTGACGCGGTTTTCTTCTTCTGGAGCTGCTCGCTCATTGTTGCCGCGTGTGACGCGGTTTTCTCGATCTCGGGTGCGGTCGCCCGCTTCCCGAGTTCTTGCCTCCCGCCGCGGACTCGGCTGGCGGCGATTGGCCGCGTTTTTGCCAGCTGCTACGATTGCAGCTGGTTGTGGCTCCTCAGGTATCAATGTCGTCCCCATTGTACTGAGGAACTTGATTTGTTGGTGATGCAGGGCTGCCCGCGGATCGCTTTCTGGTGGCTGTGTAGCCTGCAGGTATGTGGCCACCGACATTAGTACACCAGAGGCAGTCTTGGGGATAGGGATTCCCTGCTCGTCCACAGACATGAAGGACGCCTCCAGATTACGGGTGACGTTGTTCCGATCTGCCTCTGGTATCCTCAAGTACCGAGTCTGTGCTTGGGGGTCGCGGGATCGCCCTGAAGATTGTACGGACAGACCTGCCCGCCGCGCACTCGATATGCTGGCCTGCCTTCTGCACTCCTCTAGCTCCGCTCTCGTGGCTTCCAGCTTGAGGCTTTCTTGCCACAGCAGGTACTGGTAGCATGCCAGGTCTTCTGGTGTCGCGTCGGCTGCCGGTTGGCCATCCGCTACAGCCTTGATTGCTTTTTCGCCCATAGCCTCGTTGATGTGGAGCTGCGTCCGCCCGTTTTGCAGGGTGACGACGTATGGGTAGCTCGGCTAGCCACCCCTGTTAGGTGGAGCGTTTACTTCGACCTCCGTGTCGGTGGCTGCTGTCCTTGTGGCGGCAGCGGCGGCTGCTGCGGCTGCGGCTCCTGCCGCGGCCGTTTCCCCGAGTCCTGATGCTCCTCCTCCTGCAGGCACCGTCATGTATACCTCGATCGGCGAGAGATACGGCGTCTGATCGTCGGAGTTGTCGTTGAAGGCGGACTCGAAGGATGCCGAGGCTCCTCCGATGGAGTACGCAGGGCTTGGCGGGGTAGATGAGATGTATGGCGCGACCGGTGTCTCGGTCGTGCGCGCGAAGTTGACGGTTGGCGATGTAGATCGCGATGCTGCGGCCAAAGGCGACGCAGGTTCGTCGAGTGTTCCCCCCGCGAGATCCACGCGGGGTGACAGGATGTCCACCGATGCAGTCGATGAAGTTGCGACTTCCGCCGATGAAGTCGATGAAGTGGCGAGTTCCTCCGATGCGGAAGGAAGTGCGTCCGTGAGACGGAGCGTGCCCCACTTGTTGACGTAGAAGCGCAGCTTGCCAAAGCTCGTCTCCACGCCAGCTTGTAGGTCCTCGAAGGCCGATTGCACGACCGGCGAGTGTGGGTGAAAACCCAGGGAGCCGAAGTAGATCAGCTGCTGCAGATCCGGCGCGTCGCCGATAGTCGCTGATGAAGCCGCCGAATCCGTAGATCCAGCACCAGTCTTTCCCACAGACGGCGCCAATTGACGTGGGGTTACCACGCCAAATCCCTCGGATGACATCCTCGGGTTGAGAGAATAGGAGAAGAAGATGGTGGTACTGGTGGATTCGTCGGCTGACAAGAGAGATTTACCCAGGTTCAGGCCCCCGAAGGTAAAAGCCCTACGTCCTGCTTGTCTGGTATTGATGATGGAGCTTACAGATTGGTTACAATGGCGAGATCGTGAGATGCGATCTCGCTAGGGTTTCTGGTGGTGACTATGAGCGTACCCTAGGTCGGCGGCCCTCCCAGTCTTTAAATAGTGGGACTGGGTCTCGGGTCCTTTACCGACTAGGTTTACATCTGGGCCTGCCGACCTTATATCTCTAGTCTTTCCTTCGGGGCCTCCTTCCTGGGCCTGATGACAGATGGGCCTTTTATTCTCTTCCGCACCAGGGTAGTCCACGGTGGCTCACCCGAAAGGTGTACCCACGTCACCCTCCTTATATAGGTGGACGGGGCCGGCTTACAAGTTGAGTCCTTGTAGGACACGGCTAATCTATTACAAGTCGGTAAGGTGAGTCCTTGTCCTACTCTGATTGTGGAGTCGTCCTGTTGGGCTATCACCTGATGGGCCTCATTAGTACTCGTTATGGGTACACGTGTCCCATATCCACAACAGAAGCTCTTCTTCAGGATAGATATGCAAAAGCTCCTCTTCTGGCTCAAGTTGAACGCAATGACCTTGTTGCGGTTGAAGTTTGGTATATATGGTGGGAGCGGAGGAAATGCACACATGGTGAGACTGTCCAGGCACCAGCGAGAACAGCACATGCGATATCAGTGTTGGTTCTCATTTATTCAAGAGCAAGAAATAATAAGAAGGCTAGATCTCGGCAGGGGTGGTCTAAACCTAGACAGGACTTTGTGAAATTAAATGTGGACGCTGGATTTCATGCTGATTTGGGGACTGGAAGCACAACACTGCTATTCGGGATGATAGAGGGCATTTCCTGTCGGCAAGCTGCAGGGATATTCCTTTTGTCTCTGATCCGGCGACGGCGGAGGCTCATGCTTTGAGAGATGGTCTAATACTTGCTGGTCAAATCGGATGTAACAGATTAGAGGTAAATTCTGATTGCATGGAGGTGATCGAAGTGATGATGAATGGTGGGAACTCGCCAGGTCCAGCCGCTGCTATATCTTCGAGGAGTGTACCGTTGATGACTCCCAAGTGCAGGAGATCAATTGTAGTACCTTTCAATTAGAAAAGGTTGTCGAACCCACGAGGAGCTGAAGGTATTGGTTAGAAAGAATGATAAATAAAACAATAAAAGATGCAAATGTTTTTGGGATTTTTGGTTGTATAGTTGCAAATGAATAAAAATGCTTAAAGTAGATGGTAGCAAATAAAAAGCTCTCAAAGATAGAGAAAGCCCAATCCTCTATGTGGCAAGAGGACAAGCTCAAGTGGTGTGCAACGTATAAGTGGAAAACGTTCCCGAGGGCGGCATGGATATCACTAGGCATAGAGATTTATTAAACAACACGCTGCATATCTTGTCAAGTTTTAATCTTCTTTGGGGCGGAGCCATAACTAGGCATATCTAAATAATTAAACCACAACCCCTTATGATGGATCATGTGGCCAATTTAATGACTTGCACAAGAGTTATTAAGACATAAAGTCCCACCATAGCATTACACTCTAAGGTCCCCGACACTACTACCCACATAATATAACTGCATGACTCTGTCTTAGGCTTAGTTGTCCTCCCAAGTCTTCCTCAATTCATTACACTACGTTGTTCTCCTATGAGCCCTTAAAGGTGAAGTGTTGTGCAGTCGACGTTCGCACAACACCATCATAGAATCACATAGAAGATAAACTCTTGACAAAATACCAACACATGTTATATATAAATCATTGCCAATTCATCCTATGCCCTCAGGAACATATGGGAACTACTCACAACATGCAAACATGATCATAATCAGTGGCATAAAGGGTACAACACAATCTGAAATAAACACTTCACCACCAAATAATGACAAGTACCCAATCACAAACATGAATAGGAGCACAAGACAATGATCTAGGTATAGCAACTCTCAAACTATGAGGGGAACGGAGTGGATCACGGAGATGATGATGGAGATGGTGCTGGTGATGGTGATGAAGGTGATGTAGGGGTCTCCTCCCACGCCAAGGAGGAGAGGTGGTGATGATGGCGGTGATTTCCCCCCTCTCCGGAGCTCCAGAGCAGCAGGATCTGACCCCCTTCGGAGAGAATCAAGAGCTCCGCCGCCGCCATGGCCTCAGATAATTCGGAAAAAATTACGGCATCCCTTTTCGGCGAAGACGAAGGTGTTGGTTAAAAGCCCCACGCGAGGAGGTGCCCCAGGCGCCAGTTGATGGGTCCCACGCGGCCAGGTACATGGGCCGCGTGGGCCCACTGCGGTGACCCCGCACACCACTGCATATTGTAGTGTACAAGTCGTTGACATAACACCCACGGAAGGACTTATCCGCAAATATTACATCCCTCAGAGTAGTACAACAGAAACATTGCGGGTCCACTTTATTACACACTGCTAAAGATTACAAGCCAGAAGTGTACAAAAGCTTCAACGTCTTCCTCCGACATGGGAGGAATTTCAACTACAGTACGGTTGACTGAAGTCAACTTATTAGCGATAGAAAGAAGTAAACTAAGAACCATCGGGCTCAACAACCTAAGTAGTACTAGTCTAGTATTGTTTGGCCCTGCCCCTAAGATAGGAGACTAAGTCTCGGGCTCATCATCACCGCCTCCATAAGCAATCAGGTAGTCGACGCCTTCCACTCCTCCGGATAGATCAGGTTCCTCGTAGAACACCTCATCCTCGTGGTAAGCTCCATAATTCTCCTTGATTGCCTCCTCAAAGTCTAAGCATGGGTCAAAAAGGAAAGGGTGAGCAACAGCGTTACTCAGCAAGTTCTGAATATATATAGATAAGGTGTATCATGCACTAGCTACTGCCAAAACCTCGGGTCTTTGGCATAGATGAAAGTTTTTGTAAACATTTCTTCAAAAGATAAATTTTATTCTGAAAACTATGTCCACAGTCTCCACCGGTCTTGTGAATCCAAATGGGACTCCATTCCGGCCTCGATCTCGTAGTTTCATACCGGGAACACGGTTGTGAAATCACAAATTTGTTGTTTGACTCTACAGAGTTGCATCACTTTACCCAACAGTTGCCTGGCCCTATATCTGCTCTCTTTACACTCCATGAGTGTTATAGCCAAGGCTCAGGACATCCAGTCATGTGGAGCTTCTCCCAAATCAACACACATCCGCCCATTTGTGATGCGGTAGGGGAATCATGTTCCACGCATACCCAACACCCCTCCCAAGCTTCCCCACCAATTACCCCGTCGGGCAGGAAGAGCACGCGCTTCCACGCTGTTGGCCGCCGCAACGACCCAACCCGATGTAGGCCTGCCGAGGATATGCGGATGAGAAAAGAAGCCTCTGACTGACCCCGCCCATACAAAGTCCGTTGGTTGATGCTTTTACTACGGCGAAAGGATCACTGGAACAGGGGTTATTAGTTCCTAAGGATATATACCTTCCCATACGATGGAACACCGTACCTATTCATCTTACCATTGTTCCACCGCCAACCAATAGTATATACCACATCATTCGAAAAATACTTTTTCTTTTTGATGCAAGTGAAAGGAACGTATAAGTAACTTTGCAAGTACTTTGATAAAAATACATCAAATGGTATGCAAGAATGAACTTGCCTTGAGACTGACAAGTAGTGCAGTCTAAAGCTTCCGGCGATTCGTGAACCTCGTGTTCTGAAAATCAACATCATTGTCTTTATAAGACAATGTTTGAAAATCCAATTCATGCTATTATGCATAGATGAAATGATTGTTGGAGGTTTTGGAAAATCCCCCCCCCCCTTCATATTTTAGGATAATTTCTTTCCTTTTTTGTGTGTTTTACCTAGGATGAGTTACGGAACAGTCATTTACAGAATGGTAATTTATTTTACTTTTTGAAAGATAATTCAATTCATTTCCACTGAAGGATCCTTGAATATTTTAAAAATAATTCAAATCATGTCCACTTAAGGATCTTTGAATATTTTGGAAAATAATTCAAATCATTTCCACTTAAGGATCTTTGAATTTTTCACTCAAGAAATATTTTCCAATAAATCAAGTAAAAATCATTTCTGAAATCCTTGCAAAATTTTGAGTTAAAAACATATTTTTCTTTGATTTTTAGGACTCTTATTTTAGCTTTAAAATTTGGACTTTAACTTGGATTTAATTTGAATTCAGCAAGTTTTTAGAAATTACAATTAAGTCCCTGGGTTACTAGGTTGAACCAGGTCAACCCGCACCGGTTTGGTCGAACCGAACCAGTCCAACCCACTCTCTCCTCCCCCTCTTCTCTCTCTCTCCCGAGGTCGCTGCGATCTCCTAATCGCCTCTGCCGTCGCCGACCGATTCCGGCATGCTCCGGCCATCTCCGCCGTCGTGCTAGGGCGCAAAAGAAAGCCCTTTCGACGCTCTCTCTTCTCCTCCCCGTCGATCTGCTTTTCTTCCTTCGATGCGGTCGTGCGCAACCCATCCCTAGGGTTAGGGTTTCGGTGATGGCGCCGCTCCGCCGTGCTTCTCCTTCTCCGAGCTCTCTCGCCATGGCTTGGCGATGAGCTCCACTCTCTGATCCCCCACCCCACGGTTCCTCTCCTCCTCCACCGACGCGGTTGTGCTGGACCATTCCCTTGACGAGGGTTCGGTTGCAGCGCGATTCGTCGTGCTCCCGACTCTCGCTTTGCGTCGCCGCCGGTGTGGAGCTAGCCTCCGTGCTACGGTGGTGCTGGGGTGGTGTTGCTGTGGTGCTGCTCCTCCCTTGGTCCTCCGTCATGACCACACGGGCACTGCCCCGTCGTCATGCCGTTACGGCCACGGGCGCACGGTAAGATTTCCACTCTCACCTCTCTCTGCTCTCCGCTTCTCCTAGGTCCCTCTCTGGACTAGCTTAGCTTCAATGCTGCTCAAGATTTCCTCACTGGTACTTAGCAAAATTTGTACTGGTGCCCTATTTTGCTCTGTTGGTTGAGAATATGTGATGCCATGATGCTTGTATACTTATCTGAGGTGTGAGGGGTGAAGATTGGAATTAATTTAGATGATTTGCTTTGGCAAAAATGATTGGAGAAGAAAGAATTGGGCTTTGGCTTAATCTGATGCTGTGGCTTATGCTCTGTGCTGTGCAAGGGTGTGGAATTATCTCTGTGGCTAAAGGAGATTAGCTATGCATGCTGTGATGCCTCCTCTGGAGTTACACAGAAGCTGGCTAGGACTTAGCTTTTGGAAATCTTCTTTTAATACTTTCCTGTGCTTCTTCTAGTGTACAGAGATTTTAAGCCCAGTTATTCCAGTTCACTGGCTTGTGTGTGATTTGTGAAGAACAGATTCTGTACTTCCCTCTTCTCTATCCTTAGCATAATCCATGTTAAACATGGTTCTGATAAGAACAGATACTTCTCACTTCCTCTCTTCCCTTCCATGCATGCAAACATGCTTAGCTTGGCTCTGTCATTATCAGAGTTAGCTAATTCTCTCCTTCTCTGCTTAAAGCACTCAAAGGATCAACCTGCTGTTGATGAGTAGCTTGGTCTTCTGGCTAACTGACAACCTGCGTCTTGTGGCTAGCCTGCTCCTCCTAGCTGCTTCAATTTTCCCAAGGTGTATAGTTCTAGCTGCAAGATTTGATGTGGCCTAATGTTCTTGATGATGAACATTTTCAGAGTTGTGTGTGATGTGCTTGGCTGTGTGATGCCTTGTGGATTCGGCTGGCTGCTCTATTTATAGGGTTTTTAGGTGATTCTGGTGGTGACACCAGGATAATTGCATGTGTTGTGTAAGCTGCTTGCAGTGGCCCTTCTTCTACCTTGAGTTGCCACTCTGTTATTATTTTAAAGGGGTTCTCATCCCCTGGAGAATGAATTTCTGTGCCTGGGCATTGTTTACTCCAGTATGGCTAATTCTTCCACCTCTTTGATCCTATCCTTGCTCTGCCGGCTGTTGTTGTTCATTCTGGTTATGAAATGGCTCAAGTCCATCCATTTGAGTTGTGAAAAGGTTTCAAATCCACTTGTGGATTACTCTCAGCTAGGATCCTTGCGCAGGGAGTTATCCCTCCACCTCACTTGATCTTATCAAGCTCCTGCCGACTACTGCTATGTACTATGGTTATGAACTGTTTGGCATCCCTCTGCTGCCGAAGAATTGACATATACTTGATGGATTTGGGTGGCTTTTCTGGTGGGCTAGAATTTGTAGCTGGTTGTGATTGGCTTTAACTGTGGCTTTAAGAATTATTGGGTCCATTTATCAAATTAATGGTAAATGTGACACCACAATTAAGAAGGTGGATTTAAAATTTATATTTGGCAGAGATGATTTGTTTTGTTTCCTGGTTGCCTTTGGAAAATATTTGGAGATGATCATGTATTTATGTGATAACCAGCTAGTCCCTCAGGTTGCCTAAGTTGTAATGCTGGTTCTGCCTTTGCCCCTTTTACATGCTTAATGCATGCTGAGCATGATCAAATTGCCTCTTGTTGGATATTTGATTTGATTTTTGTCTGTGAAATCAAATGTCAATTCCAGTTCATGGAATTTGACACTCTGCCAAGTATTATAGCAACAGCCAGTACCAATGTACTTGGCTATATTTCTAACCTTAACAAATTCTTTTCTTTGTGAATTGTGTTTGGTTTTGTAGGTTTGAAGCTTCTGAGGATTAACTAAAGGATTTAGTTTATAGGTTTTTTATTTTATTTTTAACTTTCTGTAACGAAATTGTATAAGGACCTGATACTATATGATATCATTTATTTGTAACAGATTTGTGGAACAATTCCACTTGTAATAAGCTATATGATGTATAGGATTTAATTTGTATGAAATTGTCTTTGGAATGTAATGATGATGATTGATATTTTGTGGAGGATTAAATTTTGTATTACAAAGGATATGAATTCTTAGAATATTAAGATAAGATGTATTTGTTGAATATGAATGTGAATTCAAAAATTTGAGAGTGAGAATCGAGATAAGGTTTACAAGTGTTGATATATTTGTATTCAAATTTGAATTTACCTTAGTAAACTTTCAATAGAGGTGATAACCCAACCTCTCTTTTAAAACTAGGGTTTCGAAATAGACAACTAATGTTAGATCAAATTGTCTCGACTACTAGTCAGTGATAAGTTTCCAAATCATCGACGTTCGTCAGCGTTCGACTTCTTAGTCCTTTTTGCATAAACGCGCGAAAATTATTCGGACTTTTCAAACATGCATGAATGCAAAGATGCAAACCTCCTATTTCTACCCTTTCGGAACCTATAACTGCGGGGTATTACACCCACCTAACTTGGCCCTCGTGGCCCTCCTGTCTTCGGTCTTCTTCCCACTACTCTTCTCCTGATGAAAAACTGGCGTGGTATTTTTCCTCTAATTATTTGGGTTCGCGAAACTCCTGAAACAATAAAAACAAGAAAAGGGGGGTATTCTACCTCCCAGATATTAAATGCCAAAAATAGGGACTTTGTATGAAAGTCCCATAAATCATCTAAAACATGCAAAACATTGATATAACAGTGCAAATAACATTCTAATAAGATGATATAAGGTATAAAAATGATGATATAAAATTCACGTATCAACCGTCCTTTGTCGTAATTTCTCAGTAGTGGTTTTTGCTCATAGCCCTAGGGAAGCCAACTTGGAGGCTCATGCTTTAGCTAGGCATACGGAGGGTTCCGTGTCAGTTGTTTGGTATGAGGAACCTCCTGATTTTCTTGTAAGCATTTTAGCGAACGATGTAACTATTGTGGATGCTTGAAGCAGCAAGTTTTAGACGCACTCTTTTCCTTATCAGGGTACCTAAGGGGACTGAAAGGTTTTTAATGAGGCAGCTTGCTAGCTTAATATATTAAGGTTTACTGTTTCAAAAAAAAACTAAAATGTGTCTAGATACATCCGGCTAAAACATCTTCTATTTAGAAATTGAGGTAGTATATATGTTAACATGGAGCCACATAGACAAAAAAAAGGCACCGTTAATAAAGTGGTGACTGCCAAAAAAACGTGACAATTTTTTCATCGACAACCCTCTACAAATCTGGGTAAGTAAAAAAGAGTAAACCTAGTGGAATGCAAATCGCAAGCATCGTCTCTCCACCTCTATGCATGCAGTTACTGAGTTACACACTTTTTTTTTTGACAGGTACTGAGTTACACACTTTACATCATGAGAACTTCTACTAACTGTTCTAAACGGAAATCGTTGGCATTTATCATCATGCTCACCTTTTGGGAGCTATGAATGAACGCAATGCAAGAGTGTTTCACAAAATCTCTACCATGCGAACTGGTGATAGTTGGTTGATTAACATTCGTTATGATTCACCCATGTAGAGGCGGCTTTGTGGGGTATGGTGGGTGCAAATCATTTGAGTTCAATCATGGCTCGAGAGTAGGCTTTGTATCACAGAGCATCTCCAGCCTGACCCCGGCCCTCATAGTCACACTATACGTCCCCGGTGCATTCACACCGCCGGACATACAACTCGTCTGTCATGTGTTCGCCTAATTATGCGACATGTTTCCGATTGTTTTGCTCATCCGGTTTGTAGGAATGGATTCTTCGAATGATGAGTATGATTACGGGAAATTAGATGAGTTCATGTACAAAGAATTCATCGATGATGAGGATGATGGCGAGATCAACGACGTCGAGGATGCAGACATAATGGCGATGATGCGTATGCTTTTGGAAATGGAGAAGAAGGAGGAGCATGTTCTCAACTTCAAGGGTTCGAGAAATGGGAGGATAGTTGTTACCCGTGATAGGATTAAGGGTGCATGGTATATTTATACGTCCAAAACATATCTATAATTTCTGATTGTTCCATGCTAATTTTAATATCATTTTTACATATTCATATAATGATTTTATATCATTTTGCAAGATTTTCAGGAACTAACCTATTAATCCATTGCCAAGTGTCAGTTCTTGTTATCTACTATTTTGTATTTCAGAAAATCATTTAAAGAAAAATTGTCGGAAAAATTCCCGAAAATTCAAGAAGACCTAACTTATCAAGATGGATCTGAAGAGCCGAGAGGGGCACAAGGGGGCCACCTGACAGGGAATGCGGCAGGGGGACGCGGCGCCAGATCTAGCGTGGGCCCCACCCGCGTACCTTCCTGTGCGCCTCCTCTCGCCGTCGTTGTGCCTATATATTTTCCGTGACACGAAAACCAACGGGGTGGACCCTATTTCCGAATTTCGATACCGAGCCGCCGCCATCGCGGAAACAAATCTGAAGCCCTGTTCCAGCACCCTTTGGAGGGAGGAATCATCGTCGTATGCATCTACACCAACCTTGTTGCCTCCACGATGATGCATGAGTAGTTCATCCTTGGACTACGGGTCCATAGGAGTAGCTAGATGATTATCTCTCCTCCTCGTTCGTCAATACAATGGTCTCATGAGCTGACTAATATGATCAAAATCCATCCGATATAATTGCTCATATTGTTGCGTTTGTTGGGACATGATGAATTGTGATGCTATGATTAGATTGTGCATGACATCTTTAACATAAGATTGATTTATTTACGTTCTTCCATGCTCTCAGATCTATGTGGTTACGCTGGCCAACTAGTTTTGTTTAGATCTCCAAGAGGGGGCATATGCTCGATAGTGGGTTCATGCCTCCTTCATCCCTGGCTTGCGTGACTGTAGCAACTAAGTGTACGGATATGTTGTTGCTACTAAGGATAGGATAGCAGTGTTTATTTCTTCGTGATAATAAATATTTCTTATATCATACTCGGTTGTTTTCAGCTTAATACTAAGAGTGGGAAGTATCAATTGTCTAGCTATAATTTGATAGCGAATAATGTTTACTATCTTTGGAGGTATATCACTAGTGAAACTATGGCCCACGGTCCTTTCTTTTTTTAATTGATTACAAACGTGTTCTTCGCTGTCCCTTTTTTTTTACTATTTGTGTTTTTGTTTACTTTCCATACTATACGTTTAATCCACCGTTTTTAGCGAGACGGGAAGTCTGACAAAGTTCCTGGAACGTTAGGGACAAAGTGTTTTGTGTGCAGCAGGTCCTACATCAAACTATGTGGCGTACTGTATTCGTACTGACTCGATAACCTTGGTTCTTCACTGAGGGAAATTTATTGTTGTGCTACATCCACTTTCCTCTTGGGGTGATTCCAACGTTAGACATCATACGAATTTCTGGTGCTTTCAATTGCTAGCAGATATCTAGAACGACTACTTCAAGCCCAATCTGGTGTTCCATGAGGGGGTTTTTCGACATCGGTTCCGGATGAGCTCAAGGTTGTTCCTGCGTATTGAAAAAGGAGTGACTAAGTATGATTCCTACTTCAGCTTGAGAAAAGATTGTTGCAGACAACTTTCCTTCTCTTCTATGCAGAAATGCACGACAACTTTGAAGGATGCTTGCCTATGGAAAAGTCTGCAGATGTTGTTGGTAAGTACACCTGGATGGGAGAAGGCACATGCATTGAGTGCATGGTCAATTTTTCTTACTTGTGGTGAAGATGTTTGGACCGGAATATGTGAGAGAACCTACTGCCAAGGACAACGAAAAGTTAATGGCCATTAGAGATGAAAGAGGTATTCCAAGCATGCTTGGTTCCGTCAATTGCATGCATTGACAATGAAAAAACTGCCCAACAGGTTCACATGACCAGTATCAAGGTCACACCAGAAAGGTCACACTCATTCTTGAAGCAGTTCTATCAAAGGACTTGTGGATTTGACATGCTTTTTTGGGATGCCTGGTTTCCACAATGACATCAATATTGTTCAGCGATCTCTCATGTTCAATATTCTTTGCGATGTGCATGCTCCGGCGTGCAACGGTCATGACTACACCTTGTACTATTTTGCGATGGTATCTATCCTCAGTAGGCGACATTTGTGAAGACTATAATCAATCCTCAAGGTCCGAAAAAAATGTCACTTTGTCACTATGCAAAAATCTGTTAGGAAAGATATTGAGAGGGCATTTGGAGTGCTTCAAGCTCGTTGAGTATTGTTCATGGAGCTGCAATGATGTGAGACCCGAAAACATTATGGCAGGTAATGACTTGTCGTGTAATTTTATATAGCATGATTGTAGAGGACGAGAGAGACGAGACATCTCACATAAATGATTTTGATAAGCCCGGAGAATATGTCCGTCTACCAGAATAAAAAGTTGAGCAATTTCTCAACTTTATTGACATACATAGACAACTTCGAGATCAACAAGCGCACATATAACTACTCAATGATCTTCTGAAATACATATGAATCCAGACTGAAAATCAGTGAATTTAGATTTAATTTATGCACTACAAACAATTCGAACTATTTATGCACTCACGCACGCACAAAAGGGGCCCAAAATTTTTAAATAATTCATTTTTTTATTGTTTTCGAGAAATAATGCGCGTTTTTATTTATTTTGAAAAATATTACATCCTCAGCTTTAGGGAAGCCGAGCAGGCCTTATCGGCTTCACCGAAGCCGAGCAGGTGGAGTCGGTGTCACCGAAGCCGATTAGCTCGTCGGCGCTCCCACTGCCAGGCTTGGCAGACTCTAACGAAGCTGATCGGCACCTGATCGGCTCTGACGAAGCCGAGCAGGCTTATCGGCCTCGCCTAAGCCGATAGGCTCATTTCGGCTATAGGCACACCGACTGCTGCATGCCCCCGCCTGTTTCCAGCCCAAATTTTGCAACGAACAACTTTGCGCCATATATTTTCATCGACCCAGTTTCGTCCTGCCTTTTATTTCACCACCTTCCCCGGTACCCCATTCCCGCCATTTTTCTCCCGCCCTTTCTCTTTCCGCCATTTTTTCCCGCTGTTTCTCTTTTCGCGCCATTTTTTTCTCTTCTCGGGCTATAAAAGCCGTTGCTCACTCAGGTGGATAAGCAGTCTAGTGTATTCACTTGAAAATGTCCGGTTTTCCTCATAACCGTAGCTTTTTTCCACACGAGTCTGCGCGCCTTTTGAAGTGTGCCGCCGAGTTTAGGGTAGGCAATAAATTAGTTCCATGGGAGGAAGTCATTAGTAGTGATAGTTTCCTCACTGAGATAGACGCGACATTGTGGAGTAAACGTTGTTGGCGTCATAGGACTCCCCGGGAAATACGACGGGAACTTCTCAGGCTGTATGAAAGGTGGAAGAAGGTGAAGCAAAGAACTAGGGACGAGAAGTTTCTCAATTGGTTAGCAGATCATCCGTGGTCATGGGCGGAGGAGAGCGAGGACGATGATGACATCTTCATGCCTAGCAGCACGGCCAAGAGAGCGGCATCGTCGAAGAGCAAGAAAGCATCATCGTCGAAGGGCAAGAGTGGACCATCGACGGAGGAAGGAGGATGCGAGGACGATGACGACATCTTCATGCCTAGCGGCACGGCTAAGAGAGCGGCATCGTCGAAGGGCAAGAGAGCAGCATCGTCCAAGGGGGACAAGAGTGGCCCATCGACGGAGCAGGAGGATGCGTGGACGGGAGATGACATTTATTTTAAGTATCGCCTGTATCTTAATTTCAGTTCTAGCTGTTAATTTAAGCGTGTTTTAATGAAATAGTTGTAATCTCTCCGTTTCTTAATAAATGTCTGAAGCATTGTCTGATCATACATAGATAGGAATATGTCTCATACAAATATAGTGTCTCGTACATAGATAGGATTATGTCTCATACAAATATATTGCCTCCCCACCTTACCATAACATATTTTGTAACCCCACCTTACCTTCACTTTATGCATAATAGCCCTCACTTCCATGGTTTTGCTCTCCACAATCTCCGTGTACAGCATCCAAGCAAAAAGAGTGGAAGACATGTTGCGATGATCTTTGGGGATACTTGTAATACGACATGTGTGCAGTACCAAGTCACTCACCAGCCATGTTGTGTCATACTTATGGATATACCCGTGCAACCTTCCGGGACAATTAATGTCTTCACACTCCATTGTCAGATATTGCTTACTTGACACAGTTGTTTTCAAAACTCTGTTAGTTGAAATTGCCCACTGAATTATGGCGTCCTTCAAATGTTGTTTGTCCTGATATCTAGCACCTTTGGCCATGTTGTTCTGGTGATATTGCCAGGCAGAATCATGGCCATCGTTCACATTCATTGAATTAGTGAAGTCATGATTCCATGAATGAATCAAAGGAAACTCCTCTTCTTCACTACCCTCATCAGAGCCGTCACCATTATCACTTTCACCATCTGTATCTTCTTCTTTCATCTGGTTCTGCATTTTCCCATCTACCTCATCTGCATCTGCCTCGCCACTGGCTGCATCGACACTTTCTGCCTCGCCGCTATCTCCATGTCCTCCAACTACCTGACTACTCTGCCCTGATTCATAACCACCACCTCCATAATTTGACTCCGAAGTATACATAAAGTCACTGGTTTGGCCTGGATCGTACCCACCCTCTCCTTCAGGGGGATTGATCTCCTTCTCGGCACGAAGCACTAAGGCACAAGGGGTTAGTTCCCCTTTTTTCGCAGCCTTTCAACTATCGCACTCACTGAGAGGTCTCCTCTATCGGCCTCAAATAAAAGAAGGCTTTGGTTCTGGACTTCGACCACAGTGCATGCACACCGACGGTGTATATTGACGGATTAAGGCCTAAACATCCTGTCAACCAGTCTTTCGCCTGACTAATGGACCATGTGGCAGGGGCATTCATATCCATGCCCACAAACTGAAACTCACTCAGATCAACTCCCTGATCATTTGTTTGGACAGTACCCGAACCATAAAAAAATCTTACTAAAGTAGACATCTCTGCCGACCTAAAAAAAAAATAATAAGACTCGTCAACTACCATACCGGATTAAAAAAATACTGCCCAACTATTACTAAATATTACTACCGGAACAAATAATTTATACGACCAAAAAAATTATACGACCAACTCTACATATATTACTATACTATACGACTGTTGCCCCCAAATATCGGACCGACACTAACACATTATTTGCACTACTAACTATACCCCTATACTACACGATCGTTGGCCCGACCGGCACTAACAAAATATTTGCACTACTAACGAATATTCTATTTTTAATCTAACATAAAATAAGCAATCTATAAAAATTATTACCCTTGAAGCGTGCCCTAAATCACCGCAGCAGAAGAAGCACCACCAACACCACCATGCAGCAGCACCGGGCAGGAGCACAAACCTTGCCCAACACCAAGCTCCTACCCCAACACCAAGCTCCACCGGATCTCCACCATTGCCCCCTAATACCACCCCCAAATCGCCTCCATGACCTAGCCCATCAACAGATCGAAGCTTTTCCTAACTGCCTATTGCTTTGGGGGTGATTTTTTGGGTGGAAAATCAACTAAAATCAAGTCTAAACGAGGTAACAAATGAGAGAAAACGGACAGGAGAGAGAGAGAGAGGAAAGAGAGCCGTCGATGAAGGAAGAAGAGAGAAGGAAGAGGAGCGGCAGGGGCGCGGTGGGCGATATGGCCGAGGACCTGGTCGGCTTCACCGAGGACCTGGCCCAGACCTATGCTGCCACCACTATCATCATCGGAGACGGCCGCACCGCCAACTTTTGGCACTCCCCGTGGCTCAACAGACTGAAACCGAGTGGGGTGGCCCCTTCCATCCTTGCCCTATCTGTCAGGAAAAACTTCACCGTCAACAAGGGGATCACGGACGAGTTTTGGATCACTAACATCAACATGGCTGAGGGCATCACGACCGAACATATCACCGAATTCGTTGATCTTTGGACGAAGGTGAGTGAGTTTCAGCTCGTGGAGGGTACGACTGACGACATTACTTGGAAGTTCACCAACTCCGGCTTATACACGGCGAGCTCCGCCTACAAGGCCCAATTCGAAGGCCTGCCAAGATCCACCATGCCAGAGATGGTTTGGAAGAATTGGGCGCCTCCCAAGTGCAAGCTTTTCGCTTGGCTTGTTCTCCAAAACAGGGTGTGGACGGCCGACCGGTTACACCGTCGTGGTTGGCCAAATTGCGGTCTCTGCCAGCTTTGCAAAAGGGAGGGTGAAACCGCCACACACCTCTTTTTCCAATGCCGCTATACCATCCGCATTTGGAACATGGTGATCTCTTGGCTCGGGTTATCCACATGCAGCACTAGCCAGTGGCACACCTTCGACTCCATGCATGATTGGTGGGAATCCGTCATCTACACCAACGGAACCCGGCATAAATCCTTGGATTCCCTCATTATGCTCGTTTCTTGGGAGGTTTGGAATGAGAGGAATGCGCGCGTTTTCCGCCATATTTCTACCATGCCAACGGTGATTTTTGAGCGGATTAAAACGGAGGCAGCGTTGTGGAGCGCCGCAGGAGCTAAACACTTGGGATCCATAATGCCTGGAGAGTAGCCTTTCGTTTTGTTTGTGTGCGTGCGAGGGCTGTTTCTCCTCACTACGCTGGGGGCGGTTCGAGCGTCTCTTGATCGTTCGGCCGGGTAGTAAAAGTGTTGTAAAACTCCTTCTTATCTCTACTAATAATAAAAGAGAGAGAGGGGGGTATGACATAACACATCTGAACCATCTAAACTTGATCCAACGGCTCACGTTTCTGCGATGATGAGCACCTCATCAAAATCAAGCACACGCCAAAAAAAAAAAATGAGGCGCGCCGCGCGCAGGTCATAAACTGCTCACGCACGATTGTCGCACGACCTGGCCACGAACTGGCCGTCGCACGACCTGCCTATCCCCTGTGCCGCTGCCGCACGCCCTGCCCGGCCGTCCAGATCCTCTCTCCGGCAAGTCCGCCGCCCGCTCCATGGACCGTCTCTGGGCGGGGAGTCCCGTCTCCGGGCGGCAGCGCAGCGGGAGCAGCACGGGCTCCACCTCCCGGGACGGCGCCTCCCCATCCTACCACCGCTCCTCTTCCACGTCCTCCGCCGCCTCCCTCCCAGCCGTCGTCGCCGGCGCGGGCATGTCCACCGTCCGACGCACGCAGAACGTCGCCGTGCGCGCCGCGGCCGCGAGGCTCGCGCAGGTCATGGCCTCCCAGAATCCCAGAACGCCACCGGGGACGACGACGACGACTACGCCAAGGACCACTCGCCCCCACCACCAATCAGGTTTGGCAGCGGAGCCTGCGCCCCGCACGGCAGCAACGGGGTCTCCCTGTTAAAATTTTCCACCTCCGCATTTCGATTTTGATCTAGGCCTATTTGTGTGATTTGCTTGGTGTAAACTGAAGCTCACTATCTCATGTCCTGCAGCGTGATCGTACTGGATTCACATCGATCTGAGACCAATTTCATTGCCAATCATACTGGATCAGGCCTTCTCTCCATGGTATTCCATCATTCGTGCAATAACTTATATCCAGTTGAGTACTATTCCTCCACTAGCTCACCGTTATGGTTATTTTTGCATTAAAGTTTTCAGAATCTGTCGTATTTTATCATCACAGTGTGCTCAAACGGGGAGCTATAGTTTGCAGATGCTATGTATACCAGACCAGTCATGGAATCAGAATATTTTATAGTTTCCAACATTGTCAAACAATTTGACAATAGCTCACTGAAAACTGAATGGAAACCACCCACAAAGAAATGTTTTGTAGTTAAGTGATGAAACATGCTTGTCTTCCATTTGCATCTTTGCTTTTCTGCCCTAGACCTACAAACAGCATCTAAAATCAACTTTGTACACCTCACTATCTAAAGAGTGCAAGATGTTGTACTCTTCCACAAAATAGTGCATGTTATATTCTCTTTTTTCAGTGATACTGAATCCTCATTTTCTCCTATAGCAGCTCCCATGTGGTTGACTTATTCACTTGCACAACACAGACTGAATGATTGAAGGCTGAAGATGCATGGAAGTTGTGGTTTGCCGCAGAGATGAGAAGGGTGATAGGGACCAATATTACCTTTTTTTTTCATCCATGTGACATGTGATTGTTCATTGAGGAACCATAGTCTCATACAAGACTATGAGCTTGTAAGATATTCCATGTGTTTCACTAATATCCATGATCCCAAATGGTTCTTATTTCCATATCAGTCAACTCTGCTGAAGTGCTAAACTGACCATATCAATTTGTAGTGGCGAAGTCATCCCCTTCATGGCTGGAGGAGAGCACAACTTGGCTGGTACCTGGCACAACACATCGGATGGAAGTTGTCATCGTCTCCATGACCACAAAAGTTCGTGCCGTGGAAGGCAAAACCACTGAAAAAGTACTTAGGTAATTAGAACAATTGCATATAATGCTAAGTGGAGTAAAAACAAGAGTTAAGCTTCTTGGCTAGGTGTTGTCTAATCAAATCTTCATTGCTACTAGAACTGCTGTTGCAATCTACTTCCGCTAGGACAGAAAATGAACAAGACTACCCTTTTCCAGCGGTGCTTCTGTTTGGAAGAAAACATTTTATAAACCATATCATCATCTGGATATTCGAGTCGCGGTCTCCTCACTTTGCACTTCGTGAGGGTAAGGCTTGCCACTGACACCTTTCCCCAGACCCCGCACAGTGCGGGAGCTCTCACCACTGGGTACGTCCTTTGTTTTTTATCATCATCTGGATATTGTAGTATGCTTCATAAACTTGGATTGAGCATGCAGATGTCATTGACAGTCTTTATAGGGCAGAGATGTGTTAATTAAATTATGTCGATTGTAGTCGTGCATTGGAATGAGTGGTACTTTTGAGTTTTGACAGCTCTCTATGCTATATTTTGTCTCATTTAATACTCTATATACTTGCTCATCAGCTATAGACATCAATCTACATATTATAATTGCAAACTTTACCCTATTTTGCACCTTTGCCTACATTATACATGCGGAAGTACGTGCTAATGCATAATGCCTGCACATATTTGTTTGTTGCCATGCAATGTAAATGCTTTAGCTGTACAAAACGGCCAAGATTGTCACATGAACCTGCAGCTCAGTTCTGATATTGTTCAATATTAACAAGCTAAGCCAAATGTGGAGGCAAATGCATAGGGTCTTCGTTGCTTGTTTGATGTACCCAACAGATAAGTATCTCTTTTATATATTGATATGCAGTTTGCATTAGAAAGCTACATCATTCAGAAATATAACTGGATCAGAGAGCAATTGTGTTTTGCTTGGAGAAATCTGAGTAAGTCAATGCCGGCCTGCCCGGGAGCACAGACAATATTCCTCCGTCTTTGACGCTTGCTCGGCAATCTCTCCTCCCATTCAGCGTAGGTGAGCATGGACAACAAGCAAACGCAGGCCAGAGGAGGCCGACCTACAGTTCCACTGCAACAATCCTTCAATATCTTCAGGTTTGGCGTTTTAAAACTGTACTAAGTACAACAATGTCTTAAATTTTAAAAGCGCATCTATAGTCAAAGACATTGCATATACATTCAATTTAATTTTATGCAACACTACGTGCTCTGTTCAAATTTGGGACGGCGCCCCTGCCTTGGTTCAGGTCACCATCTGCAGTTTTAGGTCACAACCAGGTGCAGGTCACAGAATATCATCCTGAATGTAATTCATTAAGAACAGATAAATTATTGCATGTAGTGATCACCTGGGAAGCTAATTTGAGTTCGCATCAGCATGCTTGGTATTCCTAAACTCCGAGCATCTCTACAGGCTTTTTCTCCAGCTGACATGTAGCTGGATCAAATGGCTAACACAAAGTTAAATTATCTGGTGGTGGAGTTACCGAGTTACTCAATGCCTTTTTTTAGAGAGTACATGAAAGCGTACCTTAGTGGTTCTTTTGTGTGCTAATGCTTCATGTCTACTTCCCGGTCACTCCCAATTCACATACGTTAGCGATTGGCAGCACTACTGCATTTCAGTAGCGCAGAAAATAAACTTACTTGCATGATAGTCTAGGTTGCAACTACTTACACAGCTGCGTATACCTCTGCTTGCACATCTGAACTGCTATCTATATTTGAACAAGCTAACTTCATATACATCATTTGTTTTCCTTTCTGCTGTAATAATAATTTGTTGATTGTATGGTAATTTTGTTCTATAATACTATTCTATACTTTAGCTCTTTGCATAAAAAGACAATGGAGTGTCCAATTTTTTTCTGAATACATGCCTAGGTCCCTGTAGATTTCAGTATGGATTGCCAGTTTATGGATTGGGAATGGTCACTTTACACACTTTCTTGAATTACTTCGGTCTGTTATCCGGTTCTTAAACTAAACTCGCTTTGGCTTCAGCAGACAGATGAATAGGAAGATACACAGAGTAGGAGGAAGGGGAATGATACCAACTTACATTTCCAGTTTCGAGATAGAGTCCTATCTTTTTATTGTTTCATTTCTACTCACTGCAGTTTAACCATACATTTGCATTTAAACCTGTACAGGAAAAGAGAATGGTTTGGAGGCTTAAAACAATTCATAATAATCAGTCCATTGTACAATATTAGGTTCATGACATATTGCTTACATGAAGAATAAACATAGCTATCAAAAGTTATTATGCTTCCTAAATGTTCTTATTGTCTAGCCTTTGCAAATCACACTTTTTAGAATTGATTAGTCAAACCTAAATCATCATTTTGTTCAAACCATGCAACATGCCATTAGATTCTTGCAGGGGCTGCATGGAATCAAGATGTAGCTCACTGTACTAGATGGCAATACAGTGATACTTAAGGTCAAGTAGGTATGATTTAAAAAACTATCCCAGTTAAGAAGCTGGTGCTAAGTATTCAAACGATCAACTTTTGTGTCGTAGTCTTCATATGGTTGTAACCTGATTTAGCATGTTTCTTTTTGCAGAGTCTATTTAATCTGTAATGTAGGTGCATTATGTTTCGTTGGAGCTGATGCGGAAATCAATCAAGAACACTCAGTAAAACATGGTTCATTTTGTAGAGTTGGGCGGCACACATATTCTTATGCGACGATGTAATCCAATCCATATTCAAATTTCTGGTTTCTGAATTGATTCATCCCCTTGATCTGCTCACGATAACAATACTGAATGGTTCATTTTTACTCTTAAAAGGGATATCAGAGAGGGCATGGTCAATATAGTGAAACTTCAATTATAGCAAGTGATGACGACACACTTTGTTCTAATGAAAATGCAGGAGCTATCTTTGCTTAACTCGGTGTTGGCTGACATAACTGCAGGTCCGCAGAACAATTGGTTGTGTTGTAGGTTTGGTTCGGTTTCTGAGCTGGCAATGGTGTGCGCCTTTTTCTCTTTTTGTTTAGTTTAACATGATTTTCAGGGAAAGGATTCATGGATTCTTGATTTTCAAGGAATGGATCCACATTTTGGTGCAGTGTGCATTATTTTGGTGGATTCCTATAGCTTAGCATGTGAAATATGTAGTCTATTTTTTTACTGGTTATGACTTAGATCAATCTTGCATTATGCAAGTTTTTGTTAGCTGGCTAATAATAGCATTCGTTTGCCCTTTATTGTAGCATGTGATTTATCTCCGGAGAACCCGTTCTCCATGTCTCTTTATCCAATGCAGGGAGAGTTGCCAAATATAAAAGAAGAGAAAAGGTTTAAAATTTATTTCGCCCCAACAAGAATAGACTAATACTGCATTAACACTTGATGAATTTCATCTTCTAAAATTACACGTGTGTTACACGTGCACGATTACTAGTTTAATTAATAAGGCAAATCTTTTGCCTTTCACCCTAAAAAAAAGTGTCCGAGCTCACAGGCGACATCATTTCCCGTCCAGCCGCTGTGCTGGCCCGGACGGGGGCAGCGCCTGCCTACACTGCACACGTGCTGCTTGCACCCCTTCCTCGATCTCTCGTTCTTCTCTCCGGCCATCATCATTCGCTGTCCCTGCGTACATCCTGGTCGGTATGTACATGCCCAAAGCCACGCCCATCTCAGCATGTTTGGAACACTGCAGGACAAGCACGATCGTCCTGGATAGACAGGTTTGATGATGCCCCTGCTTTGGCGCGAGAGTGTTCATGCGGATGATCGGAGAGATCAGATCATCCAATTGTGCGAGATTTTGTGCTGCTGTCAGATGATACACACAAACAACCACTTCCTCTCACTGTTCGCACGCCACTAGAGAAAGCTCAATGCCCATACGGCGACATGGTAATGTACTAAACAAACTACAGGCAAACAGGACATACACAATAATTAGGTAGCTGAGCGTGCTGGAATCGACAGAGAGAAATGAATAAGATTTACCTCTGCGACAGCGCTGCAGAAGAGAGTACAGTACCACGTACCAGGAGGCCTTTTCTTTCTTTTCTCCCAGTGCCTCTGTCATCCCCTGTCGAACAAAGCACACCCCGCTCGGTGGCCAAGTACCTCCGCTGGGTCTCTTTAAACACACACACGCGGTTACAGTCGCCGCTGTTTCCTTTTACCGGGTCCCCGAGCTCGCCTTCATTCAGTTCAGTGACACTTCTCTCCTCCCTCCTCGAGCTCTCTGCTCCCTCTCGCGTGCTTGCTTTCCGTCACTTCACAGCAGCCATCTCGTGCTTTCTTTCTTCCGCTGTTGATCAAAGGAGGTTTCAAGTTAACCCGGCCGGGAGCGATGCCCGCTTGATCTTGTCTTGCGGCAATGGCTGGAGGCTTCGAGGGGAGGAGCTCTGCAACCAGAGGAG
This sequence comes from Puccinellia tenuiflora, assembly GCA_012064385.1. Lineage (NCBI taxonomy): Eukaryota > Viridiplantae > Streptophyta > Magnoliopsida > Poales > Poaceae > Puccinellia > Puccinellia tenuiflora. The sequence continues at coordinate 127,619 of QRDG01000243.1, read as the reverse complement.
TCGAGCAGGTACGCTGGCTGCAACGGGTGTTTTATCTTGCATTTTCTTCTAAAGCATGCATCCTGGTCGGTCTCTTAAGATCTATGTCAAGAAAGAATGGTTCTTCTTTGGTCGCCTGTAATATCACTGCATCCGTGTTGATGTAGATGGATCTGTTCTAGGCGAGCCAAGAGGGGCACTCCACATTTCTTGGAAGAACAAAAAAAAAAACTGCATTAGACAGTAGACACCATGGCCCGTTTCAGTTTCAAAACATTTCAAGGCTTGAAACACATGTCATTTGCTTCTGCGCCTGTCCGAACTGTGATTACTGCCTGTGGTTGGCTATTTCACAGTTTGCTTGTCTTCTGTGTATGCTGGAAAGAGATACATCTCAGGGGTTTCCCGTTACCTGGTTTAATTGCTCTGCTCATTTCTTCAGGCCGTTGTTGCTCTGAAGAAGGGTGCACATCTGCTGAAATGCGGGAAGAGGGGGAAGCCCAAGCTCTGCCTTTTCAGGCTATCTTATGTGAGTAGCCGTTTGGCACAGTAATTATGCTCAACAGAATGCTAGTATATAAGATAAAAAAAAATAATGTTCTTTCACTACCTTGAAAGAATCATAGCTCGTATCATGCAACCTCGTGGCAACTAAAAACCTAGATAGTTCAAGCAAAATAAATGTAGACTTCTAGTGAGTTGTAGCCATGCCGTGCAGTGCTCCAAATTCCTGATGGCTAGTCGTATGGGAAATTTGGTCAATCATGTTAAGTTCAAATGGTAGAAAAAAAGCACTAACGTACTGGTTTATTTTTTTTTTCTACATCCAGAAATTTCATGCAATAAATAAGTAACCTTTCAGTTTCAGACACTGAAATTAAATTCATACTAAGATAAATTACTGATAGTCAAGATATTTCTTTAGACTTCCAAGTTCTTCCTCGTGTCCTCCTACCACAGCAATGATCAGCACCATTTAACGAATTCTGCTGAATTATCCACATGTCCTCCATCAGTCTGTTTGGTTCCCGTCGCATCGTGCTCCTTCATGCCCTGTGACGACTACTGACAAATAAACCACGCAAAAATAGTTTACATAATATATTAATAATCGTGCATATGGCTATGTTGATAGATAACTCCAAATCAAAATTTTAGGATCATCCATACATAATTTTATTTCAGACAAAGAATGTATTTTGAAATTGTACTGAAGCTTGTAATACAATTGAAGAAGAGCTGAAGTTTGAACATTACATGGTCTCGAAGTATATTAATGTTCTTCGATTCTCTTAATTCCTACAGAACTGATATTCAATTATTATTATCATTATTATTAGTTGGTAACATGCTGTTGCCATACCCACATATGTCCTAAATTTCATTTGTTGAAATCTTCTATAATATCTGGACCCATAACTCCTGTGACACCCTCGCCTATTCAGTAAGCTGTTCTATGGTACTGTCCAGCATTTCCAAATTGTAATATCCAGCTTGATATAGTTTGGCCAAGTTTAGTATTCTGAACTTCTGAATAACGACAAGTCATAAACATAACCTTTCTATGTTTGCAGGATGGGAGAATACTTGCATGGTTCTCCAAAGAGAGGGAAAAACGTTTGAGCTTGGATTCTGTGTCTAGTGTAGTTGTAGGACAGAAAACGGTATGCACTTTTCATTTACGGAACACTTATTATTAGTACTTACTCATAACCTATACATGAGAACGCTCATGTTCAGAAAATGTCTATTTTACAGACAAACCTTTTGCGTTTACATTGGCCAGAAAAGGAATCTCACTCCTTGTCAGTCTTATACAAGAATGGTGAATGCTCACTGGACTTGGTATTTTTTTACTAGGCCTTATATTGTTAAGTGTAGATCTTTTCATTCCTCGTATCACTCCATTTCTAACACTGCTTGGTTACAATCATGTGTACCCAGATCTGCAAAGACAAGGATCAAGCTGAATGTTGGTATCTAGGTCTAACATCGTTAGTATCTGCTCTATACAGTCCTCTTCTTTTGGTTGATTCAACAAGAAGCCGTCGGATAAACAGTTGCACAAATAGTCCTCCTAGCTATATTCACCAAAGGAGTAGGCTATTTTCAGTGCATGATACAAGAAAGTACACCCAGGTTCGTTTTGGAACTCATGCATGCCGTGATTTCTATGTGAGACCCTGTACCTTTGTGGCTTTTTGAAGTATTTAACATGATTAGTGGCTTTTCCTGGATTACACTGAGTAAATTTTCTGGTGATTTGCTAATTTGCAGGCATCCGCACTAGGCTCAGGAAATTGCAAAATTAATAACGGCGTACATGTTAAAATCTATGAAATTATGCAAGTAGTTATCCTTTCCAAATCTAAAAATAATTACACACATTATTTAAAACCCAAACTAATATAACAATAATAATACGCTTTCTGTTTTTTTTTCACAACTCATACTAAAGAGGGTGATACATCTGGTGATTGGTTGTAAAGTCCTATGGCTTGCCACATAGTATATTTAATTGTTAAATTCAAATTATAACTTACGAAAACTTATCTACTTTTTCCGTGAAGGTACATTCACTATATGGCAGTCCTAGATTGGTACAGAACAAAGTATCAAACAGCAGTCTGGATCGCTCAGAATCATTCGTCTCTCAGAGGCACAGAACATGGTCAGACCTAGATTTCTACTTGGAAAGGATTACTCCTGATATGGCAAATAAAGATATAAAGAGTTTCAGGGATACAACAGTTGTCGACAAAATTAAGGAGCAAAGAACTACCCAAATGCCTAAACTGAAATCATCTGAAGGACCACATCTGGCATATGGAACAGATTCTAGGAAGGACATCTTTGTCTGGGGAGACGTTCTTGGCAGTGTGTTAGACCATGAAGATGCATCAAAAGTCAATGTCTCACTTCCATGGTTATTAAACTCAACCCAGATTCTTGACGTGCAGAACATTGCCTGTGGAGAGAAACATGCAGCAATAGTTACTAAGCAAGGGGAGGTCTTTTCCTGGGGTAATGAGAGTGGTGAGAGATTGGGACACAAAGTGAGTGTCGGTGTCGTAGATCCAAAAATTATCGACTCGCTTGCCTTTATCCGTGTGAAGGCTATTGCATTTGGGGCAAATCACACCTGTGCACTTGGAGTTGCAGGAGAACTTTATGAGTGGGGTGAAGGATCCTGCAGCTTGAGTTTGTCAGATGGTCAGTGTCACAGAAGCCAATGGTTCCCACACAAATTGCATAATCCTTTGGATGGCATATCTGTGCTGAAGATTTCATGTGGTCTATGGCACACAGCTATCATATCCTCCTCTGGTCAACTGTTCACATATGGCGATGGAACGTTTGGTGTTCTTGGACATGGCGACACGAAGAGTGTTGCTCGGCCCAAAGAAGTAGAGTCTCTGAAGGGGTTAAGAGCAAAGGCTGTAGCATGCGGGCCATGGCACACAGCTGCCATTGTGGAAATATTAGGCACCATCAAAAGCAATGCTCCTAGTGGGAAGCTGTTCACTTGGGGCGATGCAGATAGAGGAAAGCTGGGTCACGATGACAGTAAAATGAAGCTTGTACCGACTTGTGTAAAGTCACTCACTGATGTTGATCTCTCTCAGGTATCATGTGCGAAGACACTAACAGTCGCGCTTACAATCACGGGAGTTGTTTTCACCATTGGAAGCAAGCAGCATGGACAATTAGGGAACCACCAATCCGATGGCACATCTATTTGTGCAGTTGAAGGGCCTCTTAAGACAGAGTTTGTCCGAGAGATATCATCAGGCTCTTCCCACATCGCAGTTTTGACAATGAATGGAAAGGTATATACCTGGGGCAAAGGAACAGAAGGTCAACTTGGTTTAGGTGACTATGTTGACAGGAGCTCCCCAACACTAGTGGAGTGCTTGGTAGAGAAGCAAGTGGAGAGTATAGCTTGCGGTTCCAATTTCACTGTCGCGGTTTGTTTACACAGGTCAATCTCAGGCAAGGATCAATCTGTATGCAGCAGTTGCCGGTTGTCCTTTAACTTCACAAGGAAGAAGCACAACTGCTACAACTGTGGTTCCATGTTCTGCAATTCCTGCAGCAGCAACAAGGTTTCAAGGGCAACTCTTGGACCAGATAGGAGCAAAAGGTACCGCGTTTGTGATGCGTGTTTCACTCAACTACAGATAATTGAAGAACATGGCACACTAAGTTCACGACTGACGACCCCGAAGGAGGAGGCATTTCCAACAGAAATAAGAGCATATACACCAAAGTTGTCACGTATATTCAAGGAAGCAAATTCTATCATGGAAAAAATGTTAATGGCACAGGGTTCCAGTCTGAGAAATCAGGACGTGGCTGCTCCGAATGAAGTGAAAATACAGAGATGGGGGCAAGTGGAGTGCCCAAGTCAATTTAGATGTGCACGAGAAAACATTCCATGCTGTTCTACATTAAATAAACAGACAGACGACGTTTCCCTTACACAGAGAATGCATGAATCAGCGCGACCAAAAGGCACTAGCTCTTTGCCACAAGCAGCTAGTAATTTGAAAGCAGAACAAGATTCGATGGAAAAGATATTACTAGGAGAAGTGAAACAGCTTCAAGCACAGGTAAGTCATATAAGACTGTTTGTAATGTTGAGCTTTTGGTTGACCTCCTTTTAAATCACATATTTCACTAGAGCTCTTTTACGGTGATTGGGACGGAACCCATGGTTCCGTTCGGTTCCGTCGGTTATAATTTTTTTTAGCCATTGATTAAGACATGATTTATGTTAGCCGTTGATTAAAAATTGATGTAATTCCTTAGGAAGAAACATGTTGAAGTTTATCCCGTAAGGTTTCCCCGCAGACCCTATTCATCGTGACCCATCTCAACCAAAAAAAAAACAATCCATGGTGAGCAACCGGCAGCCCGGGCAGGCCGACGACCGTGGCGCCGGCCTCCACCGGCACAACCACCCGCTCCGACCACACGTGGCCGTACACCACTTTGATGGCGCACGGCTGGGTGAAGAAGGCCACGCCGGCGGCTCCATGCCGCTGCACCACGCAGCGCGCCCAGGGCAGGAACGCGTTACGGTCTTGCTGCGGAGGAGCTGGCCGAGGGTCTCCGACCTGCGGACTCACGGAGGGCCAGGTAGGCGGTGACTTCTTGCACTCGGCAAACCCGGCTGCGTTGTGGCCGTCCGAGACCGTGGCGAGGATGTGGCGCGTGACGGCGAGCGCGGTGCGCAAGCCGCTTGGCGAACTGCAGCAGCGGGTGCACGTGGCCCTGTCTTGGGTACGGCAGCAATAGCACGTGCACCCCAACGACAGCGGCGAACGCCAGCTTCTTGCGCGCTACTCTCGCCGAGGGAAGCCATGATGACTATCTTGCTAGCTCATGGTGCTCTTGCGTACGGATCTGATCTGAGTTCTGATCACACTAGCGCATGCAAGCTCAGCTAGACTAGCCTATGGTACAGGGATGATCTGCTAATTTGCATGGTTCGATTTTTTTTTTTGCATGGTACGTACTGTATCGCTGCCGTGTCTGATCACACTTGCATCCGTACCGTTTACACACCTAGAGACCATGCTCTGCAACAGAAATAGACTAATTTGGTTGCATGGATCAAACGCACAAGGCCACCGTCCGTCCACAAGCAGATGTGGCCTGTTTTGCTCCCACGGGCCAAGCCAATGTGCCCTTATAAAAATATAGATATCGGTCCCACATAATTTTAGTACCGTCTCCACATTTTTTGGTTCCGTCCCCATAGTTTTTGGTTCCGTCAGGTTCCGTCAGTCTGGTTCCGTCTATTTTAACACCATTAGATCGGACTGATGGATGGTCTATAAAATTGCCAACCACTGTAAAACTTGTAATTTCACTAAGTACTATCTTATTTTTATACGACATGAGAAGCATTGATCTCATAATTATTGTGTTCTTATGTAAGCAGGTGACCACCCTTGCAGAACAATGCCGGCATAGGAGCCTGAAGGTTCAGTCCTACAAACGAAAAGTTGAGGAAACATGGCTAGTTGTCAGGAATGAAGCAGCAAAGAGCAAAACTGCAAAAGACATTATAAAGGTTTTAACCAATCAGGTATAAGTCTAACATGTGCTTAGCCTCTGCAGTTTCTCTCTTATCTGGAATGTTTTTGTTAAAGAGTTCCTTGGGATGTTTACTTTGGTGGAGCTTGTGTTGTGGTGGATTTTGCATCTACTGGTTTCGTTTTGATGGAAATCGGGGAGAGATCCCTTTTCTTCAAAAAAAAATCCTATTCAGATATTGTGTGCCTATTTCTGTAAAGTATGTTTTCTGGGGCAAATTTTGCAGAGGAATGCTTTGTCAAGGAAGGTTTTAGCTGGTGAGCAATCACGCAACTCCGAGACTATGCCTAGCCGCATCACCAATGGACAACCAGTAAAAGCAGAATTACCAGACCCACCGGACAAAAACCCTGTGACGGGCAAACCAAAGCCGAGCAGCATCAGAGATCACCATCAGCAATTGGGCAGGGAAGCTATACAATCTTCAAACACAGCTGTGGTCAATGACTCACTCGCGCATCGAAATGGCGATAGAGCACCCATTGACAGCAATATTTATGCTGGGGAAACAGATGCCGGTGTTCCTCCTATTGATTCCAATGGCACAATTGAGGAAATCGAGCGTGGGGTGTATGTCACCGTGGTCACATCCCCCAGCGGAAACAAGGGCCTCAAGCGCATCCGGTTCAGGTGAACTCCCGAAAACATGCTCGTCAGTTGACAGTTTGACACACATATTCCTTAACTAGTTTACTGATTTTGCCGGTAACTTGCTCTTCCGATCAATCGTGCAGCCGGAAACACTTTGGCGAGAAGGAAGCACAAAAATGGTGGGAAGCGAACGAGAGCAGGGTGTTTGCAAAGTACAGGAGCATGGAACAAATGACGGAGTAATCAGCTGCGACAGCCGACTTACATTGTAAATAGTAAGGTGTTCTGGATGATTACACACACAGTAAGATGATACTGTTCAGTACAGACGTAGCAGGGTAGATGGAATGATGGGATCAAGGGAATCGAGGCATCATAATTTGCTCCGTAGGAAGCAGCTTGCCAAACTAAATTGCAACATCTGCAATTCCTTTGTAGAAGTAGGAGTAGGTCCCATGGTTAACCCCTATACGACTCACTGTGGAGAAGGGTGGGTTTGGTTTGGACTAGGGTTTTGCCTCACCTCTGAGTGATCCGATCAGTCAGAGCTCGGAAGTAAGTTTGTAGTGTGGATTCATCGGTATTGCTTTGTAATCGGAGACAAACTGTGCAAGAGCAAATCTCTACAATAACTAAGCTCCCTAGGATTCCAGCCCTATGGAGCATCCCACGTGTCGGTGTGTATGTGGTGACCGGATATTTTTCTCCATGCAGAAAAAATTAATTACATGGAGGAGGAATCGAACCAGCGACCTTTGCTAGCACGCCTAGCTAGGCTTTCATGCGGTAGCCATCTGATCTGATGGCAAGCTCGTGTAATTTAAAGTACACGCTCGTTTGAAATAGATTCATCTTTAACAGATTATTAATATTTCTGCACTGTTTTATTTTTAAAAACCAACAATCGAACCGGGCAGTCTAACTAGTGAACTGCGAACCGAGACCCTCTCAGGTTCGGTCACCGATCCGGCTTTTGAAACTATGGTTCGCCCGTTGCCGGTCCTGGTCTCCTTTCTTCCTCATCTCCTTTTCCTCGCATTTGCGGCAGCGGCGGTGGCGGCGGCGTGTGAGCATCGGTGGGTTGGACCTTGTCTCTGCGATGGCTTCCCCTCATCGTCAACGGCTAGGTGCGCTTACTTCGCCTGATTCGCTTTTTTATTCTGAGATTGGATTTGTAGCGCCGCTAGGATTGGGCAAATTCAGTATCAGGCTACCCTCTATCAGATCTCTTCGGCTCTTCCGCATCCGCCACGACCCTCGCAGTCCCTCACAACCGCCTCCTCCTTCCCAAGACTCCTCTATTGCCTTGATACCCTCGACGGCTATCTGGGGACTCGACTACAATGGTCGGCGGCAGCAAAGATCCGACAGCCAGGCAGCGCGCAGAATGGCGGCGTTGACGCCGAGAGAGCTGAGGGCCCGAAAGGGCAAAAGATGTATGGAATCGACTTTTTCTTTGACAACAGGGACCTCTCCATCAAGAACGTTGCGAGGAATCTACAGCATAGCAGTTGTGTCGCCAGTTTGATTGGGTGACCTATACGCTAGCGTTGTTGTCGTCGAACAATTCCAAGCACGAGGTCACAACTACATGTTGTTGTCATTCATGGTTTATCACTGCCAAATCACCATCCTTCTCCCGAAATCGACCTTGCCTACCAGAGCGACGAGGTCGCCTGTCTACAGCTCTGTGTTCTACCTTCACTGTTTCTCTTCATGTGCGCACAATGTACTTCGTCCCCACCACTCTAGGTACCCCTTATACCAATGAGATTGCCACCGATTGAGAATGCATCAACGTACCGTATATTTGATGCCTTCTGTTTGGATCACTCACCTATGACTTGTGATGCAGTAGCTTTTTAATACTAGAGAATTGTGAATACTTCAAGAGCATCTATTTGAGAATTTAGTGCCTAGAAGGAAATGTTGCGTGCAGAGTAGTGTGTATTTAGTGAGTGCACCTATTCTTCGTTTTTAGAATATAGTGACCCGCTGTGTCTGGGTGGTAGTTTGGTAGATAGTACACTGCGGCGGCGCATCCATCTCCCCGGCCGAGGCTTCGCCGGCGCGCCTCCACTCCTCCGCCACGCCGTGCCTCATCTATGCCGAACCCGCTATTGCTCCGGATCTGAATTTGAGGGGAGTTAAGGGCAACCGATCCAAACAATTTGGTGTTCTTTTGTTCAATTCTTGTTTTTGGCAAAGTTTTATTCATCTTAAAATCAAAGAAAGACCCGTAGGCTCAAAAGATTATTGTTTCTCAAATCAGAGCATCTCTAATAGCTGATGTTTTGAGCATAAAAACAGCCAGATAAAAAAAATACGGAGACGGCGTACATCATTGGTGAAAATTGAGAGAGGCGGCGGCTACATTTCACCTAGCAGCTGCCGCCATCTGCATCTTCTCTTAGGGCATCCACTATGTAGTCCATAACCCTATCAACAAGGAAAAAAAGTGATCTTATGGACAACTTTATACATAGTGGCGCCTATTAATAATCTTGTCCATAAGAAAAAAGCTTATGGACAATCCACAAGCTTGTAAACAACCCATAAGGAATAGAATAATGTTACTTTATACCTATAGTACACAAAGCCATAAACATGTAATATTTTTTTCAAAACTAATGTTACTTTCATGGTTTTATTATCTGATTTTTTCCCTGACAGGTGGGACCCATCTTAAGGTGTGCTTTTGCAACATACATTGTGATGTTGTCCTTAAGCTTATGGTGTAGCATGTGGGTCCCATCTTATTGATAGGTTTTGCCACATACATAGTTGATGCCCTTACTAGGAATTAACGGGTCCCCTCCTCCTCTTTTCGCTGCTTTGATAGTAAAACGGTGGTGGATCTTGAACCTGCGCTCGGGTGCTGTAGTAAGATCCCTAAAGCTAGAGCAACTCGCCGTTGAGCCCCCCAAGAGCCATTTTTATCACCGGATAGGGTGGCGCCGGCGAAATTTTAGCTCTGGGTTTGGGATTTTTTCCAGCCGTCCCCGACCCAAGAAGTAGGACTGCTTCGTCTAGCAGACGTGTGGCGGCAGCTCGTGACCTCCGTGCTGCCGCCTCCCGACGACCACCGCGCGCGCCGCCGCCTCCCGACGAATCCTCCACCGGGTGAATGCCATCAGCTGCGCGGAGGCGACGGCGAGGTCCAGCAGACAGGTCGCGTCCATGCGGCGGGAGACCTCGGCGAGCGTGTCGTCTGCTTCCTCCGTTGACGTCAGGCCGCGGAGCTCCTCGAGGATGACCGGGGACCGAGGGTGTAGAGGAGAGGAGGTCGTCGTCGGGGGTGAGCTCCGTGGCGAGTACCACGACCCCGTCCACCTCCTCCATCCAGCCCGCCTCTCGGTCCCGAGGGCAGCGGCGGTGGTCGCTACGGACCAGAGGATGGACGGCGAGGACGAGATGTGATCTTGTGCCAGCCGCCGCCTACGCGCCACACTCCCGCAACCATCCCCGACCCCGGCGGCTGGCACGCTGCGGAGGAGCCGAAGTCGACGGCGAGGAAAGCCACGGCCATGGCATCGATGGGGATTTGGTGAAAGAAAAGAAGAGAGAGGAAAGAGGAGAGACAGAGGAGAGAGAGAGTGCGGTAGGTGGCTGACATGTGGGACGATTGCATTTAAAAAAGGTAGCGCCGACGCCCCAGCTGCCCCCCAGGAGGCTGAATTCGGCCTATGTACGTCGGTGGAATCTTTGGCCAAATCCGGCGAAAATCGACGTCCTGGGGGCGCGACTGGGAGTTTTTTTTACATCCGGCGTTAAAAAAGGCCAAAAAGGTGCCCTGGGGGCATCCTGGGGGGCTGGCTGGAGTTGCTCTTATAGATTGGTCAACCAGTAGTGACGGTATGGTAGCTATGGTAGTGATGTGCAGGACACGAATAATGTATTCTTGCCTCCTCGCCCACCTCGTTGACAGCGATTTTGCCGTGGCGTTGAGGATGGCGAAAAATCGTCTGGACGCTGCTCCCATGAAGTGGTGGATTTTAGTCAGTCTACACGTGTTACAGGTTTGGTGTTGAGATTCGGATCAATTCAAATTTTCAACGGTAACGACTTCGGCTCTGGGCGCTGGTCCATAGGGGCACGTGCACGAAGGCTTCCCGGTTGTCGTCAACAACGTGAGGCCGGCTCCGAAACGGGAGCGGCGACAGCGGCCGGCGCGTTGGTGGCTCGCCCTGGTGGCAGTAGTGGTCATTAGGTGGTCCAAAAATCTCGTTTTATTATGTTTGGGATGTTTTGTACTTCTTGTGAACTTCTATAACAGTCCAAAAAATTACATCATCAGTGTTTTTGAGAACACGAAAAAAGGTGCATCTACAACAGCAGCCCTAAAATGGGACACCATATATAGGGCACGAGTTCTCCAACATATACCATATAAAAAGGCAGTCAGACGGTTTGTGTTGAGTTATATCTATTTGCAACATTTGTGAATTGCAAAAAAGTACCATCACCGACACTACAATGCATTCAAATATAATCTACATATTAATCTCATATTGAGTGCATTTAACACCACAAGAAATAATTGAAAAAATGAGTAAGAAACAAAATACCCTTGGGACATGTTGTCGAACAAATTGTTTGTGACCGGTGCCGACTCTTCCTCCTCCATGGCGGGCGGCGGGAAGAATACATAAGGGGGAGTAGCGGCCACCAATGGAGGAGTAACAACCGCATGGTTCGCCTTCTTCAATCAAGAACCGGTTGCGACGGGTTTGCGCGGCGGCTTAGTGATGCCGGCTCCACTTGCCTTGTTCCCAATGGCCTTCTTTCGAGGCTACCCGGCCGCAGCGGTGGGCCGTGGAACCACATATAGTTCCGCAGGGCTTTGCAGCATCTGCCGCGATAGTGAATAAGTGATGTATGCTACATTTTAGGGTTGCCCTAAAACTTTTGATAAAAATTTACATCAAGGACAGTTGTTGGAGGTTTTAGCCCCAAATTCCCTAAAATGTGGTTAAGCCCTAAAATAGGGAAGCTATTGGAGATGCTCTCATATACCTGAAGTTAGCCTTACATTGGTAAAGTACCGAATAAAAACTTGAAAGCGAAAATAGATATTTCTGACACAACATTAGTAAAATAAATCGTTGGGTCGACTTCATTGATCCATTGGATCACAAACCCTCACACATAAGCGTCTACCACCACGCGTCCATCATTTAGTGGCAATGTTGAAGTTGTCCTTGGCACTGTATGCCCGTCATCTAGGCAGTCCACACGTGACAGCAGCCGTTGCCGCCGCCCAACGATGTGTTCCTATATCTCGTCCCCGATCTCTGAAGATCGTGCATGTTTATCTGACATGGAGATTTTTTTTACAATAGGAAATTTGTCTTTTTCACACATCCGCCCAGCGATGTGAAAAGCCTTTTCTAGCACCAAAATTTGTCTTTTTCACACACCACAAAAAATGTCGATTTTTTGTGAAACGACTTTATGAACACATAGTAAATCGAGATGTACATACGAACCTTTTTGTCCAAATTTTTAAAATTTCAAATTCGTTAGAACCACCTTTTACCCCCCCCCCCCCCCCCCCCACACACACACACACACACACCACATATCTCTTTGTAATGTTGTCATGTAAGACCTACTTGTCCTAGTTGTGTGGAGCCTCTATATAGTCAGTAGTAAAAGGATGAACAAACATCAGTGCACTGAGGCGACAGAATGAAGTGTTGATGAACTCATTAAAAAAATTATAATGTGAAACTTATCTGCATATAGTAGTTGAACTGCACGAATAATACAATAGGAAATAATATAAATTTTCTAGCAAAAGTATACAGCTAAAATCAAAATCAAGTTATTCACATAATAAAAATTGTATTGAAAAAAGGGCACGCCAATTAGCCCGGGATAGAGATTAGTACACGGTTTCTGCTTCGGTGTACCCCCCCACCCCCCCAAAAAAAGTTTTGCCCTGGACGGCTGAGATGGCAAGATACCTCTTCGTTTTCACGGACGGCTGTGAAAAATAAGGTCGTACGCAGCCTTGTACAAAGCCCGTATGGCCCGTTTCTACTTACACTTCCGTATAGTAAAAGCATACGTATTTATGCAAAGACCGTACGGCTTTGTGGGCCCTCACGTTACTTTAATTAGTCGCCTCATCTAAGCAGCCGCCGCCGTCGCGCATTGACAGCCGCCGCCGCCACAGAAGCCAGCATGACGCCGCCACAACCGAGCAGTTGCGCATGGAGACCGGAAGTGGAAGCGGAGTTATACTTCCGCCGCATTGACTTACACTACCGTATAGTACCACGCATGGTACTCCGGCGGCGGTCGACTGAACAACCGGCGATGCGCCCAAGGCGACGGCGTGGTTCCCTCAAAAAAAAAGTCGACGTCCTGGAGCCCTAGGGTTTTCCAAAGCTGGGTGTTTTCCGGACATTGGCCGGACGGCCCAAGTCTGCCAAAGCCCAATTACCTTTTTTTTCCTTTAGTACGTTTTTAAACTAATATTTGCAATTTTGTAATTGAAAATGTATAAATATGTCGATATTGTAAAAAATTAACTATTAAACATGGAATCCTAATATTGTTATAGTAGACCAGATTTATGTCCACCTAGATGCAACCATAAAAAGGCGATGGATGTTCACCTAGACGGCTAGAGTGGTGTTGCGTGTGGGTCCACATGTTCCAAAGGTGATAGACGTAGACCTAGGTGGCCAATACTAGTGAATGTCAATCTATATGTAACAAAGGTGGTAGGCGTGGACCTAGATGGCTATATATCAGTGTTGCATGTGAGTCACAAGTCCGTGAGGGGGTACGGATAGACCTAGACGGCTAGGGGTATTGCATGCATGTGGCTGTGAGTATTGTATGTGGGTCCACATGTTCAAAAGGTAGTGGACACCTACCTATATTAACTGCTAATTATCTGGACCCACCTGCACCACCTCTAGCCATCTTGACCTAGAATTGTCAACTCTTAGTCAAGTACACCTGTAACATGCAATCATAGTCATATTTATGCCCACAACACACAACACTAGACATATGAAGAGGATCCAAACCACGGAAGGATAGACATCTAACCTAAAATATGCCACGTTCAAAAGATGATGGACGTACACCTACATGGCTAGGTGTGCTGCATGTGGGTCCATATGTCCTAAAGATGGTCGATGTGCACCTAGACAGCTGACACTGTGGGTGATATGTCCCAAAGGTGGCAAGGGGTGCTGAATGTGGGCCCACATGTCCCAACATGGTAGGTGGTTGATTTTTCATTTTTTTCTTTGGTATTCCTGTTTACTACATGTTAAGCACCACGTACAACAAATTTGGGGGTGATTTCGTGGATGTCGAAAAAATCACCTTCTTAGGGACAGGTCGTCCGGTCTCACTTAAACCAACTTTTCTAAGAAAGTAATTTTTTCGACATCCACCAAAGCACCTCACATTTTTTACACGTGATATCCTAAGCAACCATAGAGAGAATGTGAAGGTTATCCGGCTAGGTATAGCTAGCTGTACCAACTTAGGTGACATGTGGACCCATGTGCGACAGTACTTCTGGCCATCTAGCTCCGCTCCTACCCATCTAGGTTTAACCGTACCAACTAGGTGACATGTGGACCCACACGTTGCAATCCTACGACATCAAGGTCAACATCTACCATGTATTGTGGCATTTGCACTACGGGAGAGCACGACGTTGCCGTGTGCTTGGGTCTTTGCCGTGTGCCAAATATCGGGCACACGGCAACGTCTATCTTTGCCATGTGCCACACACGGTAAAGAATAACACACGGTTTTGAAAGCAAAATAACACACGGCAAAGAATGGCACACGGTAAAGACGGTAAAAAGCACACGGTAAAGAAAGACACACGGTAAAAAAAGTTGACACGTGTCCACAAAACGGAAGGGAAGACGGCTCCGTCACGGAAGGTCTTTACCGTGTGCTGGCACACGGCAAAGAATAAATCTTTGCCGTGTGCCAACACACGGTAAAGACCGATTTTCATTTTTTTTTCCAGTTTTACTATATCTATTTGTAATAAAGATATGACTATCCCCGTTGCATAGTTTGTGATAATGTGCCCATATTTGGCACATAGGTGTAGCTTGGTATGATAAACAATGCTACCGAACAAAGTTTTTTCAAACGAATTTTATAAATATCATTTTTCATTTTTTAAGTGTCAAAAATGACTTTTTTGTGAAGCAAGTACAAAACATATGGTGCAAAATGGCTCCCATCCAATTATCACACAAAGTAGTCCATATTTGATGAATAATCCCCAAATATTAGGAATTTTCTTGCTTTCTACCTAATTTCGCACAATTAAATGACTTTATGTCGATTTTCCGAAAGTAATTCAAATTTGTACTACAAGTGTGTGATAGTTTGCCCTGAAATTTTTACAAAAATCATTTTAATGTACAAAAGTAGTGATTATTTCACAGAAACATCGATAGTTTTGAAAAATTCGACCTCTTTCAACGAATAGCCATGCTCGCCATTTGGAACTTTTTTTGAAAAAACTGAAAGAAAATGAAAAAAATGCTCAAAAAAATAAATCCTTTGGCATGGAGACCTCCTATGTGTACTAGTTTCTAGGAAAAATGATAAACTTGATTTTTGACAAACTTTTCATAAAAATCCTTCACACAAAGGTCTATCATCTATAAACATGTATATGTTTCAAGTCAAACCACCAAGACATGACCATTCCCGTTGCATAGTTTGTGATAATGTGCCCATATTTGGCACATAGGTGTAGCTTGGTATGATAAACAATGCTACCGAACAAAGTTTTTTCAAACGAATTTTATAAATATCATTTTTCATTTTTTAAGTGTCAAAAATGACTTTTTTTGTGAAGCAAGTACAAAACATATGGTGCAAAATGGCTCCCATCCAATTATCACACAAAGTAGTCCATATTTGATGAATAATCCCCAAATATTAGGAATTTTCTTGCTTTCTACCTAATTTCGCACAATTAAATGACTTTATGTCGATTTTCCGAAAGTAATTCAAATTTGTACTACAAGTGTGTGATAGTTTGCTCTGAAATTTTTACAAAAATCATTTTAATGTACAAAAGTAGTGATTATTTCACAGAAACATCGATAGTTTTGAAAAATTCGACCTCTTTCAACGAATAGCCATGCTCGCCATTTGGAACTTTTTTTGAAAAACTGAAAGAAAATGAAAAAAATGCTCAAAAAAATAAATCCTTTGGCATGGAGACCTCCTATGTGTACTAGTTTCTAGGAAAAATGATAAACTTGATTTTTGACAAACTTTTCATAAAAATCCTTCACACAAAGGTCTATCATCTATAAACATGTATATGTTTCAAGTCAAACCACCAAGACATGACCATTCCCGTGGCATAGTTTGTGATAATCTTTCCATATTTGGCACATAGGTGTATATTGGTATGCTAAACAATGTTACCGAACAAAGTTTTTTCAAATTATTTATATAAATATCATTTTTCATTTTCTAAGTGTCAAAAATGACTTTTTTTGTGAAGCAAGTACTAAAAATATGGTGCAAAATGGTTCCCATCCAATTATCACACAAAGTAGTACATAGTTTATGGATAATTCCCAAATATTAGGATTTTTCTCGCTTTTCTATCTAATTTCGCACATTTAAATGTCTTTATGACGATTTTCCGAAAGTAATTCAAATTTGTACTACAAGTGTGTGATAATTTGCTCTGAAATTTTTACAAAAATCATTTTAATGTACAAAAATAGTGATTATTTCACAGAAACATTGATAGTTTTGAAAAAATCGACCTCTTTCAACGAATAGCCATGCTCGCCATTTGGAACTTTTTGTGAAAAAACTGAAAGAAAATGAAAAAAATGCTCAAAAAAATAAATCCTTTGGCATGGAGACCTCTTATGTGTACTAGTTTTTAGGAAAAATGATAAACTTGATTTCTGACAAACTTTTCATAAAAATCCTTCACACAAAGGTCTATCATCTATAAACATGTATATGTTTCAAGTCAAACCACCAAGACATGACCATTCCCGTGGCATAGTTTGTGATAATCTTTCCATATTTGGCACATAGGTGTATATTTGTATGCTAAACAATGTTACCGAACAAAGTTTTTTC
The DNA here is from genome assembly GCA_012064385.1 of Puccinellia tenuiflora. Lineage (NCBI taxonomy): Eukaryota > Viridiplantae > Streptophyta > Magnoliopsida > Poales > Poaceae > Puccinellia > Puccinellia tenuiflora. The sequence continues at coordinate 110,822 of QRDG01000243.1, read as the reverse complement.
AAATTATTTATATAAATATCATTTTTCATTTTCTAAGTGTCAAAAATGACTTTTTTTGTGAAGCAAGTACTAAAAATATGGTGCAAAATGGTTCCCATCCAATTATCACACAAAGTAGTACATAGTTTATGGATAATTCCCAAATATTAGGATTTTTCTCGCTTTTCTATCTAATTTTGCACATTTAAATGTCTTTATGCCGATTTTCCGAAAGTAATTCAAATTTGAACTACAAGTGTGTGATAGTTTGCTCTGAAATTTTTATAAAAATCATTTTAATGTACAAAAGTAGTGATTATTTCACAGAAACATCGATAGTTTTGAAAATTCGACCTCTTTCAATGAATAGCCATGCTCGCCATTTGGAACTTTTTTTGAAAAACTGAAAGAAAATGAAAAAAATGCTCAGAAAAATAAATACTTTGGCATGGAGACCTCCTATGTGTACTAGTTTCTAGGAAAAATGATAAACTTGATTTTTGACAAACTTTTCATAAAAATCCTTCACACAAAGGTCTATCATCTATAAACATGTATATGTTTCAAGTCAAACCACCAAGACATGACCATTCCCGTGGCATAGTTTGTGATAATCTTTCCATATTTGGCACATAGGTGTATATTGGTATGCTAAACAATGTTACCAAACAAAGTTTTTTCACATTATTTATATAAATATCATTTTTCATTTTCTAAGTGTCAAAAATGACTTTTTTTGTGAAGCAAGTACTAAAAATATGGTGAAAAATGGTTTGCATCCAATTATCACACAAAGTAGTACATAGTTTATGGATAATTCCCAAATATTAGGATTTTTCTCGCTTTTCTATCTAATTTCGCACATTTAAATGTCTTTATGCCGATTTTCCGAAAGTAATTCAAATTTGTACTACAAGTGTGTGATAGTTTGCTCTGAAATTTTTGCAAATTGGGAATTTTTGCAAATTTTTGTACGACAGAATCATCGATACTTTTGAAAAAATCGATCCCTTTCAACGTATAGACATTCCGACCATTTGGACCATTTTTTCGAAAAACTCTAAGCAAATGAAGAAAACATCAAAAAAAGAAATACTTTGTCATGGAGTCCTCTTATGTGTACTAGTTGATAGGAAAATTAATAAAATTTATTTTTGACAAACTTTCCAAAAAAATTCCTTCACAAAAAAGGTCTACCATCTATAAACATATAAGTTTCAAGCCAAAGGACCAAGACTTGACCATTACCGTGGCATAGTTTGTTATAATGTGCCCATATTTGGCACATAGGTGTATCTTGTTATGAGCAACAATGTTTTAGAACTGAGTTTTTGCAAATTATTTTTATAAATATCATTTTTATTTTCTAAGTGTCAAAAATGACTTGTTTTGCGAAGCAAGTACACACAATATGGTGCAAAATGGCACCCATCTAATTTTCAAAAAATTATTTTAAGGTACAAATGTATCTATTTCATCAGAAATCCACTGAGAGTTTCGCAAAATTCAACCCCTAACTAAGAATGGTAGTGCGCACCGTTTTGACCACATTTTGAAATTGCCAAATTCTATTAAAAAATTTATTCGTACTTTGGAATAATAATAAAAGGTTTCGTACTTTTACCTCAAATTTTTAATCACTAAAGTTTGCAACTTTTCTATTTTGTTTGAGATTTCTCTTATCCCCCAAACCCCTCTTAGTCTTTTCTGAATAATAAAAAAAACAGTGCAGGGCCGAAACCAGGACGCAGCCCAGTCCACCTAAGGCTCAAACCTAACCCTAGCCCACCTAATCTCCTACACAACACCCACAGTCCCACACACGCACATTCACCTCCTTCCCATCCCCTTCTTCCCACGATACTTCCAGACGCGCCGCCAGCGCCCCGCGCGTCCCTCTCACCTCCTTCTCCCTTCCGCTCCGGCGCCTGCAGGCGGACCACCGCAGTAAATCGACCGGCGCCGCTCCATCCTCGCAGACGGAAGAGGCGGCGCGACTTGCTTGCTCGTCGGCGCTCGCGTGCATCGTCTGGACAGTGCGCGCGACGTCGTCGAGCTCGCCGGTGCGCGTCACGCTCTAGGCCGACGGGGTGATATGCAGACGGTCCGCGCCGCCGCCGGAAGGGAGAGCCGACCAATGGCGCGAGCCGCCTCCTTCGACACCGCCAAGTTTGTGGCGCCGGTGGCTACGAGATCTGGCGCCCTCCTCTGCCGTACCAGCGCCTCGACTCCGACATGCTCTCCGGGAACCGCCGGTGAGACACCTCACCCTGCCCCCACCCCTAGAAAGAATCCAGCTTGGACGATTCATGCCCGCAGTGCCATGATTTTTGCTGCAGTCAGATTGGATACCCTGCTAGTAATATATTATGCAACTAATGATCTTGGATGATGCATGAGTTCCTCCTCTTTTGCATCATCGTTCTGTTATCAAGCTTGACCACCGGTCTGGACTCTAAATTGCAATCTGCTATAATTGTTTTTGTGTACCCATGAACAGCAGCTCATTTTGGATCCTAAATCTCTTTCATTGAAAATTCCCCATGATTGAAAAGTTCAATTTAGAATCTAAAAGTTATATGTTTAATGGTCATTGCTTTTCTTTTATTGCTTGCACAATAATTGATGAACAATTATTTGGTTGTATGTTTTTTCATGGTATTACAGCAGTCACATGTATACTATTATGGACCTGATTAGGTGTTTCCCTTATATATGCACTAAAATGCTTCCATTCTATCATTTTTGTACTGCTAGTATTATTCATACCCATGAACAGATTGTTGCCTATACAACTAAAAGATTGGTTGTGCATGTTTATCATCTGAAGTCAATTGATGCAGCTTATTTCTGGGGAAAAATGGATTCTGTAGTTTATGGTTATTATTGGAATGAAACCTTGTCCATGTTAAGGCAAACAGATACTTCTACTAGTTGTAGGACACTAAGCTAACAGATAACAACGAGTGGCACAATAATAATGGTCCTAGCTAATTACTAGTTGGTGCCACTAGCTTCTTGATGCTCATGCTCTAGTAAATTTAATCATAAAAGGGACCATAAGAGAATTACTAGTTCATGTTATATCGTGTTGTTTTCTCAAAACATGTGTATGTGAGGTGCAGGTGTGAACACATAGGAAGGAAATTAGAGTCTGTTTATGCTTGTTCCTTTTGATTTTTCTTATCTAGGACAGATTTCCATGGTTAATCTTTCTTGGTGATATATGTATAGTATAGATAATACACAAGAGCTGGTTATGATGATCTGGTATATATGCATGACATAGGTAACTCCTACACATGTTTGCTTGCTGGGATTTAATTTTTGGTTAGATCTATGGTCTTCCTGGGGTCATATGGTCACCCAAGTGGATGTTATATAGTTTTAGATCATGTGTATGCCTTCCTAGCATTTTCAACTTGGTCATATCTACTTTTCTGAGTGTTCTAGCTGTTCTTGAACTGATATTTGAATTCTTGTGATCACATGATCACCCAGGTTCATGTAGGATTTATCTTGAGGCAATATATGAGGTCTTGTTCACTGATTGTTGTCTCTGCCCCTTGCTGGAGTTGTTCCCTGGCACACCTTCGATATCGTCGGTACCCGCGACATCCTGGTCATGGTATTCACAACCCGTGGACATAGCCAGGTCTCCCGCGCCTCGGGCGTGCGGTTGTAGACCCGCTGGCCTCGCCTGCCGCTACCTCCTCTAATTTTGCTATGTCTTGGTCTCGGCTGCAGTTGCTAGGTGAGTTTATCGGATTCCATTGATCCTTGGCCTTGCTCATGCTATGTCTGGCGAACTTACATCTTGGAACATCGCAGAAGTTTTCTTTTGAGGATTTTTGAACTATTTGAGTTGTCCATGATGCATTATGTAAAATGTGGTTGTGAATTTGATGTATTGAAAGATCTGTCAAATATATGTGCATCCGTGTTCTTTTAAATATGCAGGAATGCCCCAAAAAATTGGGAAAAATCAATTTTTTTTGCCCCAGGGTCACTCTTTGCCGTGTGCAAACACACGGTAAAGGCTGGGCTAGCTGCCACTTCGGTTGCTCTTTGCCGTGTGCTGGCACACGGTAAAGAGATGTCTTTACCGTGTGTTTGCACACGGCAAAGAGCGACCGGTGGGACCCGCGTGTCAGAAGCCCGCCGTCACCGTCCGTCGTCGGCGTCAAGTGACCGTGGGGCCCACCATCCAGCATTGCCGTGCGCCACGACATCTGGCACACGGTAAAGAATTCTTTACCGTGCCATTTTTCGCCGTGTGGTCTTTACCGTGTGCGGCACACGGCAAAGACTTTGCCGTGTGTTTTTCAGTCTTTGCCGTGTGCCACAGGCACACGGTAAAGAGCTGCCCTCCCGTAGTGTTGGATCCATCTATAGCAATCGTAGCATCCAGGTATGCGTCTACCACCCTTTCGTGACATCTGGACCCACATTAACTAACACTACTGTCCGGCTAGGTCTAGCTGTACCATGTAGGTGACATGTGGATCCGACAGTACTTCTGGCCATCTAGCTCCACTCCTACACATCTAGGTGTAACCGTAGCAACTAGGTGACATGTGGACCCACACGTAGAAATCCTACGACATCAAGGTCAACGTCTACCATGTATTGTGGCATTTGGATCCATCTGCAGCAATCGTAGCATCCAGTTCTGCGTCTACCACCCTTTTGTGACATATGGACCCACATTAACGGCCAAGACTATCCGGCTAGGTATAGCTAGCTGTACCAACTAGGTGACATGTGGACCCATGTGCGACAGTACTTCTGGCCATCTAGCTCCACTCCTACCCATCTAGGTTTAACCGTACCAACTAGGTGACATGTGGACCCACACGTTGCAATCCTACGACATCAAGGTCAACATCTACCATGTATTGTGGCATTTGGATCCATCTGTAGCAATCGTAGCATCCAGGTATGCGTCTACCACCCTTTCGTGACATCTGGACCCACATTAACTAACACTACTGTCCGTCTAGGTCTAGCTGTACCATCTAGGTGACATGTGGACCCATGTCCGACAGTACTTCTGGCCATCTAGCTCCACTCCTACACATCTAGGTGTAACCATAGAAACTAGGTGACATGTGGACCCACACGTAGCAATCCTACGACATCAAGGTCAACATCTACCATGTATTGTGGCATTTGAATCCATCTGCAGCAGTCGTAGCATCCAGGTCTGCGTCCACCACCCTTTCGTGACATCTGGACCCACATTAACTAACACTACTGTCCGTCTAGGTCTAGCTGTACCAACTAGGTGACATGTGGACCCATGTCCAACAGTACTTCTGGCCATCTAGCTCCACTCCTACCCATCTAGGTGTAACCGTAGCAACTAGGTGACATGTGGACCCGCACGTAGCAATCCTATGAAATCGAGGTCAACATCTACCATATATTGTGGCATTTGGATCCATCTGCAGCAATCGTAGCATCCAGGTATGCGTCTACCACCCTTTCGTGACATCTAGACCCACATTAACTAACACTACTGTCCGTCTAGGTCTAGCTGTACCATCTAGGTGACATGTGGACCCATGTCCGATGGTACTTCTGGCCATCTAGCTCCACTCATACCCATCTAGGTGTAACCGTAGCAACTAGGCACCACGTACAACAAATTTGGGGTGATTTGGTGGATGTCGAAATAATCACCTTCTTAGGGACAGGTCGTCCGGTCTCACTTAAACCAGCTTTTCTAACAAGGTGATTTTTCCGACAGCCACCAAATCACCTCAATGTTTTTACACGTGATATCCTAAGCAACCATAGAGAGAATGTGAAGGTTTTAGAAGTTTTTGAATTTTCAAAAATTTATAGTGCCTCAGTGAAACTGAGGTTAAAACCCTGGGATTGACCTTAAAGGGACAGTGTAAACTTCCAATTTTTCAGTTTTTCTTTGGTATTCCTGTTTACTACTACCTCCGTTCCATAATGTAAGCCTTTTTAGCATTTCTCTTTCCATCCGTATCTAGACATGTTTTAGTGTAAGGTTCAAATGAATCTTGCACTAAAACATGTCTAGATACGGATGGAAAGAGAAATGCTAAAAAGGCTTACATTATGGAACGGAGGGAGTACATGTTAGGCACCGTGTACAACAAATTTGGGGTGATTTGGTGGATGTCGAAAAAATCACCTTCTTAGGGACAGGTCGTCCGGTCACACTTAAACCAGCTTTTCTAACAAGGTGATTTTTCCGACAGCCACCAAATCAACTCAATTTTTTAACACGTGATATCCTAAGCAACCATGGTAGTGTTACACATGGCTGAGTGGTGTTCTATGCATGTGGGTCCACATGTCCAGATGGCTTGGAGTGCTGAGTGTGGGTGATATGTCCCGAAGATAGTAGGGGTAAATTTGCATAGGTAGGAGTGTCGCATGTGGGTTCACGTGTCAGCTGGCAAGGGGGTAAACTTGCATAGCTAGGAGTGTCCCATGTGGGTCCACATGTTCCAAAGGTGGTAGATATACACCTATACGGCTAGAGTGGTGTTGCATGTGGGTCCACAAGCCCAAGAATGGTAGGGGTAGACCTAGTTTGTATTAATGACTGGAAAGGATTTTGTACTAAAATAATAAAACCGTAATTCTCATTTTATTAAAAATATATGAAATTTCGTCAAAAAACTTATTTGGTATGATTTTGTATTAATGGCTGGGACAAGTCACTGATCTAGTATAGACCAATGACTTGTCATCCATTATTACTTAAACATGCCAAATAAGCCAAGAATAGGTGCAATATAACCACAAATGCGAGCACTAGGACTCGAACTTGGGTCTGTGGGAAGGCATCAGCCCCTCCCCACCACTAGGCCAAGCCTTTGTTTGCGATACTTGACGCATCTTTTCCGATATGTAGTATTCCCTTTTGGAGGAGAAGTGCAACTTAGGAGATTTAGATTGAGATGAATTTTTTTGTAAGTGGTCATGCACACATACTAGGTGGCCTTGCAGATTTTCAGATTGTTTAGACAAGTTTAGGTGTGTATATCATTTTCTTTGAAGAAAAAGTGGTAAATTGCATATAAAAAGCTCATGCTTTGAAATTTGAAACCACACACTCTCTACATTGATACCTCATGGCTTAGTAGTTAGAACTTGCTTTGATGTACCATATTTTGGATCATTTCTGAAAAAATAGCACTACTTATATGTACCAAAATAGCAACATTACAATATTCTGGATCAGTACTGCAAAAGCAACATATATACATGCGTACGTACTTACTTCAATCCTGTTCATACAAACCGAAATATAAAACACAGTAGATCAGTACTGCAAAATCAAACTTACTTCAATCTTGTTCATACAAACCGAAATATAAAACAGAGTAAAACAACATTATAAACTAAAATGCAGGAATTGACGAAGACGTCAATGAGCCCGCTTCAGACGCTTGCTCTCCCTTGATGATCCATCACCTTTCTTCAGCAAGATCATGCGGAAAATCTCATAGGCGACGAAACCGTCAATTGCTGCATACTCAAGGTTGATCCTGTCGAGTTGGGGCTTCTCCCACCTGCTGTGTGCCTCCCAGGGAAACTTCTTCTTCATGTCCTTGTACCAGGGGTCAATGAGTCGTGCAGCCAGAGTACTCATTCCATCCTTCACATGGCCTCGGATCTTGTACACGTCCTGGATATCAACATGATACTCACTTGGAATTGTTAAATTCCAGGTCCTAGCCAGCACTCTCTTGTCAGCACTGGTGTCAACGCTTGCAAAGGTTACTCCGCTGAAGCGAAGGAAATCACTCAGCACCGGAGATTGCCAGAAGTCGCTACTGCACAAATAAGAAAACAAAATTGGTACATTATGTCCAATTTGAACATAACCTTTTTGAGTGTACTTTTTTGTTGAACAAATCAAACTGATAAATGAGTAGCATAATTTAACTACAGGTTGTTCATAAAAAATCTGCAAAAGATTTCAGTAGAAGCATACCGTGCTAAGCATGAGATTACTATTATTATATGTGTTTAGCCCCCTCTATACCCCTAATTACTCCTTGTTGTTATATGCAATGTTGCTTAGCAAATACATGCCTTCTATTTACGAGGGAAATGATAATGCAGCAGCATTCATGACGTTTCATTCCACGGGCTTCCCTTCAGAGATTCTAAGGGAGGTATGTGCGCATAATGCCTAAAAAATAGTACACCGGCTTACACCCTCTTTGAAGTCAGCAATTCTAATCAGAGATTGAGTTATTTGTTGCATTGTCCAGCTTTCTGTGTATCGGAAAAACACAAATTCTTTGTTTTGCTTTTTTAACCTTTAGCTGCAATGTATGCTAGGTTTAGTTTCTATATAGCTAAACAGTTATGTCACTGGATATACGGAGCCTTTTCTTCTTTTCCCTATTGTAGGTCTGGGCTTATGTACTGTTCAGATATTCACAGATATATTACTCTCATGTCTACAGGTACAGGTGCAACAAGCAGGATTCTGTACACCAAGTCCTATCCATGCTCAATCATGGCCTATTTCTCTAAAAGGTCGTGATATTGTAGCTGTGGCGAAGACAAGTTCTGGAAAAAGAAAAACCATGGGTTATCTACTTCCAGGGTTTATTCTTGTTAAGAACCTGCGAAACAATTCACGGGAAGGACCAACGGTGCTGGTTCTGTCTACCAGGGAACTGGCAACACAGATTCAAGATGAAGCAATCAAGTTTGGCAGATCGTCGAGAATATCATTTACTGTATGTTTCATCTGTTTACTCACATCAGTTATGTGCACTTCTATATACACATTGCCAGATACTAGTAATATGCTCATACCTAACAACTAAAATCTGTGTTTTAGATGCAATCTAAATATAGTTGTTCTAATAGGATATAATATTTAATCATAATGTTTCCTACTGGATCCTTATTGATAAATGAGTAGCAGTAATTCATAGAAATTGAATGAAACAATTCAATGAAACATACATAACCATAATTTAAATGATTACCATAAATGAAGTTATCTTAAATGGTAAAACCTATGAATGAATTCTACTATGAACAGAGAAATAATAATTCAACTATGATCAACTTTTTGGATTCCTGCAGGGCATGAACTAACTGATCTGAACGCTCAGTCAGTTGGATCCTGAGCGATGTCAGCTGCTCCTCGGATGGAGCAGGTCCAGGGACAATGAACCCCCCCGCCCTGTAGACGAAGCATTACGCGGATTATCAATCGGTAGTTCAAAATAATGAAAGGTGATCTAGATTAAAGTAACAAGGTTAAAAATAACCGGAAATGAAAGGCAATAAAAACTGACCCGCGGTGATCCTCCCGCGGTGCGATGAACCTCCTCCTGTAGGCAGATGCGATCATCGTGGCCTAATCAATGACGTCAAGTCAAATAATGTTATTTCCAAAAACAATTCATAAGCAAAAAAACCTAACTTTCCAAAACTAACCTGTCAAATTTTATAATGAACCCTCCATCAAACCACATGTGCATTAAGATTTTGAACTAGCAGTAATAAATAATTATAATACTCCCTCCGATCCGATAGGAGAGACAAGAGTCAACTAGGTACATCATTTAAGAAAAGCATCAATCTCCCATCATTAGTTTGCTTTCAGCATCGTCGAATGAAGGTGCATCTCTAGTTTTGTCCAGCTACCATGTTTCTACATAGTTAGACATAACTTATTAGACTATTGAACATAAAACCTATCAACAAAACTATTATAAACAACCAAAAATAAATACTTACTTCGGATTTTGAGCGCATTTGCGTCGGTTATGTCCTGATGTTCTACATATGCCACACAAACTCTTCTTTCTCTCGTAGAGTGCGCGTGGTCTACCATTTTTCGTCAACGGGGGGTTCTCCTCTTTTCGTCCTTTCTTGTTTTGTTTAGGGGCGCCTTTGCTGTTAACTTTTTTGGGATCACCAATGATGGTAACATCATGTCCTCCAAACTCATGTGCATCTTCATTGTCGAACCTTCTGTCAGCATAGTCTTCATTCTCATATAAATGCTGATTCGGTATTAATTCCTCAAAAAATTTCGTCACCTTATCGTACATACGTGGTTTAATGGCTGCCAAGTCGAAAGCTTCAGCCCCCAACCTGTTCAAGTTGCTATATCTTTGTCGCAGCCCTGGTCCTTTCCAACCCCATCCATATAGATCACTATGGCGCCTTGGAGGCAAGCCAAATCTCGCCTCTTTCGATAAGCGTCGAAGAACTAAACACTTTGGTATTTCAGATACTTTCAAATGCTTTAGCACACGAAGAATGTGCTTGCAAGGAAGTCCCACACGATGCATCCTTCGACAACTGCACTTTATAGTTTCTTCATGGTCTTTAGGAGTGTAGTCCACAACAAACACGTGCTTACGGTTAGTTTTCCATGTAACTAAGAACTGTTGAGAGTCCGATCCCACTGCGCTCTCAAAAATATTGCGATCACCAATCTTTTTCAAATCTTCTTGCAAGAGGTAGAAATTCTCCGGAGTAAATACCTTGGAAGCAGCCACCTCAATCTCATTTGAATCAGTAATTGGCACTGGTGTAGACTGTGAACACGCGCAGTCATCCTTAGCCTCTTTTTCACAGATGCGACCAATATCATTTTTATAGTGCAAAATCAACTGAACTAGGCACATACGAAAGTCAAGGTGAAGATGAAGACGGGAGTTCAAACTTTCGCTCCTCTGGTTGCTTCGCATGCCAAGAAAAAAACCATCTGTTAGAAAAGAGGCGGCCCAAAGTAACTTTTTATTGTACATCCTTCTTAGCCAGTCCTTGGTTCTATCGGACTGGTGCTCTTTAAGGAAAGCTTGCCATCTCTCCTCAAAGACTTCATGTGAAGTGGGATAGTACACAAGTGACCGGAACTCCGACTGTGACTCGCTATTGCTACTGAGATGTTTCTGCATATTTTTCTCTATAGGCCACGAACATAAACGGTGCCTCACACCAGTAAAGACCCTCCGAATTGCTCTGATCATGGCCGCATCCCCGTCAGTTATTACAGACTTTGGTTTCTTCTGACACATTGCCTTCAGGAATGTCTGAAGCACCCAAGCATAGGTTTCCTCTTTCTCGTTTGACACGATGGCACACCCAAATACTGTAGTCTTACGGTGACTATTAAGACCAACAAAAGGAATGAATGGCATGCCATATCGATTCATTTTGTAGGTGTTGTCAAAGACCACCACGTCACCGAAGTCTTGATAGTCCTGACATGACAGAGAATCACACCAGAACAAGTTTTTCATACGTCCTTTTTATCTTGCTGGTACTCATAAAAGAAACTCGGGTCCTTCTCTTTTCTGCGTTGCATCATGTCAATGGTAATGGTAGCATCGCCCTTCGATATCAGTTGCCTCTTCACCCTGGAACAAAAATTGTACACATCCTTACTAACCCAACCTCGATTTTGATACCCACCAACTTTGCTGGTCATGTTTTTAATTATAACGTGTTTCCTGACACCTGCTGCTTCCGACGCTAATATCTCTGCTTTTTCGAAATCCTTGATCTTTCTATGGGACCGAAGAAATGGGACTTCGTCTGGTCTAGCAAGAACATGGTTGTGGTTGTCTGTGAACTTTCCAACAGACCATAGACCAGTAGATCTATCAAGCTTCACTTCCAGACGTGCATTGCAATGGCAGCGCATCTCAGTTCGTGGCCTTCGTTTACGTTTACGGCCGTCCATTTTCAGGTACTTGGCACTTCTTTGTCCTGTCCTCAAACACACGAAACGTCTAAAGTGTATCTGTTTCGAAGGACCTTTTACCCGCCTGGATTTACACTTTCTTATGCCGAAACCATGCTCTTTGGCATACTGGTTGTAAAACCGATAAGCCGCAAGTTCAGAAGTAAATGTCATGGCCATCATCTGCTGGTATGTTTCCCGTACTTCGTGGATATGTTCTGGTTCTCCACGGTATTCAGGCTCACAGTTAGCTGCATCGGTGACCTAAACAATTTTAAAAAACACATATAAGTCATAAATTTAAAAGCTTCCAATCAGTAATTCTAAAAAACCATCTGTTAGAAAAGAGGCGGCCCAAAGTAACTTTTTCTTGTACATCCTTCTTAGCCAGTCCTTGGTTCTATCGGACTGGTGCTCTTTGAGGAAAGCTTGCCATCTCTCCTCAAAGACTTCATGTGAAGTGGGATAGTACACAAGTGACCGGAACTCCGACTGTGACTCGCTATTGCTACTGAGATGTTTCTGCATATTTTTCTCTATATGCCACGAACATAAACGGTGCCTCACACCAGTAAAGACCCTCCGAATTGCTCTGATCATGGCCGCATCCCCGTCAGTTATTACAGACTTTGGTTTCTTCTGACACATTGCCTTCAGGAATGTCTGAAGCACCCAAGCATAGGTTTCCTCTTTCTCGTTTGACACGATGGCACACCCAAATACTGTAGTCTTACGGTGACTATTAAGACCAACAAAAGGAATGAATGGCATGCCATATCGATTCATTTTGTAGGTGCTGTCAAAGACCACCACGTCACCGAAGTCTTGATAGTCCTGACGTGACTGAGGATCACACCAGAACAAGTTTTTCAGACGTCCTTTTTTATCTTGCTGGTACTCATAAAAGAAACTCGGGTCCTTCTCTTTTCTGCGTTGCATCATGTCAATGGCAATGGTAGCATCGCCCTTCGATATCAGTTGCCTCTTCACCCTGGAACAAAAATTGTACACATCCTTACTAACCCAACCTCGATTTTGATACCCACCAACTTTGCTGGTCATGTTTTTAATTATAACGTGCTTCCTGACACCTGCTGCTTCCGACGCTAATATCTCTGCTTTTTCGAAATCCTTGATCTTTCTATGGGACCGAAGAAATGGGACTTCGTCTGGTCTAGCAAGAACATGGTTGTGGTTGTCTGTGAACTTTCCAACAGACCATAGACCAGTAGATCTATCAAGCTTCACTTCCAGACGTGCATTGCAATGGCAGCGCGTCTCAGCTCGTGGCCTTCGTTTACGTTTACGGCCGTCCATTTTCAGGTACTTGGCACTTCTTTGTCCTGTCCTCAAACACACGAAACGTCTAAAGTGTATCTGTTTCGAAGGACCTTTTACCCGCCTGGATTTACACTTTCTTATGCCGAAACCATGCTCTTTGGCATACTGGTTGTAAAACCGATAAGCCGCAAGTTCAGAAGTAAATGTCATGGCCATCATCTGCTGGTATGTTTCCCGTACTTCGTGGATATGTTCTGGTTCTCCACGGTATTCAGGCTCACAGTTAGCTGCATCGGTGACCTAAACAATTTTAAAAAACACATATAAGTCATAAATTTAAAAGCTTCCAATCAGTAATTCTAAAAAACCATCTGTTAGAAAAGAGGCGGCCCAAAGTAACTTTTTCTTGTACATCCTTCTTAGCCAGTCCTTGGTTCTATCGGACTGGTGCTCTTTGAGGAAAGCTTGCCATCTCTCCTCAAAGACTTCATGTGAAGTGGGATAGTACACAAGTGACCGGAACTCCGACTGTGACTCGCTATTGCTACTGAGATGTTTCTGCATATTTTTCTCTATATGCCACGAACATAAACGGTGCCTCACACCAGTAAAGACCCTCCGAATTGCTCTGATCATGGCCGCATCCCCGTCAGTTATTACAGACTTTGGTTTCTTCTGACACATTGCCTTCAGGAATGTCTGAAGCACCCAAGCATAGGTTTCCTCTTTCTCGTTTGACATGATGGCACACCCAAATACTGTAGTCTTACGGTGACTATTAAGACCAACAAAAGGAATGAATGGCATGCCATATCGATTCATTTTGTAGGTGTTGTCAAAGACCACCACGTCACCGAAGTCTTGATAGTCCTGACGTGACTGAGAATCACACCAGAACAAGTTTTTCAGACGTCCTTTTTTATCTTGCTGGTACTCATAAAAGAAACTCGGGTCCTTCTCTTTTCTGCGTTGCATCATGTCAATGGCAATGGTAGCATCGCCCTTCGATATCAGTTGCCTCTTCACCCTGGAACAAAAATTGTACACATCCTTACTGACCCAGCCTCGATTTTGATACCCACCAACTTTGCTGGTCATGTTTTCAATTATAACGTGCTTCCTGACCCCTGCTGCTTCCGACGCTAATATCTCTGCTTTTTCGAAATCCTTGATCTTTCTATGGGACCGAAGAAATGGGACTTCGTCTGGTCTAGCAAGAACATGGTTGTGGTTGTCTGTGAACTTTCCAACAGACCATAGACCAGTAGATCTATCAAGCTTCACTTCCAGACGTGCATTGCAATGGCAGCGCGTCTCAGCTCTTGGCCTTCATTTACGTTTACGGTCGTCCATTTTCAGGTACTTGGCACTTCTTTGTCCTGTCCTCGAACACACGAAACGTCTGAAGCGTATCTGTTTCGAAGGACCTTTTACCCGCCTGGACTTACACTTTCTTATGCCGAAACCATGCTCTTTGGCATACTGGTTGTAAAACCGATAAGCCGCAAGTTCAGAAGTAAATGTCATGGCCATCATCTGCTGGTATCTTTCCTGTACTTCGTGGATATGTTCTGGTTCTCCACGGTATTCAGGCTCACAGTTAGCTGCATCGGTGACCTAAACAATTTTAAAAAACACATATAAGTCATAAATTTAAAAGCTTCCAATCAGTAATTCTCAAACAATGAATAATAAACATACTTCACTCCTGTTTTCAGAGTAGGAAACATCAGCACTATTCTCCTCTTTATGGCCATCGACATACATCTACACAATTTAAAACAAGAACTGTAAGCTGTTGTGCCGAAAAGTTGCAACAAAAAAAAAACACATGACTCACCTTATTATCATATTCGGGTCCATTCCCACTTACGCTACCATCATCGTCGGATCAATTTGCACTCCACATATCATCATCGTCGGATCCGTCCACCCTATCATCATCATCGGTTCCGCTTCCACTCATGGTATCATCATCTGATCCGTTTCCACTCATGCTATCATCATCTGATCCGTTTCCATTCAAGCTATCATCGTCGGATGCGATCCAGTCAAGGTGTTCGTCATCGGAAGGTACATCAGTTGGCCAAACAAACTCTTCCGAAGTATGATAACCGTCTTCAGATCGATTTTCCTCGTCACTACTCATGGTCATATAGTCCTCCATAACTGCAGATATCATCAACATAAAAATATGTAATCAAAATCTGACAGTACATTAAACTAGTTTTAACATCACATTTATTCAATCAAAGATTTAGCACTACCCTATAGAATGCCTTCTTCATATATCCAGATCGATTGACTACTCATCAACTAAGAGTACGGAACATTTACCTTAGTACGGCCGTCAGCGCCGAAAAAGTGTGATCTGTGGACGACAAAGCCAGGGAGTGAAGAGGACGAGCCGGCGACGGTCACAGGTAGATCCCAATTGAAACCGGCTGTGGAGCGGGGACCGAGTGACACAGCGGATCGGAGATAGCCGCCCTAGCCGCCGGAAAAAACGTGGTCGACGGAGCTGCTGGCAGGGACGACGACGTGCCTGCCGAAGGCGGCGAGGAGCGGAGATCGCGAGGCGAAGGCGGCGAGGTGCGGAGATCGCGAGGCGAAGGCGGCGAGGTGCGGAGATCGCGAGGTGAAGGCGGCGAGGAGCGGAGATCACGAGGAGACGGTGGTCGCCGAGATCGCGAGGCGGCGAGCGGGACGTGCGGATCGTGATTTAGTTTTGGGCGAGCGGGACCGGCGTGCGGTTTAGAAGTAGGACCGTACCGTATGAAAATACGAGATCGTACAGGGCCTGGATATGGGCTTCGGTGGGCAAACCTCATTACTACATTAAAATAAATATAAAATTGGAATGACGATCATGCCCTGGGGGTACACCGAAGCACAGAGTACACACTTATGGTAATCGAAAAAGTACGTAGCGAAAGAAGTTGTAAGTTCAGCATCAGTCA
>QRDG01000243.1:0-90042 GCA_012064385.1 Puccinellia tenuiflora | reverse complement strand
CCTTCGGTCTTATCCACTTTCGCCCAAAGCAAAAACTTACGGGACAATACTTACTTTCTTGTTTGTTGGTGCGGACGGAGACGGGTGCTGCGGCCAGTCGGGATTAGGCCGGCTAGGCAGCCAAACGGAGCCGGATCGGCCCCCAGCCGACTGGGTCCTTGCTGGACCAGCAGCCAAACGGGCCGTAGCCGGCCTGGCGCCAGCCGGTCCAGCAGCAAAGCAGAGGCATCCGGCCTGTCGATCGGGCGTAATCCAGCCGTTTTTCCCTTCTTTTCTCCTATTCTCTCTTCTTTCTTCAGCCGAGCTGGCTTTTCCTTTTTCTTCTTCCTTTCTTCCTTCTTTCCTTCTTTCCGCCAGCTCCCTCCTCCGACTCCTCTTCACCCGGACAACCGGACGACAGAGCAGCAAGGCGGGGCGGAGAGGACACCGGTCGGGCAAGGCGGCACAGCCGGCATGGCCAGATGGACAGGTCGTGCGGGCGGATGCGGCCGCGGAGGCACGCGGGGGCCAGCGCGGAGTCGGAGGCTCGGACAGCTGGCCACGGCCGGCGGAGCCGGGACGGAGGCCAGCCGAGCGAGGCCGACCGGCCATGGGCAGACGATGGAGGAGGAGCCGGGCAGGCGGAGGCGAGACGGGGCGCGACAACCGACCATGGCGAGCGCGGGCGGACATGCGCGGAAGGAGCCGGGTCGCAGGAGCCTGGGGAGGCCTTTATGGAGATGAGCGACGGGCGCGGACGGAGTAGTGGTGCAGGTGCCGGCGGACGCGCGGGCGTGGGCAGACGAGGGCAATGCGGAGGATGCCGATGGGTAGACAAGGACGATGCGGGGGATGCCGGTGGGTAGACGAGGACGACGCGGGTGCGACCTCGGGGCGGTGGTGATGTCAAGCCCCGGAGTCCCCGAGTCCCCGAGTTTCTCCAGGAGGAAAACCGGATGCGCATGCGGGAGCCGGCCACGGCGCGTAGGGAGCGGCCGACCGAGGCGGGCGCGGGCAGACGAGGGCGCGAGCCCGGGGCGGTGGTGATGTCGAGCCCCGGAGTACCCGAGTCCCCGAGTTTCTCCCGGAGAGGAAGACAGTTGGCCCCTGAGGGAGCCGGCCATAGCGCGTAGGGAGCGGCCGATCGAGGCGGGCGCAGGCAGACGAGGGTGACGCAGGCGCGAGCCTGGGGCGGTGGTGATGTCGACCCCCGGAGTACCCGAGTCCCCGAGTTTCTCCCGGAGAGGAAGACAGTTGGCACCTTGAGACGGTGACGTCGATGACGGTGAAGAGGGGTCCCGTGCAGAATGTGACTCCAACCACTGTTTCCTGCCCCACGGTGGGCGCCAAATGTCGTGGTGTGGACATATGCCTAAGTGTAGGCTTGTTAGGTGTGGAAGCAGCTTGCACAGCCGGCGGCATCTGCAGGCGGGATTGGGCAGTGTGCAAATTGACACATGATGTACCCAGGTTCGGAGCCCTCATGGTGAGGTAACACTCCTACTCCTGCTTGATCTAGTGTATATGGTGGATTATATGGTGTTACATGTCTGCTCCTTGAGCTGTATATGAGGGGGAGTGAACTCGGCCGGTTGCCCGAGAGCCGGTCTGGCTTAGGGAGGGGAGCAGCCGGCTACCCGGGAGCTCCTCCGGGGCATCAAAACATGAGGAATGAGGGCAGCCCTGGTGCTCCTTATAAAGGGAAGCCCAGGGGACAAGGGGTAGCCCACATGCCTAACTAACACTATTCAGGGGACCGGCTGCCCGACTCGGACCCGGCGGGTCCGGCTACAGTCTTCTTCCCTCCCACAGTGTTCTTCCATCAAGCACAGTGGACGCCACACGGTATGGGGGCGCCGCTGTCGGGGATTTGAGGAGCCGGGTGGCACGCTTCCTGTCCTGCCGGCTCCGCCTCCGCCGGTTCCGGGTCGGCAGGGTCTTCGGTATGGCCTTCTCCCTTATGTCTTGTCGGTGTGGTCGGCGTCGTCCGGCAACTGTACCGGGCGTCGTCATTGTCGGGTCTTCCGTGGCTGGTTGGCAGGCGGCCAGCCGGACAGGTGGCCACCCGACAAGGCAGATGGCCAGCTAGCCAGGTCGTCTCGTCTTCGGGCAGCCAGACAGGTTGGCCAGCCGGATTAGGCCAGCTAGCAGGAGGGCCAACCGGATGTGGCCAACCAGCTGCTAGATCTTGTTGAGTCGTGGACTTTGGTATATTGGGGGATCATCCCCGCGACAGAGAGGCATCGCCCCGGTCCGGGGGAAACACACAGGCAGCTTCAACGAGAGCCCTCGGCCCTCGCCACGCCGAGTCGCCATTGCTCCTGTCCAAACAGGCCCGGAGAGTGTAAATGCTATATATCGCCCGCAGGTGGCGCATGAAGCACCGTGCTGCTGGGCCAGCCCATTTTCTTCTTTTTTCTTTTCTTTTTCTGTTTTCTGTTTTCGTTTTCGTTCTTCTTGTCTTTTTTTGTTTTCTTTTCTATTTTTGTTTTGTTTTCTTTTTTCTTTCTCTTTTTCGTTCTTTAAAAATTGTTCAAATTAAGAATTTTGTTCACAAACGAAAATTGTTCCAATTCAAAGATTGTTCATATTCAAAAATTGTTCAAATTCAAGATTTTTGTTTATATTCGAAAATTGTCCCAATTTAAGATTTTCTTTACATTAAAAAATGGTTCCAATTCAAGATTTTTTGTTCATATTCGAAAAAAATCCAATTCAAATGTGTTCATATTTGTAAATTGTTCCAATTTAAGATTTGTTCATACACGAAAATTGTTCAATTATGAATTTTTTTCAAATTTAAAATTTGTTCATATTCGGAAATTGTTCAGACTCAAAATTTGTTTATATTCGAAAATTGTTCAAAATTTTAAAATTGTGTTTCATTGTTCTTCCTTTTTTATTTCCTTTTTTCTTTAAAAATAAAACAACAAAATAGTAAATAAACAAATCACCTGTTATGGGCCGCATCATTGCAGCCCATTTTGGTGGGCACTGCAGGCGGCGGGAGCCTCCCGTGTCGGCATGTCGCCAACGGGCGCGATATAGGAGCTCCCCCCCGGAGAGCTTCAAAATCAGTCGTCGCGGTATTTATTTGCTCCTTTTGCATAGTTTGTCCCCAGTTAAAAAACAATGCCAACGAACTGAGTCAATCCACACTATACCTAGACAACGGACCGACACGGCCCGGCACCGGCATACACTGCCTGGCACGGCACGGCCCAAAAAGGCCATTTAGTTTTGTGTCGTGTTGTGCCGGCACGCGGGCTCGGGAAGGCGGCCCAGGAAAGGTCCTGCTAATTAATGGGGGCCATTTAGTTTTGTGTCGTGTTGTGCCGGCACGCGGGCTCGGGAAGGCGGCCCAGGAAAGGTCCTGCTAATTAATGGGCCGGTACGTGGCCCGTCAAGCATGCAAGGCACATAAAAACAGTGCACATTTGGCCCAACTACTTCATAAAAATCTTAAAATTTTATGAAAAAGAATATACGCAAATCTAATCTTTATTGATAGCTACCTCATTCCTTCCATCCCTAAGAAGGTATCTTCCCCGAAGGCCCGTCTAATCGGACGGCGGATTCGACCGCCTTAAACCTCAAAAAAAAATTTCTTAAATTTTAGAAAAAAAATCTAAAAATAGTAAAATGAGAAAATTTGTCATATGGAATAAAAAATATTTATTGATAGCTGCCTCATCCCTTCCATCCCTAAGAAGGTAAAAAAGTACAACTCATCTAGTAAAATTACAAAAAAGAAAGAAAACTACAAAAAGAAAAATAAATTTACAAAGACTACAACTATTTCTTCGGTTCTTCGTCATGCCACCAATTCGCTAACTCTCTGCCATCAAATATCTTCCTCCATGATACTTTTTTTTGGTAAAAGCAGTAGGAGGTGCTTGCAAATCATGAGAAGCAATTAAATGACATATAGCTTCTCTTTGGTGGGTGGTGGTGGAGGAGGTGCTGGCAGAAGTATAAGAACTTTGGGAAGGATGTGTATATGAAGGTGGTGTATAGTGGACATTGTCGACGTTGATGAGAGGAGAACTAGCTTTAGGATCAGCCATGTTTGAGTGTGGGAAATGAGAGGAGTGTGCAGCCCTATTTATAGCGAAAATTTGGCACATTTCAGACAAAAATATCCCCACCAATGGCCACAATCCAGAAGTGGCAAAATCTTGGGTGGTTGCGGAATGGGTGCACAAGACGGCCGCGTAGGAGGGGGAGGCACCGACACCGGCATGGTGGTGACCGTGATCACCGCCGCCGACGACGAGCCGTAGGCCATCAGAGGCTGATTTACTAGGGTTTTCAAACTAGATTTAGTTTTTTATATATTTTGGCGGCCTATGTCTAATTAAATTAATCTAGAAAGCAAAAAAACTCAAATAGGTAGGCTGCGTTAGGTGCACCGACCGACCGATGGATAGGAATAGACAAGGGTTGTCGGCGGCGCGATCCAAACAGACCCAAGAGGACAAGAAATGTGTCCGTTTAGATCGACCCGTTGAAGTTGTCATTATTTCTTTCGAAAAGGAGGAATACCACCGTTCACTTGTTTAGCAAAAAGGCTTAAATTGTGAAAAGGAGGGTATCATTCATTGTTTAAAAGAAATATACTAAAACCGAACAAGTCGACCCAAATAAATTAAAAAAAAACTGCATCATATGCCCCGCCACAACAACTCCACACAAGTACCTTTTACCCTATACGACAAAAGATCACCTTAACTATAACTCCCGTTTTAATGTCAATTTAATATGGGATGGTGGAGTCCGGATCCAGCTAGACGTTTTCCTCCTGATACAGAAACAAGAAAACCTAGCTGTCGTCTCTACCTCTGCCTCCTTCATAGATCGGTTCCCTCTCCTCCGCTCGGCCTCGCCGGCGCCGGGAGGGGTGAGGAACCCGATCTATGAGTGGAGTTTTTAATAAAAAGAGTGTTTTCAGTAGATTGGATTAGGGTTCTGGTAGCCGTCTTCTTTTGGCCTCCGGGTTAATGGAGATGGCATCATCTTCGATAAGTGATCTCCGGTCTTTCGTTCGACGACGAGATCTCCTTCCCGACGTCCAGTGGCGATTTTACCTACCTCCGCCTTGGGCACGTGCCCAGGCTCCGCGAGGACGTTCCAAGAGCTCCGGCCAGGCGTACATCCGCTGCGCGGGGAAGAAGAAGAAGAATCCCCGATCTGAGTCGAAGAAGAAGACGTTCTGCTACGATTCGGCCCTAATTTTGCTTCCTGGCCTTTCCCCTTTCCTTTCTTGGCTTTTTCTACTGTGCCATGTACATCCATCTAACGTCCCTTTGGGCCATGTGCCCAGGCTATGCAATTGGGCCTAGCTTCGCCACTGCCTACCGTCAATTGTGGTTTTGGAAGATTAAGTTTGTCTAGTTATGGTCTTTCTCAAATCTTCTTCGCCAGATCGGTTTTAGATTTTTTTCGCATGGTTGCCACGAGGACCATTGTCCTCGTAATATTTGTCCCGGCTGCTACATCCTCGACAATGGTGATTCATTTCCTCAGCTCTCCAGCGATCGACCAAGCTATTCAGTTGCTTTTCCCTGAAATACTGATGTTGGTACTCTTACCGATGTTGGTTAATTAATTTAATGGTTGCGTCGTGCGCGTAGCCTTGGCATTGCGGCTCAAAATTAAAATTACGGGAGAATGCTCGTTGATATTTACAGGTGTGTGGTTTTATATCTATGTTATTTTTCTATGCCTGCCTTCGGAGAAATATAAGAGTGTGTCATGTAAGAAGAAATAGTTTGAAGATCTCAAAAATTTGTTATTTTCTTTTAGACTTTATTTTACAATCGCTGAAGTCAGTTCATGTATCTCTACATGTACTATTTGCTACAATAAATATATATGGTATTGATTGTCAAAAATGGGACTGGTGGAAATAGTCGGTTTAATATTTAGGAACTTCGGGGCTAGCAGCAGGACTTTTCGTGAAATATTTAGATCTGCAAATTTTTCCAAGAACAGATGGGTGAAAAAGTTCTTACGAAAACAAACGAGTGAAATGCATCTACGGTCCTCAAACTTACCGGCTATGTTCGAAATGGTCCTCGAACTCACAAAATGATCTAATACGATCCCCAAACTTGCTTCATATGTCCACATACGGTCTGAAACTGGAATCCTCCCGTATTTTGCTGACGTGTCACTGTATAGATCCGAAGCAGAAATAATTTAAAAAAATAGCATATATTTTATTACTTTTATTTGAAATTTACAAATTAAACCGTTCTATAAACTATAAACGTTAGAATTTTTTGGCCAATATGTTTATATTTTGTCTCCCCTTGGATTAGAACTTGGTTCTGCTGGGCGTGGGAAAAAATTAGTCACTGAACTAGTTAGATCCATGTTATTAATTTCTGGGTTAGAATATATATAGTGTATACAGACCGGCAGAGCCTATCCTTAGCAGAGCCGGGTAATTTTTTTTGAGACGCATGCGGTCCTCGTAACGTGTTTTTTTACCTATCCTCCCGGCGGTAAATTTGAAAGCTGCCTAGACGGGTATTCACACAATCGTATGGCCTCAGAGTGCAGGTAGTCTCACTTGCACGATCTGAAAACATCTACGTAGGTACGTACGCATACGAGATCGATGAGCCGACAATGACCGCCTGATCATGCGACCAGGGGCGGATCTACACCCCGGGCAACCGCGGCCTTGGCCTGGGCCGCTACGTCGGCGGCGTAGACTTCCGGTGCGGGCGGTGCCCTTTCTGCAGTACTTTCTCACACAGTTTTACAGTGTTCTTAGGAAGGTGGCCCAGGGCTTCATTCAGGGCTGGATCTGGAACTGATGCGACCGTATGACTCGTAGTCACGTACACATGCAACGTGCCTGTTATTACCACCAACATCCACATTGTAGATACGTATTACCAGAAAAAAAAACCATCCACTGTGTGTCGAGCCGATCAAGCTTTCCTATTGACATTTCGATGTGGGTACATTATGATATATAAGATAGGAACTCTGCACCCGATCATATATAAATTAACAGTGGCTTGCACCTATCAGCCGCAGCCAGCAGAACCAACTTCGAAAGCCAAGGAGGTGATTAATACATATCGTTTTTGCAAAAAAAAAAAAAAATCCAGGGTTCTAGGTTTATATAACGTTTCAACTCGTAAACTTTGAATAAATTAAATAAAAGATATAAATACTTTAGTTTAAAATGTCTTTGTATCGGATCTATAGACACGTCAGCAAAATACGGGGTGATTCCAGTTTTGGACCGTACGTAGACATAGGAAACAAGTTTATGGACCATATTAGATCATTTTGTGAGTTCGAGGACCATTTCAAACATAGACAGTAAGTTTGGGGACTATAGATGCATTTCACTCCAGGCGAGCCAACATTTCCTGCACGACTCTGGATCATTGCTTCAGTCGCCCGGAAGGAGCGGCACCCCGATTAAGGGGGTGTTTGTTTCAGCTTTACCTGGCTTTCCAGTGGAAAAAGCAGAGGAAACGAACCAAACGGGCTGCTTCGGCTGTGGGCTTCGACGAAGCCAACGCAGGAAATAGGCATAGAGGAGGAAGCACCTCCGGAGGTGCTTCCCGCGGCTTCCCGCAAATGGGAGCGAATCGTTTTTATGTTTGGACATGTCGTTTGAGAGATTTACCAGCAGAATGCCACCGTGAGGTAGACCATCTATTTCCTCCCCGAAATGTTTTTCCCAAAATTCCTTCGCATATTCCCCAGACCCCATCGAGCCCAAGCCCGAGCTAGGGTTCCTCCTCCCGCCCCCTGCCCGCCTCCCCGCCGCCTGCCCTCCTCCCCGCCGTGTGCCCTCCTCCACCCCGTCCCCGACCGCAGTCCTCACCGCCGCCAAGTGACCCGAGCTCCTCGCCGTCCTCCCGCCTGCCCTCCTCCCCGCCGTCTGACCTCCTCCACCCCGTCCCCGACCGCCTCCCCGCCGCCTGCCCTCCTCCCCGCCCCCTGCCCTCCTCCCTGCCGCCTGCCCTCCGTCCCCGACCGCCTCACCGCCGCCCAGTTACCCAAGCTCCTCGCCGTCATCGTTCGAGTTCATCGTCCCCGGCTGAGCTCCTCCGGCAGGTCACCTCGTCCGTCGATCTACATCGTCCCCGGCTGAGCTCCTCCGGCAGGTCACCTCCTCCCTCGATCTACATCGTCCCCGGCAGGTCACCTCGTCCCCGGCTGAGCTCCTCCCCGACCGACCTCGTCCCAGGCGGAGGTAAGCGAGCCATCCTTGCTCCTTGTATTGGGCTGAAATTAGTGATGATTTTAGCACTGTTAAATCTGTGTACTTTGTGTACTTTGTGTGCTGTGAAATTAGTGATGATTTTAGCACAAAATACTGGGATCTCATAAATCTGTAGTAATTTGTGTACTGTTAAATAAAAGTCAGTTCCTTTCTCTTATCTTGCTTTGCTATACTCTCTGATCATGGAGGTCACTGCAGAATAAAAGTCAGTTCCTTTTTTGGTTATAGGTTCGTACTGCTACAGAAATTATGCTTGTAGTACTGCTGTAGTAATTTGTAGTTTTTTGTTATAGCTGGTATTACTTTGCAATGGCCAAGGCTATTTGGGATGCATACCGCACTAGAGTTTTTTGCGACATATGTATGGAAGAAGTGAACGACAACAACAGGGAAGGGGGTTGCTTGAGTAAAAAGGGTTACCAAAATCATGCTTATTATTCACTTTTCCTTTCATTTGCAGATACGTACTACCTTGCCGATTCTGGTTATCCAAACAGAAAGGGGTTCCTTACTCCTTTCAAAAACCACACGTACCATATACCGGATTTTCGTCGAGAAGGACGACCAACAGAAAAGGAAGAGCTTTTCAACTATCTTCACTCATCGCTTCGGAATGCTATCGAGCGTGTTTTTGGTATCTTGAAGAACAAGTGGCGCATATTGAAGTATATTCCTTCTTATGGTTTGGATACACAGAAAAGAATTATCCTCGCTTGCATTGCACTTCACAATTTCATTAGAGACTCTCAGTTACGTGACAAACAGTTCGACCGATGTGATGCAGATGAGAATTACATCCCTAAGGTCCAAAGGCAGTCAGCACCATTAGTCGGTGATACCGCCCCGAATGAAACAAACACGGATGACATGAAAGCAAGGCGTGATCGTATTGCTACTGCACTGTTCAATGCTACAAGAAGATGATCAATTCGTGCTAGCTAAGTTATTATCTGTAACGTCATTGACATGTAGTTTGGATAAATCTATATTTATTATGGACAATATCTTATTTGTGTAATAGTAAGGATATGTATTTTGGACAAATCAATTATTTGGTGTGTTTACTGTTGCGTCCTTTTTATATTTATGGTTTGGAGATATGCTTATACACTTCAATCGACATTTGAATCAGTAAATATATATGTTCACGAAACTCGGAGGGTATTTCAGAGAATTCCTTATCTCACAGCTAAACAGCCAGCCAAGTCGCCAAACAGTTAAACTCAGAAAAGCGGCTTTCCCTGCACAGCAGCTTTCCCCTCACAGCAGCACAGCCAGCCACAGCCAGCCAGCCACAGCCCAAACAAACACCCCCTAAGACAAATTGTATATTCAGTCCGTGCGCTCTTTCCGCCCCGATTCAACGGAATCGCACGGCAGGGAAAGGCTGCAACTGCGGCAACTTCCGCTCCGCTTTCCGCAAACGTGAGCCCGCAGCCGCCGCGAAGTCGCCGCCGCTTCCTCCAGCTCACTTCCAGGTTCCCAAGGTCTCATCAACTCTGACCCGAGACCGACGAGACCCTCCCTCCCCCCGCCCATTTCAACTCCATCGGCCGCGCCGTTCCCTATCCAAACCGCGCCGCGACGACTCCGCCCGGCCCTGAACCCCATCGGAGCCGTCGCTAAATGCGGGAGTGATCGCCTCGCGTCGCCGCCGCGGCCGTGCCATGGGCAACACGTGCGGCGCCACCCTTAGATCCCAGTACTTCTCCAGCTTCCGCGGCGCGTCGCAGCGCCGCGACCCGGAGTACGAGCTCGTCGCCGCCGCCGCCGCCGCCGCCGCCGCCGATGCCGACCCGCCGTCAGGTAAGCGGCCCTCGCGCCCGGCGGACGCGGCGCCCCCGCCTCCCGCCGCCGGCATGCGCCGGGGCTCCCTCGCCCCCGCGGAGCTGACGGCCAACGTGCTCGGCCACCCCACCCCGAGCCTGCACGACCACTACCTGCTCGGCCGCAAGCTCGGCCAGGGCCAGTTCGGCACCACCTACCTCTGCACCGACCGGGCCTCCGGGGTGGACTACGCGTGCAAGTCGATCGGCAAGCGCAAGCTCATCACCAGGGAGGACGTCGAGGACGTGCGCCGCGAGATCCAGATCATGCACCACCTCGCCGGGCACCAGAACGTCGTCGCCATCAAAGGAGCCTACGAGGACCCGGTGTACGTCCACATTGTCATGGAGCTCTGTGCGGGGGGCGAGCTGTTCGACCGCATCATACAGCGGGGCCATTACAGCGAGCGCAAGGCGGCCGAGCTCACGCGCATCGTTGTAGGAGTCGTCGAGGCGTGCCACTCGCTCGGAGTCATGCACAGGGATCTCAAGCCTGAAAACTTCTTGCTGGCGAACAAGGATGACGACATGTCGCTTAAGGCCATCGATTTTGGCCTCTCCGTCTTCTTTAAGCCTGGTGAGTCACTTCAGGCAACGGAACTTAAATTTCCTCCCCGACGATGTGGAACTTAATTGTTTTGTTGGTGGAGTTGAGACCACAACCATTCACAGGATAGTAGTAGGGACGGCCGAGTTTCAAGTCAGTGTAAATGTTCAGAGTTTTCTTCAGTTTTTAATGCGGATTTCAGATGCAACGAATAGGATCAGTCTCTGCTTTCTCTTGACCTATCTGTTCACTTAATTAGGCTGTTATTGTATTCGTTTAAGTAATGTACATGTTTATGGACCAGTTCCTGCAGTCACTTGATTCATAATTATCCTATGATCAACTCCTTTTTGTTGTTTCATTACTTTGTAGGTCAAGTTTTCACTGATGTTGTTGGAAGTCCTTACTACGTAGCTCCAGAAGTGCTGCGCAAACGTTATGGACCAGAAGCTGATGTATGGACTGCCGGTGTAATTCTTTACATACTACTGAGTGGCGTGCCACCATTTTGGGCAGGTTGAGCTTTATGTTTTATTTCTTAACTATTATTAATTGTAAATCGTTACTAACCTATTACTACAGTTTTATGCTGATTTTCCTGAATGTACTTATTGCAGAGACACAACAAGGAATATTTGATGCAGTATTAAAAGGCGAAATTGATTTTGATTGTGATCCCTGGTCCGTGATTTCTGACAGTGCGAAGGATCTTATAACAAGAATGTTGAATCCTCACCCAGCAGAACGTCTAACAGCACACGGAGTTTTATGTTAGTTACTTTTACCTGTACTTGAGCTCTTTTTTCTTCTTAATTAGTTCAGGTGCTTGGTCGAATATTTATTCTGACACGTCTCCTAAGTGGAAATAGAGCTATGCTATAACTACAATTGGATGCTTTAACTTTATTTTGTGAACAAAGAATGTGTGTCCACCATCTTGTAATGCCTTGATACAAATATCTGCACAAGCACAACATCTTTTTATGAATAAGAAATAAGATTAGTTTCAGAGGATCAAATTCTGCCACCGACTCATGAAGCCTCAGTTTCTAGATATCTTCCAGTTGGGGATGTGAATTTGTAATTGTCCTCAGATACGTACTATCACCTCATGCTTGTTCTTTTTTTTTTGCGGGGAAAGAAAAATCTGTAAAACCATTAATTTATAGTTCCAAAATATCTGTACAGTACAACAAATATACAAGTTTTAAGAGTATGTAAGAGAATCGTTTTCTTACTTATTCAGGTCACCCTTGGATTTGTGATCATGGAGTTGCTCCTGATCGGCCACTGGATCCAGCTGTCCTTTCTCGCATTAAGCAGTTCTCAGCAATGAATAAGTTAAAGAGGATGGCTTTGCGAGTGAGTACCTTCAGCTGATTCTGTTGTTGTTGTCACCATCGTCATAGTAAATAATCATGCATAACAGTGAAATTATGTCCATTCGCTTCTACTCGCTATGATGTTCATTGCTTCTTGTCATCTTGTGTTACTTTTATCATTGTAGTTGCCTTTTGTAGACTAGTCTTTCTACTGCATTACATGGCAAATTACTCTTATTGACATGATTAATGTTTTATAGAAATCAAGTGGATCTCGTTGTCTGTAATTTTTATAATATTTTTCTATTTTTCCGAGATAACTAATATATTGTTGTTAGAGCATCTCTAACCGGACACCCCACTTTGCCCACATATGTCCGGACCCGGACAGGAGAGAGAGTAAAAACGCTTACCCAGACAGACCCCCCCACTTTGTCCCTATTTGTGACTGTCCGGATCCGCTCATACCCAGCCCATATATGGGGTGGATATGAGGGTGTCCCGACAGACAGCCTGCCACATAGGATTTGGCCCACCATGGACCACCTTTTATCTTTCTTTTATCGCCCTTTTCTCTTTCTCTCTCCATCCCCACCAATCATATGTAAGTGACCGGACAATTTAGGGGGCATGGCTGCACGCATACAAATGAGGTTTAAGGCGGACACGTCCGAACAGTGTCCGGACGTGTCCGCGGACAAATGAGGGGCCAAATTAGCCCAGTCTGGTTGGATATGCTCTAACCCCGCACATTACCATTTTGTCTGGTATTTACTACCTTTTCTACTATACAGTTAGTAATCTGGTGGCGCAACTCTTATGTCACTCCATTTTATTTTGTCTTCCTGGGCAGTTGCTCGGTTTAGTATTAATAGAGGACTTGTGTTTATTCTACCAGGTAATCGCTGAGAGCCTTTCAGAGGAGGAGATTGCAGGATTAAAAGAAATGTTTGAGGCAATGGACACAGACCACAGCGGTGCAATCACATACGATGAGCTGAAAGAAGGGATGAGAAAATATGGTTCAACACTGAAAGATACCGAGATTCGTGATCTTATGGAAGCGGTAAGTTAGACTTGTGGCTAGCATGGGTACCTTTTCGTTTTGTTTTTAGTTATTCTATTGGACATCTTTAGCTTGTGAAAATCAATGGGCCTTAACCTTTGGCCACTTGGTCCTGCATATGCACATTTCATCATATTCTTGGACCTGTCAGCTTAGTACGAAACGTGCAATGCTATTCCACTTCCCCTGTTTTACGATGCTTTGCAGCTTTTGCAAAACTATTCTCAGCTTGAATATAAGAATCGTTGACACAAAACTAGTTCGTTTAACTGATGTATTTCAGAATCTTTGAGTTGACCATACTTTTCTTATTTTATGTTTACTCTGTTTTTCTTGTGATCTCTCAACCCACAAGACAACTTTATACATGTGTCAGGCATTTTACAGCTAAAACTTATTTTGCTTGGAAACCTCAGCCGTTTTATTTCAAACGAACATGTGCTTATGTGCCTGTGAATGCTTCGTCTTCAGTTCAGTACTTCAGTTTTGTCTCAATGGTGGCTCAACCCAAATCTTTCCTGAAAACCGTTTTTGTTCTACAGATTTTACGCATTAGTCCCTGGAAGTTGTAGGCACCACTACTGTTGTCTGTTTTGTAAATCAAGTTCCTGTTTCTCTTTCATACTGAGCATTTTTGTATGATGT
Organism: Puccinellia tenuiflora; assembly: GCA_012064385.1. Classification (NCBI taxonomy): domain Eukaryota; kingdom Viridiplantae; phylum Streptophyta; class Magnoliopsida; order Poales; family Poaceae; genus Puccinellia; species Puccinellia tenuiflora. Next base: position 76,397 of record QRDG01000243.1, on the reverse strand, counting down.
AGGGTTTTAGAATCACCCCTAAGGAATAACCTAAAACCTTACATGTTCTTTTGGTTTCATTTCAATAATTTCAGGCTGATGTGGACAACAGTGGAACCATTGATTATATAGAATTCATTGCTGCTACATTGCATCTCAATAAACTAGAGCGTGAGGAACATCTTGTGGCAGCCTTTTCTTATTTTGACAAGGATGGTAGCGGTTACATTACAGTGGATGAGCTCCAGCAAGCTTGCAAAGAGCATAACATGCCAGATGCATTTCTTGATGACGTCATAATAGAAGCCGATCAGGACAATGTAAGTAAATTTACGCTTGTAATGCTGTACATTTATAATACTGTGAGTGTTAAATTAGCCTGTATAGTAATTGCTTTCCTTGAATAAACCGTACAAGCTTGAAAAAACCCCAAAAAAACATTTCATGGACAAATGGTTATATCGCGAGTTCCACACACAAAACAAAAATGTGACGATCTATAATTATAGATAGTGCACCCACTATTTGCTAGATTAGATCAACATTTTTTTGTCCAGGCCTGTTTGAAACTATAAAGGACAGACCCAGTGCACGAGGCTCCCACACAAGGTGGGGTCTGGGGAGGGATTATAGGAACCTAGTCTTACCCCTGCAAAGGGCAGTGCAGAGAGGCTGGTTCGAACCCAGGACCTGTTTGAAACTATGTTTCCTTGAAATCTAGTGGGCTTACAGTGCATCTGACATGCACATGTTAGAGACCTTTATTATCATTATACCTTTTGAGTTTTAAAACTAAACAACTCACTGGAGCTCGAGAGCCAAAAATCTGCACTCATAAAACATAGTTTTGTTTGTTTGTTGTAACCCACACATGCAGTAGGTAGGGAAGCGATGTACCGAATCTTAATAATCTGTTTATTAAGTTTAGTAGTGCGTGCTATAGCTACATGCTATATAACTTCTGTATTTCCTAGAACAAGAATGTAATACCTGGGCTGCATAAACTATCATAAATTTTTAGTTGGAGATTGCGTTTGTTATATACAGTTTTGGGGATCAGAATGACAAATACAAGTGCATCTGATTAGTTTATAACTGTCAAACTTCTGCAGTTTGTGTTGCTACTTAAAAATATATTCAGCCAATATGTTTGATCAAAATGCTCTTATTTTGGTATTATTTTTTACTAGGACGGTCGCATTGATTATGGAGAGTTTGTTGCCATGATGACGAAGGGCAATATGGGGGTTGGGAGAAGAACAATGAGAAACAGCCTGAATATAAGTATGACTGCCTAAGAGATGCACCTAGCGTACCCTGAACATCCACGAAGTGCAATTCGTGGAGATCTCTTTTGGGGTCTGTTTGAATTAGAGGCATTTTTTTGTGTGTGCTCTGGTATTTACTTTAAATTTGAACTAAATACCGTAGCACACACAAAATCCACGTCAAACAGGGCCTTAATCTCACTGCTAACAGACGCTGCCTGCAATTTAAAAGTTGTCAGTTGTACGTGTGGGTATGTGTTTTTTTCAGGGGGTTCTAATTGTTGTTCTTCTGATCTCACTCGCGTCACTTTGTCGATGAAATGTTAGGGTGTAATCTCACATGTCATGAGCGAGCTGGCTGGCAAATGTTCATACGAGCCGTTGCATTTCGGTTGATTTTCTGCAATGATCGCAATTGTTGCTTTCTTACCAAAGAAGAAACGCCGACAAATATTGCTGAATTTTGGCTGATCAGTCTGATACATTCCTTGGCCAAATTATTCATGAAGTTCCTTGCTCTACGCCTCGATTGCTACATGAGAAGCCTTATTTCTTTTTCCCAGTGCACCTTCCTTAAAGACCCGATGCATACGACAGTTTCTAATACCTGCCATCCCTTGTGCGCCACTCCATCGAAAGAAAGAAACCATCCCTTGTGTACAAAAATGATATTGCTTGGGCATTCGATTTGATCTCTTGGGAGTATTTGTTGGAGCTCCTCCAAGTCATGGGCTTCCCATAAACATGGAGGTATCGGATTGCACTAATTATATCAACCTCATGATCATCCTTCCTTCTTAATGGTCTGTGGTGATCACATCAATCATCGTCGCGGTCTATGGCAATGTGGCATGCTATTGATTTTCGTGTTCATCCTTGCAATTGATCCTCTTCATATTTTGATTAAGCATGTACACATGCAATTCATCTTTGATTGCATTGGTTCTCATCTTTCCGGGTGGAAAGGAAAAGCTCCTAAACCTCCAAGACCACCAGGTTCTGATCAGATCAGTAATCAGCACCATCTTATGAAGAAAATATGACAGCCGGAAAGTGCAAGGTCAACTAGCAACGAGTTTGTATGCCTTTGAAGAACGGCGTCCTGGAATTTCATGACCTGGAGAATAGAGCGATTCAGTTGTGCCCTCACAGGCCTCTCCGCAACGACAACTTCTGTTTAGATTCGTAACTGTGAGCGCGCCTCAGTTCTGAGAATCAACATGGCTTCTGCCGATGCCCCTGCGCCTCCTCGCAGTCCCTGCCCTCTACAGACGATATGTCGTTGTTTGCTCTCAAAGGCAACAATCCACAATCTGAGCATCGAAATTATCCGAGCATTCCTAGTGATTTGTCAGGCAATCCGTGCAAAAAAAAAAAAAGATCCTTCGTCCTCTTTCCCAAGACACAATCTCCTAGAAGTTCTCCGCAACCGGGACCTATACAACTTGTTCTGCTGACCAGCTTCAGTTCGGTGGCTTATGACATCCATTTTCCTTGATGCAATTTGGTCGGCTTGGGCTCCAGGTACATGTAAGTTCTCTTACTGGCGCCTTTGGTACGCCGACATGTTCGCGTCGAGGATGACCAAACCGTCACTTCTGCCCAATGTGTTGCTGCCAGCTCGAAACAGTCGACCACCTTTTCTGCAATGCCCCGTTTCGCGCCAAATTTGGTCGCACGTCTCGGATGCGGAGCTCTGAACCCTGGTGGATGGCCTCCTAGCCTCAGTACCTCTGAATTATGGGGAAGCATGATCATCCTTGCCTCATGGTAAATTTTGCTAGAGTGAAATCGACGAGCCTTCCATAACAAATGCATCCCAGTCCAGAGCTTGATTCATGCCATCAGAAGAAATGCGGCTCTGCCAACTGGCTGGTGCTAAAGATTTGGAGGCTCTTCTGGGCCTCCCACTTTGAGAGATCTTCCGGTTTGCTCTTCTGTTTTCCCCTTCTCTTCGGTTCTTTTACCTTTTCTCCTTATCCGTTTCAGTACGGGACAGTAAACTTCTGCTATCTGATTAATACAAAACAACCAGTAATTGCTTGGTTTTTCAAAAATAAATAAAGAGTTGGTCCATCACGCTAGCTTACTACCCAACTCTTGATGTTTGACTCCTGTACCCAAGCCCTGATACATTTCAGTAGCCAGTTCATCCCGTCTGTAATGCCTGATTACTCTCTACAATCGTTTATCCTGCAACAAACACTAGCAGCTACAAGGGTGTACATGCTCTGTTCATGCTGCAACGCTCTCAGCACTCAGCTCAGCAGTCGCCAATGGCCACACAAGCCCCAGGGGACCTGGGCCGTCGCTGCCACACGCCTCACTCACTACTACCCACCCCCACGTTCACGCGGCACACGCACGGGCAATTTTGACTCTTGGCGGCCAACTTGGGGCACGCACAACACGTTGGAGCCGCCCGTTGAGGAGTTGACCCCGATCGAAAGACGAGATGGGTAGACGAAGATCACGCGCACCCGCGCTTGTCTTGTCGCGCAGCCAATAATACGACGAACTCTCTCCATTTCCGTGGAGAAAGAGAGTGAGTGAAGTGATATGATTAACAATCTCGGTGCGCAGGTCAAAATCGATCGATTTGCCGCCCAATCCGATCGAGTGGCTCAGAGGTCTCGTGCCGATCGAGCTAATGCGGCAACAACACTAATCACAAGCAAGCATGTGCGCCAGGCGAGAAACTTCCGGACGCTCCGATCGATCTCCATGGCTGGCCGGCGCCTTTCATGCCGTCACCCATCGGCGAGGAAGCGTCGGGCGAAACTGGAGGCGGCCGGGCTGGAAGCTTCGAGAAGATCTCCTTCTTAATTCCGCCAACTTTCTGAGATGTATTTTACGATTTCACGTCGGAAAGATCGGACGGCTGTGTGCCAAGTGCAAGGCAAGGCCATGACGATGCGCGGACTTCATATTCCGCTATTTCATGAAAAAGCAGGAGCTTGACTTGCTTAGGATTGGGATTGGGCTCCAGCCTGCCCACCTCACCTCACCGGCAGCCTCCCCTACCGATTCCACTACTTCGTCCACTGCGATTTATAGGTACAAAAGTGTAACGGAGAGAGTGAGACACACACTCGTCGATTAGTAATCTAGTATTATCCCAAATAGATTGCTGATTTGACCAACCCCGAATAAGGTAGCATCAAAGTGTCCACGCGGTCCTTTTGCTTGCTCACTGGACATGTGTGTTCTTTTTCAGCTTGTTGTGAGCAATTTAACTATGAAAACATAGTGCATTTGGTTTGGTCATACACCCGCTTCGACCAATCATGAATCAGGCACGTGACTCCCTTTCGAGCAGAGAGGCGAGAACTTTGTCAGTACTCGTATTCTTTGCCTGACTTTCAAGTTTCAACATGTCAAATTTTAGAGTAAATACCATTTTTTTACTCCCTAAGATCAACTTTGTGTCACTCTTAACTTCTCAAAAGTACTACTCAATTTAAGCAAATTTCTTCCACTTTTTACCCCTTCTTACACTGACATGTGGGCCCCGTCACTGGTCCGACGTGGCGAGCCGAGTTAGACACCGATCGGAAGCGACTTTCTTCGGGGTGCATTCAACGTGTCATAGCCCGAGTCCGAGCCAGTAGCTGGTTAAGCCTAACCTGTTAAACACATGGGACCCATGATAGTCACTCCCCTCTCCTGTGAGCTAGGATTGTGGAAGTACAAGCGGCAGCTACAGCCTAGAGGCGGAGGAAACGACATAAGCGGTGGTGGCGCTGAAGCGATTTTATGTGCTACTACTCCCTCCGTCCAAAAATAAGTGTCTCAGTTTGTCAAAATGTGGATGTATCTAGACATGTTTTTATGATTAGATACATCCATATTTTGACAAACTTAAGACACTTATTTTGGGACGGAGGGAGTAGTTGTGTAGGTGCTTCGTGGGGGAGGTTGGTCGCACAAATATGACAAATGCAAAGGAAGCCGAAGGAGGTGATGCTACTTGAACATTATTAGCATTGATATGTATCAAGATGCACGTGACATTTTTGTGTCGTAGGATGATTATTCTAATGGTACATAATCGATAAGGTTTTCCACACACATATTCTTTGACTAGCATACAATTCGGTTGATAACTAAGTTTCACAAGTAATAGACATAGAGTTATCTCCAAAGAATACGGTAATGTAAGGTCTACTAAGTGGATTAAAATAAAAGAACATTTCCTTATCTCTGTTCGTATGATTATTGCATCCACTATCAGACACTATCTTTTTTCCTAGTGAGGAGTGAATTTGCAAAAACAAGTTAGTCTCATTTAGGCACTCATACCCTCTTGAGTCATTTCGAGACAACAAGAGAGGTGTGTATAGCACACCATTCTTAAAAGGAATACCATTGGGGTTAGGAAGAGTAGATTCAACAAGTATCTTAGGAACCCAAATTGTACACATATGCACATGATCAAGTTTGCCAAGGTAGTCGACATAGACACCACCATTCTTATCCCTACAAAGCATGTACTATGGATCCATACCAGATTCACGAGGCACATTCTCATTTGCGTTCTTGTTCCCCGCAAATAAGAGATATCATTGAAACTTCCCTATTCCCTTGACAAACTTAGTCTTGGGGTATTAATGGGGTACCCTCTCATGACATCACAATTGTATTATCAGACAAACCAACACCATCTTTGCAGTAGATAAGATTTTTCCCACTCAACACTTCCTTGACCTTTTCACTCCCCTTACGACATTTGAGGATAAGCTTCTACCATTTGTGCTTTTAACCTAGAATATTAATCCTCAAGAAAAATATTGCTTGGAGAGGGGTTAGCATCAATGATAACAACAATATGAATATTTGAAGATGCGGAAGAAGAAGCCTCGTTTTTTTACATGAAGAAGCGTCTTTTTTGGTACAAGATAGAGCTACACAACTTGATCATTTAGATAAAGGTTCAGTTGTATATTTATCTCGGAAGGAATTATATTGTTTTGCAATGGGAGAAATGTTTAGCCAAAATTGTTGGGTTTCCTCTACATTGTTAGCCACGTAAAGACTAGGGTAAATATAAGCATTTTTATCATATTAACAAGACATAGCAAGCATATTATTATGATATTTAGTCAAGAAAGTTCTACATGGTATGCATGGACCATCAAAACAAGCATGTAAAACATTTTGGGTGCCGGATGTTTTTAAGTCCACAGTTGAGGCATTGAAATATGATAGAGATGAAGGTTCATCAACATTAAGCTCAATATCGACATTGCAATTTCCATCACCATAACATTACCTGTGACATGTTGTAGGGGTTCGTTGCATAGAAAACAAAAATTTTCCTACGAAACAAGCGGAAGAAACCCCACGGATCGAGATCTATTAGACGAAGGTAGCAAAGTGGAGATCCAATCTCTTACCCTTGAAGATCGAACAAACGCGTTTTGTCGGTGCAGGGGTTGGCTAGTCGATCCCCGCAACTAGACGCATCTAGTCGCGAGGAGATGTATTATCCTCGAATATCCAATCCGATGGAGCACCGCATGAGCGGCACCTCTGCGGTATCCACACGTACAGCTCAATGAAGACTTCCTCTCCTTGGTCCCGCAAGCGAGGAGGAAGTGGCTCGCGAGATTCCAGCAGCACGACGGCGTGGTGGTGGATATGGTGGAGAAATTCTTACAGGGCTTCACCAAGCGGCTGCAGGAGAGAGAAGGGAAGTGGGAGAGGGAGGCAGCGGCTGGGTAAGCATGGGGTTACGCCCCAGCCCTGGCCTCCCTCATATATAGGCGTGGGGGGCTGCCTTGGCCCCTCCTACAAGCCCTAGGGCCGGCGGCTTGAGGGAACTTGTTCCCCAAGTCAGCCCCTAGGGTTTTGGGTGCCTCCCACTTGTGTGGCCGCATGGGCCTTGGGGACCAGGTGCGGCCAGCCTATGTGGGCTGCTGCACATCCCCTCGGTCGATGTGGGCCCTTCCAGGTTTGTGGCACCCAAGGTGGGGCCCTCCGGAACCTTCCGGAACCTTCTAGAATTATTCCGGTACCCTGCCGGAAAATTCCCGAACTTTTCCGGAACCCTGGAAACCACTTTCCTTATATGAAACTTTATCTCCGGACTCTTCCGGAGCTCCTCGTGATATCTAGGATCTCATCCGAGACACCGAATCAACATTTGATTACACCATTTACTTATCTCACTAAAACCCTAGCTACATCGAAGCCTTAAGTGTGTGACCCTACGGGTTCGAGAATATGCAGACATGATCCGATCAATAATCAATAAAGGGACCGGGATGCCCATATTGACTCCTACATATTCAACGAAGTTCCTTATCGATTGAAACACGATGCCGGAGATTCTTAATCTCGTATACGATTCCTTTGTCTCACCGATATATAACTTGCCCGAGATTCGATCGTCGATATCTCCATATCTAGTTTCATCTCGTTACCTGGCAAGTTCTCTTTTCTCGTCCATAATATAGAATCTCCGTGATTACCACTTAATCACATGGTTGCAACCTTTATGATGCTATATTACCGAGAGGGCCCAGAGATATCTTTTCCGTCACAAGGAAGGACAAATCCCACTCTTGATTCATGTCACCCAACAAATACCATCGGAGATACTTGAAAGCCACCTTTATAATCACCCAGTTACGAAGCGACATTTGATGTCCACAAATCATTCCTTCGGTAAACGGGAGTGACATAATATCATGGTCTAAGGAAACTATACTTGACATACTAAAAGCGTTGGCAATGAAAAATGTGTGACACGATCAATTGCAACTCTTTATTATCGGGTCTTGTCCATTACATCATTACTCCTAATGATATGACTCCGTTATCAAGTGACTATAACAAGTCCATGCTTAGGAAACTCTAACCATCTCTTGACTAACGAACCAGTCTGGTAGAGGCTTACTAGGGACAACTGGTTGTTTATATTCCACACATGTATTATGTTTCCGGTTAATACAATTATAGCATGGAGAATAAACTATTATCATAAACATGAATATGCTAATAAACTATTTTATTATTTCCTAGGGCATATTCCCAACAGTCTCCCACTTGCACTAGAGTCAATAATCTAGTTTACAGTTTCTCGATCCAACACTCATGGAGTCTCAGTGATGATCATGTTTTCTCGTGGAAGAGGTTCTGTCCGTGTTCTGTACTATACAATTCTTTATGTTCTTTGCAAAGACGTCAATGTCACCTACTTTGACATTACTTTATCATCACATGATAAACCTCATATCATCACATGATAAACCTCATATCATCATATGATGAATATAATATATTTGGTTACGGAGTGAGATTTTCCCTTTTATGCGTACATGACGTATGATCAGTCAAAAAAAACTTTCACATAGTATGTGCACCCGGAACTCACTCAATCTTGAAATAAAATTTCTCAAACCAAAATATTATATCTTTTAATCCTTGAATTAATCATATACTCCTCTATGTTGTAGATTCAACAAATCGACAGTGCAATACATATCACTTCGATATTTTCGATCACGCTTTCGCTGCGCTTCTGCCTTCATGAGATCTTTATCTAGTTTGGTGTCATGACTTCAACCAAGTCTACCAATCTCTAGATTCAATTATCTCATCTCCATGTTGAAATGACTCCTCATTTCTAACACGTTCTTCTAACCAAGAACTTGGGTCACATCTCGTCAAATACAAAATTATGGTTCTTATATGTTTAGTCCTATGAACAATTCATAGCGAACACCTAACATATCCTCCAACCATTATTTCTGTATTGAGTTATCAACTCAATGTTTCACCTATTTCTCACAAGCAAATGAACCTTTCTTTTCTTGTTCCATTTTGAACTCCTTCAAAATCTTAATTAGGTTTAACATCCTGACATAATGCTTATCAAATACATCTATCTCCATAGATATTTGACGCTCAAAACTAACTTCACAAGTTATACGTTGGTTCCTGACTTATTTACAACATTTATGAAATCTCCATTTCACACAAACAAGATGTTGTAAACTCCCACTCAAATATACACCATACACATATTAAATTGTGAAACCACTTTGGCTCCCACTCAGAAATATGTTATATCTATATTTGACCATGATTAACTAGCTCCCACTCAAACATATGTCACCACATATTTTGATCATGGAAAATAGTTTCTTCTCTAACTTAACATATGTCACCACATATTATAATTCGATCCCACTCAGTTTCTTATGCACTTTCGATATTTTGGACACCTCCAAAATTCTTAATTAACTTTTAAAATTCGAGAACTCATATACGAAATGCTAGTACTTTGCTAGCTTTAAGTTTTATTTATTCTCTACAAAACCCTTTTGAGGAATAAATATGTGAAATGTCACTTTCACAAAATCAAGCAACAATTACTTTGTGATTTAAACTTAATATAGGATGACTCTTAGTCACTTTCGTATTTAAGGCTTCTATTTCTTCTTTGTAGTTTCGTAGGTATGTCTTGTTTCTGAAACATGACAAGTAAATCATGAATATTATTTTGTAACCTGACAAAACATTAATATTCTGGAATCCTACTGCTTTAGACAAGCTAAACCGAAATTCAATGATCAGCATCATTAATTCCTTCATGTGTCAAGTTTTAACCAACATAACACTTTACATATGTGCCACTTCATACATAAACAAGCAAGGTTTCAGTTTTTGATTTATTCCATTAATTCTTTTATCCATGAAACCTTTTCACGATAAAACCACTAAAATACTTAGCACAACCAATAAATTGGTTTGCCCCTTTTAGTCTCATATTGTGGAATCACATTCATAGTCACACTTATGAATATACTACAACATTATTCGCAATAGTCTCTAATTATCTCATAATTACCACGACTTCTCATAACTCATATGGAATCGTATATGCGAATCATACATAAACCCTTATTCTAAACAGAGTGCTTATCAAATAAATCCAAATGCTATTATCAAACCCCGAAGTAAAAACCCTTCTTTGAGACCAAACAATATCAAATAGTGTGTGATTACAATATCTTGGGACATATCAAACGCCTTTGAAATATTCTAAACATTGTAATTTGTGATAACACTTCTCACAAGTCCACATACTAACATATAACTCAAATATTTTGTCTCTTTTGATCAAATCATAAAGACTCAATTTTCTTGTAACTTAATATCCTAAACTCCAGAATTTTATTTGATCTCATCAAATATCATAACTCAAATAAATACACCTATTTAATCATTTCATTTATGATGGAGTAAACAAAATAATGACATCTAACATTTGCTGGAAAAAATAACCAACACTTGTGTTTATTTTCGGCAACTCATGGCACTCTTCCAAAGGGTGGCCTTTTAGTCATACTCCTTACAATAAGGCGCATTGATAAAACATCAAAATATTTATTCAATATTTAGCACGACTAAAAACAATTGTCATTATTAAGTTTTGGATATTTTAGTATGTCACATATTTTATAAATGTTTAACTAATCATCGTTTAGATTAAACTAAGGACAATAATCTCATAATCGAAACGTGATCACCAAAAAGAATTACTCATGAAAATAGAACAACCACTTGTCTTTAACATGAATAAACCGTCTCACAAACCGAGACACACTAATTTAAAGATCACACTTAATTCGATTACAAAAACTCATTCTAATCCTCTAATAAAAAACGATAAATGTAGAAGTAGAACATCGCCCGCATCAACTCCTTGATTGCCACTATCCCGCGATATTCACTTAGTCCCTCCATGCACTTCTAAACGGCAGGCCCTATTTTCATAAAACAGCACAAGTATCAATACTTAGCTCACCACAAGTGTAAACGGGACACTAAACTTTACAACTTGTATATCACTATATACCTTCTGCATTGACAACTTCTCCTGCTATAGGTTCCACTTTGACATGACGAAGCCGAGACACAACTCACAGAAAGTGATCGAATCCCTTCCCATGACATAGTCCCTGACGTAATTCTTGAAGCTGGGGGGAAGCGAGCGCAGCACCCCATCTATCGCAAATTCATCCGTCATCAAGTAGTCCCAAACAAGCACTAGACGGTGATGAATCTCATGCATATTCCTCAGGTGTTGTTCCAAACAAGAGTTTTCTTCCATCTTGAGTGAAAGAAACTCATTCAGATTCTCGAACCTCGCAATTCTGACTTGTGCTATGAACCTATTTTTCAGCTCATCAACAATCTCATTGGCATGCAAGTCTTTGAATTGACTACTCAGGTCAGAAATTCATGCAGGTGCACATCAACCACTCAACTTGTAAGTAAGTGGTTTCTTGGCGAAGCATTCTATGTGCTCTTCCTCATTTGCAGAAGCGTTGGGTTTATCTCCTATTGGTTCTTCTAGCACGTCAAGCAAGTCATTGGCGTGTAGGACTTCTCTCAGACGCTGGTACCACTTAACAAATTTGACCCATCGAGACGTAGTTTTTTAGCAACGAACCGACTACCGTAGTCGACCAAGATCTACAAGGATTTTTGCAAAGACATCTTAAGGACTTTTGTTTATGATAATTTTATTTCATCTTAATCAAAATTACTACATGAACTCCCACTAAACTCAACATCTCTCTGGTTTATTTAGTGACACACGATCTAAATCCACTACACCACAACCGATCATCACGTGAGATGATGTAGCTTCAAAGGTGAACATCACCATGTTGATCATATCGTCCATATGACTCGTGTTTAACCTTTCGGTTCTTGTGTTTCGAGGCCATGTCTGTACATGCTAGGCTCGTCAAGATCACCGTAGTATTTCCGCATGTGTAAAACTGGCTTACACCCGTTGTATGTGGACGTAGAATCTATCACACCCGATCATCACGTGGTGCTTCAAAACGACGAACTTTTGCAACGGTGCATACTAGGGGAGAACACTTTATTATCTTGATATTAACATGAGAGATCACCTTATCATGCTACCGTCGCGATCAAATCTAAGCATAACAATAAGGTGCATAAAAGGATTAACATCACATGCAATTTAAAATTGTGATATGATATGGCCTTTTCTTCTTGTGCCTTTGATCTCCATCTCCAAAGCACCGGCATGATCTCCATCATCACCGACATTGTGGCGCCTCCTCCATGGTTGCCATCACCAACTATTGCAACTACAACTATTGCTACTCTTAGCGATAAAGTAAAGCAATTACATGGTGATTCAATGACACGCAGGTCACATAAAATAATAGACAACCATATGGCTCCTGNGAAATGTTTTCTTGCTGTTGTAAGTTTTGAAGGAAAGATGCATATGTAAAGTTAATACCAGTATGAATTCTAGGAGCTGATCCTGTCATTATTTTTTATGTCCAACGAATGATGGTATTATGTTGGATGGCGAATTATTCTTTTGTTTCTAGATAAATTTTGCACCCAGAGATACATATATTATGATCAGCAATTTAATTTTTGAAAGCTAATCTCCTCATTATTTTCGTATCCTACTTTTTCGAATAAAGTAGTTATAAATATGCAAAATAAGTTGATACAAATAAAATGTACAATTTTTTATGGAGCTGGGAACAAATCTTTCTGGGATTTAGAACGTTTTTTAGGTTTTAGTATATTACTTAAAAGTTAATTTAAAACATGCATGTACTTCCGTGATTCAAAATATTTGTTCAGGTTCATTCGGTTAACAATTTTCAACCAAATGACTTCCTACTAAATTGTAAAATTTCCACATAACTTCTGACTCCTTAGTGTTGTTTCCACAATTTTATTAAACCAATAGATTTTCAATATACTGATAGCCCCCGTGCGAATGCACGGGTTGACGACTAGTAGATCTAGGCTCTGTTACCACTGATGGGGTCGTTGCATAGAAAACAAAAAATAATTCCTACGTAACATGTGGAATAAACCCCAAGGATCTAGATCTACTAGATGCAAGTAGCGAGAAGGAGATCGAATCTCTTACCCTCGAAGATCAAACAAACGCTTTTGTCGGTGCAGGGGTTGGTTTGTCGATCCCCGCAACTAGACGTATCTAGTCGCGAGGAGATGTATTATCCACGCGATCCAATCTGTCGAAGCACCGCATGAGCAGCACCTCCGCGGTATCCACACGTTCAGCTCGATGAAGACGTCAACTCCTTGATCCCGCAAACGAGGTAGACGTGGCTTGATGAATCTCAGCAGCATGACGGTGTGTTGGTGATGATGGTGTAGATCTCCACGAGTAGGGCTTCGCCAAGCCAAGCAAGAGGAGAGGGAGAGGAGGAGTCACAGCAGCCCCTAGGCTAGGGGTGGTGCGTCTTGGGTGGAGGTAGTGGAGGCGGCAGCCCTCCGGGGAGAGGGGTGGCGCCGGCTAGGGTTAGGGTTTAGGTGGGGTGCGGCTTGGCAACTTGGGGCAGGAGCTTAGGGTGTGCCGCACCCCTCCCTTCCCCCCCCTTTAAATAGGTGGCCGGCTAGGGTTAGGGCAGGGGCCGGCCGGCTTGCTTGGCCCCCAAGTTGAGTCCCTTTTGGACTCGACTTGGGCCTTTCCTTAAAGGGAAGGGGCCGACCTCCTAGTCCTACTAGGACCCGGCCTCCCTGCCTTGCCCTGGCCGAACTGGCCCATGTGGGCCTAGGGCTGGTGCGGCCAGCCCATTAGGGTTGCTGCACCACCCTTTGGTCCATGTGGGTCCACTTATAGACTCCTCTAGAACTTCCTAGAACCTTCCGGTACCCTACTGAAATATTCCGGAACTTTTCCGATACATCCGAAAACACTTTCCTTATATGAATCTTATTCTCTGGACTCCTCCGAAACTCCTCGTGATGTCTGTGATCCCATCTAAGACTCCGAATCACCATTCGTTAATTCCATCATTCAATTCATCACAAAACCCTAACTTCATCGGAGCGTTAAGTGTGTGACCCTACGGGTTTGAGAATGTGTGGACATGATCATATCAATAATTAACAGTGGGACCGGGATGTCCATATTAATTCCCACACAATCAACGAAACTCTTTTTCGATTGAACCACGATGTCGGAGATTCAATTAATCTCATATACGATTCCCTTTGTCTCACGATATTTTACTTACCCGAGATTTAATCGTTGAGATCCCCATGTCTAGTTTGATCTCGTTACCGGCAAGTTCTCTTTGCTCGTCTATAATATAGGATCTCCGTGATTACCACTTAATCACATGTCTGCAGACTTTATGATGCTATATTACGAGAAGGCCTGGAGATATCTTCTCTGTCACATGGAGGGACAAATCCCACTCTTGATATACGTCACCCAACAACCTACCATCGGAGATACCTGAAAGCCATCTTTATAATCACCCAGTTATGAAGTGACGTTTGATGTCCACAAAGCATTCCTCCAGTAAACGGGAGTGACATAATCTCATGGTCTAGGGAAACTATACTTGGCAAATATTAAAAGTGTTCGCAATGAAACTTTGTGACACGATCAATTGCAACTCTTTATTATTTGGGTCTTGTCCATCACATCATTCTCCTAATGATTGACTTCGTTATCAAGTGACTATAACAAGTCAATGGTCAGGAAACCTTAACCATCTCTTGACTAACGAACTAGTCCAGTAGAGGCTTACTAGGGACATCTGGTTATTTATATTCCACACATGTATTATGTTTCCAATTAATACAATTATAGCATGGATAATAAACTATTATCATATACATGAATATGCTAACAAACCATTTTATTATTGCCTCTAGGGCATATTCCCAACATCGCAGTCCTAATTTCCGCAGTTCGATTCGGCGAGGAGATGTGACCGGACATGTGGGTGTGCCTCAAGCTCGCCATGGGCCATGACCTCCGTCGGCATCAGCTTCTTAACAGCAGCGGACAGATGGGTTTCAACGCCGACGTACTAGGCTCTTCTCGGGGGTTCACTGTTTCTTTTCCCCTACCCAGCTATTTTCCTATATTTCTCAGCTTCTCATCTCATTTTTTTTTTTTGACAATTAAACTGTATGATACTTCATATTTCAAAAAAGAAATTTGATTATGTCGTTTGGTATAATGTAGATGTCGATGGATTAGATCAACGGTGAAGATACGGGACTACGTACGCGCGGGCATCGTCGATGTGGGTTAGTAGACGAACGACACGGGAGACAAGATTTATACAGCTTCGGGACCCGGGAAACATCATCCGGTAATATCCCTACGTGTTGTTTGTGGCTAGGTTGTATTCCTCTCATGGTGGGAGTCGCCGATGAGGCGGCTCCTCTATTGTGTATATCGGGCTCTGTCCCGTCTGTCTTGGTTGTGCTGGGTCTGTCTAGGCTTGTCTAAGTTGTGTCTCTTGGTGCTCCCGGCTCCTCCTTATAAAGGTGGAGGGCCGAGTTACAAATAGAGTCCTCTTAGGACTCGGCTAATCTATTACAAGTAGGAAAGGTGAGTTCTTTTCCTATTATGACTGGAGTCGGCCTGCTGGGCTTCCTCCTGATGGGCCACGTTAATCCTCCTTGCGGGTACCCGTGTCCCATATCCACGACAGTAGCCCCCGAGCTTTCGGGTGACTTGTAGAGTCATGCGGAAGGTCTTGATTTGTTGAAGAAATGGGACACAGAGTCCGTGTCGGGTTCTTTGCCGGCTTGTAGATGTAGCGCTTTGCCGAGTTGTAGATGTTGATGATGTCGCGGCACCCGGCTTCAGCATTTTCCGAGTTGTCGATGTAGACTTTGCCGGGTTGTCGATGTAGATGTTGTCGGGTTGTCGTTGTAGATGTTGCCGGGTTGTCGTTGTAGATTTTCCCGAGTTGTCGATGCCGGCTTCGCTTGCCGACTCGTCAATGCCGGCTTCTCCTGTCGAGTCGTTAATGCCGGCTTCTCTTGCCGACTTATGCTGAAGTGGCTCGGAATTTTTCACCAAGTCCTCTTGACGAGATGTATGACTTTGCTCGAGCTTGTTTACACCGGTATATATGTAGCCCCTGAGTGCCGGGTCGTTTGCCTGCGACGACTCGGGACTGCTTGGTCTATAACTCATTTTCTTGAGCTTTTGAACGGTCTAGCCCCCGAGTGCCGGGTTGTTTGCCTGCAGCAACTCGGGACTCCTTTTTGAGGTACCTGAAATAAAATATGTGTATGCATTACACTATTCACGATGTATGAAAAGAATTAAATAAATACTACAACGATTTGATTTATTTTTGTTCAAGTGATTAATCGTCCGACTTGTCTAAGTAGGCTTTCGCGGCGACTTTTTTCATGCAATATGATTTGCTCTGTCGACAAAGGCCTCTGTGCTTCAGAGTCGATCCGGCTTTGTTCATACGCACTACTTGGTCTATTGCGTTTTGCATCTGACTTAGCAAAGAAACGAACGTCCATCTCCTGAGCCAGGATACCTATGTTTGGACCGCGCATCTGGCAGCTTGTCCTCTTTGGCGACCATAACTCAGAAGAATTAACAGCCCCCGAGATTAACTCAAAGGTAGCGGATTTATTTAATTGACTGAAAAATAAAAATATGAAATTTAAATATAAAGATGACTTAGCTGTTTATTTTCCGTAGCTGATGATGTCGCTGGTGAGTCGACGAAGGAACTCGATCCCTGGAGTCGGCGTCGCATATTCCGAGTACTAGTCGCATCCGACTTCTTTTCTTCTGTCACGTACGTGATCCCTTGCTCCTTTTTCTTTCCTTCCTTGATTGTTTGAATTATCATACTCGATTTGTGTGCGGGTCAACAAGGAAGTAATAGTATATTGGGGCTGGCCTTCACATGACGAGCTGCATTGAATTGCATGTACGTGCCTTGATCCACCAGAATACGAATACTTGTAGCACTCGGTTTGTATTTCTTTTTTTTCTTCTCCACTGTCCGTGAGCCAGCCCAATCAGTATTCAACCCGAATTGTCTCTTCTTTCCGTGTTCGAAACGAAGCTTGTACGCACGAGCCGGCCGTCAAAGGAGTTCGCAGATACAGGCTACTGCTTGCGCGAGTCGGAACTCGCATGCGGACTCGGATGCAGGAGTCAGCTGGGACGTTGAAGACCTTGATCCGGTGAACTTGATCAGCTTCACGCGAGGGCGATGTTGATGTCGAACCCCCGGGCGCTGATTTGGTACGGCAAGTTGTTGTCATTGTTGATGAAGATTAGACCCATCGAATTATGAATCCACGCGCACTTAGCCCCACGGTGGGCGCCAATGTCGATGGATTAGATCAACGGTGAAGATACGGGACTACGTACGCGCGGGCATCGTCGATGTGGGTTAGTAGACGAACGACACGGGAGACAAGATTTATACAGCTTCGGGACCCGGGAAACATCATCCGGTAATATCCCTACGTGTTGTTTGTGGCTAGGTTGTATTCCTCTCATGGTGGGAGTCGCCGATGAGGCGGCTCCTCTATTGTGTATATCGGGCTCTGTCCCGTCTGTCTTGGTTGTGCTGGGTCTGTCTAGGCTTGTCTAAGTTGTGTCTCTTGGTGCTCCCGGCTCCTCCTTATAAAGGTGGAGGGCCGAGTTACAAATAGAGTCCTTTTAGGACTCGGCTAATCTATTACAAGTAGGAAAGGTGAGTTCTTTTCCTATTATGACTGGAGTCGGCCTGCTGGGCTTCCTCCTGATGGGCCACGTTAATCCTCCTTGCGGGTACCCGTATCCCATATCCACGACAGTAGATATCCTAGGTTCTGCTAAAGCTTCAGACTGACACGTTTCGCTCGACGAATGGCCTTGCCACAGCGAGATCGAAGTTTGCAAGATATCCTAGGTTCTGCAAAATCTTCAGGCTTACACGCTTCATTCGAGGAATGGCCTTGCCACAGCCAGATCAAAGTTTGCAAGTACCAGGCGAGTTTATCTAATTTGATATTTGATTTATTTATCATGCAACACCGGATTTAATTTAGTTCCTACTTACAACTTTGAGAGCCTTAAGGTGACTAATTTATGTTTATTGCATTTGGACTCCACTTTCCTATAGATTTCAATCTGACTACTGAATAATCTTGCCAGCTCTCTTTGGTAGGGCGAAGCAATTTTTGTTGTTATGAATCATTGGTTGTCACTTTTGTATCTGTTCGCTAATTGATATTCCTAAAGTATGTGCATTGGACTTGGTTTAGGATTGCTATTATAACTACTCTTGTCCGAACTATTCTTGCTAGGTACACGGTGGGGGCGGTGTGGTGCTGGTTGTGTTTAGCGCGGGTGGCGGGCATGGGTTCTTGCGTGTCGACGACGAGGCGGCGGCACAGGTCGAGGAAGCTATCGGCCACGGCGAGGAAGCTCCGCCAGAAGGTCATCTGTGGCTCCGGCTTCGCGGTGCGACATGGGGTCGTCCATGTCGACACGACGGCGCCTGTCTTCCATTTCCAGTTCAGGTGATTGTCTGCAGAGCAGCACAGTGAAATCCAACTATGTTATAGTAGTGTTTTACCAAAATCGTTAGATATACTAACTTGAAAGACATGCACACACTTTAGAGAATACTTATTATTTCATTCGTACATGTGATGATTTCTTACGCTAAAACAAAGGGAGTTAATATTTCTATATGATTCCGAGCTTTTGGATTTTGGTGCGATGTGCATGTCTTTTTTGCATATTATCATCTTCCCAATCGGGAAACATGCATGTTTATCTGCTTGGTGTTTCGAAACTGATACAAAAGATACCTATTTATACTAATAAGGTTTGAGAATATAATTACTAGCTAGAGTGTGAACAAGTGACCAGGAGTCAAGCCGCCCTATCTCCTCCACTCTATCCTGACTACTGCTGCCACTTATCCTGAGCTTGTTTGAGTAGCAGCATAGATTCTTGACTTTGGTGGCTCACGTTCACACTCCATGCATAGAATATTATCACATATGCATGTGTTTAGTAGCCAAATTTGCTTAGGCTACATATGTTATAACAAGCAACGTTAATTACTATATTTTGTTGTATATGACCATGGACTTTGTTAGACAGGGAGATGGTTAGTTTACCAAGCTTTTGTCATGTGTTATTGATTACATCTCTTTAATTCTGACGGCAGATTTTGTTGCTTACTGGTTGTCGGGAGCTGGTTTGTTTCTTCTAGGTGTCTTTGTACTCCTATCGGTGTCTGTGTTGTTTACTCCTCATTCTATTTGTTTTCTTAGATGGTGCCTGATGTTCAGCGCCGGTAGCCTCATCCTCTCACATTCTCTAACCGGTTGCGCTGAAGCAGAGACAAGAATAATAAAAATCCATACGAAAAACGAAGCAGACTAGATAAAGACGCTCAACGTGGAGGATATGCATCTCTTGTACGTGCGCATATGAACCGGGTCCTTCTCTCGTGTTCAGTCGGTTGTTCTGGTTTCTCTCCTGTATATGCATGCATCTTAATCTCGTCCGTCTATTGTCGGATCATAGTGAACAGATGGATTTTAATTTAACCTCGCCGGACAGATTGTCGCTCGAGCTTCTTAGGTGCACCGTCGTTTTCCCCCTCACCCTGTTTTTTCCATCTTCTCCCTTTCATCTCCTTTATAACTAAAGTATATGATATTTCTTATATTTGTGAAGCTGTTGATTTGATCTGGGTATGGCATATGTATCACAGGTTTAGCTTCAACTTCATCTTTATGGCCGGCCTTATATTGGTCAGTCAACTCGGACACAGGCAGATCACAGGCTGCAGGTACAGGCGAAAATATCTTGTCTTCAATTCAATCATCATGCTACTTGAGGTTTGATACGTCTCAAACGTATCTATAATTTTTGAGTGATCCATGCTAGTCTTGTGATATTGTCACATGTTTTTACTGTCATTTATATAATTTTTATGCATTTTGTCGGACTAACCTATTGACAAGATGCCAAGTGCCAGTTTCATGTTTTTGCTGTTTTTGTATTTCAGAAAAGTCACAACAGGAAATATCGTCGGATTGCCCTCAAAATTTACGGAGATTTTTTATGCGACGGAATACACACGTGGACCAAAGGGCGACCTGGGGGGCCACCCAGGGGCGGGTAGCAGCCGCGGCCCCCCCTTGACCCGCGGGTGGGGCCCGACCCTATCCTCTGGGCATCGTCTCGGC
Source organism: Puccinellia tenuiflora (assembly GCA_012064385.1). Taxonomy (NCBI): domain Eukaryota; kingdom Viridiplantae; phylum Streptophyta; class Magnoliopsida; order Poales; family Poaceae; genus Puccinellia; species Puccinellia tenuiflora. Next base: position 56,112 of record QRDG01000243.1, on the reverse strand, counting down.
CCCCTCCGACGCCTATAAAATCCCTTTTGACCTAAAACCGAGAGGGCGGCCATTATTTTCCAGAAACTCGACCCCGACGCGCCGTCACCGAAAACCCTAGTTCGGGGTCCAATCTGAAGCTGATCCCGGCACTCTGCCGGAGGGGAGACCGATCCCGGAGGGCTCTTCATCGCCATGCCTTCCTCCGGGATGATTTGTGAGTAGTCTCACCTTGGACTACGGGTCCATGGCAGTAGCTAGTTGGTAGTCTCTCTCTCTTGTGCTTCATGTCTTATGATCTTGTGAGCTGCCTAACATGATCAAGATCGATTATTGTAATGCTATGTGATGTGTTTGCTGGGATCAGATGGATTATGAAGTTATGTTCAGATTGTGCATGATTCTTATATGAGTAATTTATGTTCTTGCATGCTCTCCGATGTGCGTAGTTACTTTGGGCAAGTGATTGTGTGTATCTCCAAGAGAGGGTATTTATGCTAGATAGTGGGTTCATGCCCCTTTTGTTCCTGGGCACGAGTGACAGAAACGTCTAAGGGCGAGGGTGTGTTGTTGCTACTAACGGTAAAATAGCGGTGTTAATGTCTATTTTGATATTAGTATTGCTTACTTCATGCACTTTACTTAATGCAATTGTCTGTTGCTTGCAACTTAATACCGTTGGGTGACAGGCTGGATAGCGATCCCACGGTGGACTTTTAGACAAAGACGCAGTTGGACTCAACGGTCTTTGTTCCTTGTCGTGATGCCTCCATAAATATTATCATGTCCTTTTTGTCATAGCTAAATTGGGTTTGTGTCATGATCTTGTCAATTGCCTAGCTGTAATTCGTTCATCCATCACATGCATATTTTATTTACTTGAGAGACTCCACTAGTGAACCCATGGCCCCCGGTCCATCTTTTTACATTGTTTACAACCTCATTTACTTGCTTTTAATCATCGTTATTCCTCTGGTCACTTTTCGTATTTTATCTATTTCATCATACAATTAACCGCTTTGTTTTCTGCGAGACCGGAAAGATTGACAACCTTTCCACCGTTGGGGGCAAAGTATTTTAGTTAAGTGTGTGCAGGTCCACGTCTGTTGAAGGTTAAGCGCCAGAGATCTTCAACATTCACCTCGTTGTTGATTTCAAAGTCCTACTGGTTCGATAAACGTCGGTTCGTTAAACGAGGGAAAACTACTACTAGCTACAATTCCGCCTTCGCTTGGGGCACCACCCAACTTATCAATATCCACCATCAAGGTTTAGTTCACTTTTTATTTTCTGGACTATTTAGGACGTTGAAACTTTTGTTGTTGTCGCATGGAAAATATCTTGTCTCCGATTCAATCATCATGCTACTTGAGGTTTAGTTCACTTTTTATTTTCTGGACTATTTGGGACGTTGAAACTTTTGTTGTCGTCGCATGGTAAGGTGGAGCTTTATTTCTTAGTGGGTGGTTATTAATTAATCCCTCATATATTTCGACCCCAATTTCCTACAGTCAGATCGCTGATAAATCAGACCCAAGCCTCTTTAATAGGACAGTGCTTGCTCTTCTATTTGTTTCTAAATTAATGATTCTAATAACCGATGTGTGACAGACTTGGTTCGTGATTGCTTTCATCAGTATCTTGTTGTGAGATGTGTGGATTGTCTGGACGTTAAAAACCGTATATATTCCTTTGTGTTGAGCTTTCCTCACCGGATTAGTAACTTGTTTTGAGCAGCTCCCTGACTAGCATACGAAAGGATATACTCTACTAGCATACTTTTACTCGTGGCCGTCGATACATGGTTCTTAATTATCATGATGTTAACCAAGCCGACAAACAAGCACAGCTACGTGAATGATATATAAAGGGCCTTCTCAGACCGAGAGCCTAAATCTACAACGCACTCCACACTATTATTACAGAGACAACACCTCAAGTAGTTAGACAAGAAAGAAAAGATGCATCCTTCTAGGCATACTGATTCTCCAATGACCGGAGACCAGGATTCCAGCGAGGCAAAGGTAGCAATTATTCACAGGTTTACTCTACGCCAATAAAATGTTTTTGCTTAGACATTAATTTTTATATGGTTTTGCAGGTAGATGAAAATTAAGATGTTTCTTCGGAAATTGTAGGTCAATCGAGTACATGCAACTCATGAAGAATTTACAGATATGCACATGGAACCTGATGTAAGTATTTCTTTCCTTGACACGAAATCTAACATATATTAATTGTCTAAAAACTAATTTATAACGCAGAATCATACTACCGTATACATGTCTAGATCTATGATACTATTGATTTCTCCTCAAAGGGCAGGTTTAGTCATACATGCAGATGCAGCACAGTCTGCACAGAGACCATGAGGGAAATATAGGATGGGTAACCATGGATGTACCAGAACACCAAAGTCAGAATCCTGGCTAAACGCGTCGTACTTTCTATGGACGACTCATGAGTGACCAGGTAGAAGCTGAAGAAAGTGCAGCTGTGGTGGCACTACAATTTCTATGTTCTTGCTATGGTTTTGGAATTAATGAATATAATTACAGAGAAGCGCAGTCCCAAATGACAAGAGCACGACAGGCCGAAGGAACGATGCGCACACTAGAAAGTCAGCGAGCTACTACATTGCATGCTTTAAGAAATACATGCAACTGAGTTTCAGAAGTGCTGCCTATCCAACTGCAAAATCCAGACACCATAGATCCATGATCTGAAGATACTATCTACGCAGGGCCTATGCCACCAAGAACCAGAGCTGAAATACCAGCTTTTAGATTAAACAACATTATTAGTAATGTTGTTGAGCCAATAGAGAGAAAAGGTATTTTCCAAATAGTGCACAGCAATGTAGAAGTTATATTATGCTGCTTTAGTTTAAATCACCTAAATAAATTAGAAGTAAAATATCCATGTAATATAGTTTCTGTTTAGCATGTTTAGAAAGTATGTAATGTAACTGCTCTTGGTGCTTGTAATATAGTTTCTGTTTAGCATGTTTAGAAAACATGTAACATAACTGCTCTTGGTATATGTAATAATATATATATTCCCTTTTAGTACGCTTGAAGACCATGTAATTAAGCTCCAAAGCTATTAACTCGAACATTTTTTACTGAAAAGTAAATATTAGTTTACATTAACTAATACATTAGCCTACCAATCTTAGTATCCCAAAAACTCTGGCCAGAGTATAGCAGTCAGTATCAACCTAGATTTAACTGCTCACAAACGACATGAAGACAAAAACGAATATACCAACGATCCCCTTGCTGTCCACTAACCTCAAATTATAGTGGTACTGAGTACCATAGCTGGTGACCCTCCCGCCGCCGCTCGCCTGCCACAGCCGGCCACCCTCCCGCTGCAGCCCGCCTGCCACCGTCGGAAACCCTCCCGCCGCAGCCCGCTCGACTGCCACCGTCGGCAAACCTCCCCCCGCCGAGACCTAGCCATACAACCAAATCAAAGCGAATCAGATACAGCGAGCAAGACCAAATAAACCTAAAGAGAAATATAAGAAAGGGGATTTAACTAACCATTTCGAATTGAAAAGATAGTTGCTAAAATTGGTGACATAAAGTCTTGCGCCGATCAATTTAACGAAGAGAACTGTAAAACACAGCGACATAATTTCATTCTTTCTCTGTGATTTGGAAGAAGAAGCACCCAAGGGGTGAAGTCGATAAGACCAGGGAGGCCATCTGAATGGGAAACGCTTTGGTCAAACCATTGTATTTTTTTCAAGTGAAGCCGTAGGTTTTTTTTTGAGCAAAGAGTGAAGCCATAGGTGGGCTACACATACGGACCTCAACTTTAGTGGGCTAAGTTAGTTGATACTCCATACCATTACATCAATAACCGGTCAAAGCCCATTTACACTCTATATCGACGATATTTACATGAAATAAACTTACGAAAATGAGAGACTAAACAATTATATATTTTAAATGCCTAACAAAAATACACTACCGAATGTACATATCTCCTTATATTATTATTATTATATACAAACAATTTATTTGCCCAATGCCACGGGCGCGGCGTGTCGCCGCGCGAAGGCCTACTAGTAGATACAAAGGGGCACCAACCATCGAGCAATTTCAGCCATAGGCTTGTAGCTCGTTTACTGCTCCGCAACACAAATAATTTCCGAGAGATATCTGTTACCGTGACTTAGATGCGAGAGGCACCAATCATCCGTCCGAGACTTGTCAGCACGTTCGTCACTGGGCGGCAGTCCGTGCCTCAAAACCAGATCCACACCGTATCCGTTCCCTGAACTTCCACGCTCATTTCATCCCAACTTCCCAACCAAGTAGACTCCTACTCGACAACCACCGATGACAACCCCGACGGTCGTCTTGTTGCCCAGTGACGAACGTGCTGACAAAATTCTCATAACTTATTTTATATTATATACATTTGATATTTTTTCGTATATGCTGACGTTTGCTTAAAAAAATACCAAGAACATGAGATAAAAAAACGGAGGGACTAATTTTTTAAAAAAAGAAAAATGCATTAAATTATCGGCACATCAAATTATGTAGGGCATGCTTATTTGGATGAGCAACAAATTCAATTTAATGCAGTAGCAGAGTATACAAATCCCACATGGGCGTCTAACAATTTTGTCGGAATGAATACAAGCAGTAGTTCTAAAAACCCACCAACAAATTTTGGTGTGGTACTTACTAGTTGGTCGTACTACGCGTCAGCCACTGTGATCCACTGAATTGATGAAAGGGCCAAGGGGCACTAACCATCGAGCAATTTCAGCCATAGGCTTGTACTAGCTCGTTTCCCAGACGGGCAGCGTAGATTCAAGAGCCACCAACCATCCTTCCGAGACATGTCAGCACGTTCGTCACTGGGCAATCCGTACCTCAAAACCAGATCCACACCGTATCATTCCCGGAACTTCCACGGTCATTTGATCCCAACTCCCCAAGCAAGTGAAGTGTAGTAGGTACGAGAATCACCTCCAGACTCCTACTCGCCGACAACCACCGAGATGGCAACGCCGACGGTCGTCTTGTTGCCCATCTGGGGCGCCGGCCACCTTATGTCCACGCTCGACGCCGGCAAGCGGCTGCTTGCCCGCAGCAGCGGCGCCCTGTCGCTCACGGTGCTCCTGATGCAGGCGCCGACGGAGAATTACAGGTCCGAAGTCGCCGGCCACATACGCCGGGAGGAAGCTTCCGGCCTGGACATCCGCTTCCACCACCTCCCCGCCGTCCAGCCGCCGACGGACTGCGTGGGCATCGAGGAGTTCGTTTCCCGATTCGTTCAGCTCCACGCGGATCACGTGAAGGCGGCCATCTCCGCCTTGACGTGCCCAGTGGCCGCGGTCGTCATCGACTTCTTCGGTACGATGCTGATCGACGTGTGCCGCGAGCTCTCCGTGCCGGCCTACGTGTACGTCACTGCTGACGCAGCCTTTTGCGCGTTCTTGCTGCGCTTACCGGCGCTCCACGAGGAGGTCACCGTCGAGTTCGAGGAGATGGAAGGCATGGTGGACTTGCCTGGGCTGCCCCCCGTGCCGCCGTCATCGCTCCCGCTGCCGGTGATGGACAAGAAGAATCCGAACTACACATGGTTCATGTACCACGGCAGGCGTTTCATGGAAGCCGACGGCATCATCATTAACACGGCGACCGAGCTGGAGCAGAGCGTTCTTGCTGCCATCGCGGACGGGCGGTGCACGCAAGGAATCCCTCCCCCGACAATCTATCCAGTAGGCCCAGTGCTCTCTCTGTCCTCGAACCCGGCGGCGGAGCAGCCGCATGAGTGCGTTCGGTGGCTGGACGCGCAGCCTCCGGCGTCGGTGGTGCTCCTCTGTTTCGGGAGCGGAGGGTTCTCCACCGCGATGCAGGCGCACGAGGTAGCACACGGGCTGGAGCGCAGCGGACACCGCTTCCTGTGGGTGCTGCGTGGCCCGCCGGCAGCCGGCACGATGCAACCCACGGACGCGAAGCTCGGGGAGCTGCTGCCAGAGGGGTTCTTGGAGAGGACAAAGGAGAAGGGCCTGGTGTGGCCGACCAAGGCACCGCAGAAGGAGATACTCGCCCACGCCGCCGTGGGGGGATTCGTGACGCACGGCGGGTGGAACTCGACCCTGGAGAGCCTGTGGTTCGGCGTGCCGATGGTGCCGTGGCCGCTCTACGCCGAGCAGCACCTGAACGCGTTCACGCTCGTCGCCTACATGGGCGTTGCCGTGGCCATGGAGGTGGACAGGAAGAGGAACAATTTCGTTGAGGCGTCGGAGCTGGAACGAGCCGTCAAGGCACTGATGGACGGCGACTCAGAGGAGGGGATGAAGGCGAGGGAGAAGGCCACGGAGATGAAGGCCGCGTGCAGGAAGGCCGTCCAGGAGGGAGGGTCCTCGTACTCTGCACTGGGCTGCCTCTCCGAGGATATGTGCAAAGGTGCAGTAGGAAGATGAACTTTGGTGTGTGTTCTGTGGTTGCAGTTCTTGTTCTGCCTGCTGATTATTTCGAGTCCGGAAATGCTTCACGTAGGACGATTCGCGTCCGATATCTGTACCACGATTCATCTTGAGTGCGTCCTCGGAAGCCATCCCGTTGTCCACCGTCGCGTCGAATTTCGACCGCCCTGGTCGTGTTAATCGCATTCCTATTAGTCCTTTCGTACAGTCTCAAGGTGCTCTTCTTCTCCCCCGAGTTTCTGCGTCTCTCGCTCTGTGTGCGTCGAGAACGCGGTCGGCATCCAGAGCGCGCCGATGTCGGCATCAACGTCCTCCCCGTCGCCAGAGACCACCCCGAGCCCTCGTACCTTGCCTGATAGCTCCGTCGAGATGTCCTTGTTCACCCATATTAAGGAATCAAGCGGATATGACCCCGTTCGTCCCGTTGTTCTTCGTCTTCTCCGGCACCGTCGCGCCGCCGATCTCCTCTGTCGCTGCATCCCGAGCCTCATAAACAGTTCCTGCAGATTCTCCTAGTCCATATGGAGCTTCCTAGGCCTTTGCCATGGAGTCGTGCGTACCCGAGCTCCTTCCCGACGAGTCCCCGCACCGTTGGTCCTTGGGTCTGACGGAAGCTAGCAGGAACATGCCAGGCGTCAGCAAGTACCCGGCCTCCCGAGCTCCTCCTGGATCCTTCTCGTCGCCTTCATCTCCCTCCCCTTTGCGTGCCGCGTCGGTGTCGCCTTCGTCATCCGCCGCGCCATCCCGGACTCGACGAGACGGGGTACGCGCCTTCGCCGTGCTTGCCCACGTTCTGGTGGAGCTCAAGCTCCTCGCCACTTCCATCGTGGAGACGGCAATGGTGGTGACGGAGTTAATTGCAAAAAACCACCACAATTGGGGCAACGTTTGCAAAAAAAATCACCGGGATTCAAATTTTTGGAAAAAAACCACCGAGACTGAGTCATGGTGTGACAAAAAACACTGATCTATCAGTTTAGCAGTGTTAACGATCTTTCTGACCAGTGGGGCCCACTTTAAATGCTGACGTGGCACCAAAACTTGACGCTGTTTAACTGAACCGTTAAAATAGACATTATGTGCTTTCACCTACACTCTCTCATGGGCATTTTGTCAAACACCTCCTGTGCACACATGTCACTCCTCCATACCACTGTGATGCCACCGGCAGCACCGCCACCACGAACCTCGATCCTGCCCGTCCTTGAGCTGATTGTCCGTGCTGTTAGCTGCTCGTGCACGCGTGCGGGGCTGGCGGTGTGGTGTTGAGCAGCTTGCCAGGTGCTACGCGTGCGAAGTAGCTTGCAGGACGCGGGAGTGCGGCGCACAGCTCGGCACCTCGCCTGGGAGGACGGCAATGGGATGCGGTGGTGCGGCACACAACTTGGGAGCTTGTCCGGGAGCACGGCGGTGCGCCGCCCGCGCGCATGTGCGGAGCCATTGCCGAGCGCACATACCGGCCAGAGGTGGCGGCGGCGCGAGGCCGCTGGACTGGTCTACGACCAGGCGCGAGAACGGGGGAGCTCCGGCCAGCCGTAGTCGAGGAGCTCCGACCAGGGGCGTCGCGGGCGAGCTGCGGCCAGACGCAGTTCGAGTAGGTTCGGCCATGGGGCGGGACAGCTCCGGTCACGGCTATGGCGCGGTTGAGGAGGTCCGGCCAGCGGCGGGCACGGACAAGCTCCGGCCACGACCATGGCGCGGGCGAGCTCCAGCCATGGCCATACGCGTCGTGGAGGTCCGGCCAGCAGAGGGCGCGGGCGAGCTCCATCCACCGCCACGGCGCGATGTGGCGGGGACGGAGGTGCCATCTCACGCTCACCGGCAGAGGGGCTGGAGCACACCAGGTGCTTGACGTAATGCGCATAAGAGAGAATGCTTTTGCACTGACGTGTACTAGTGGGTCCTACATCTTCTTTTAACGGTTCAGTCAAAGGTGTGAAGATTTGAGCCCACGTCGTCACTTATAGCGGGTCCCACTGGTCAGAACGGTGTTAACCTAAGATTACACAATAATCAGTGTTTTTTGCAACACCCTGACTCAATCTTGGTGGTTCTTTGCCAAAAATTTGAATCCCTGTGGTTTTTCGCAAACGTTGCCCTAATTGTGGTGGTTTCTTGCAATTAACTCGGTGGTGACGGCATGTTCCTGCTAGCTGGCCCGATCAGTTCCCAGCCCAAACTCAAACCCAAACCGCTGGGTGCCTCGCGTGAGCCAGCTTCGCTACCGCTAGGATCGTACATGTATCGGACGAAAATTGTCGTACGTATAACAGCGCCGTTTCGAGTCTTAGCCTGCATGCACCATTGGATGGCCGAATAAATATCCGAATTGCTGAAATAAAGAACTTTATTATTTTTCAAAGTTTCCTACACTTTTCGTTATGGCGTTTTAGTTGTTTTTTTATCCAGATTTGCTTTTGGCCAGTCGACTAGTCTTATTTTCATGTTAACAAAAGAATAGTCTTATTTAATCAATAGAATTTTTTTATGAGACCAGTGATTTTTATAGTTAGAATGTGAAACTTATTATTTATACAGTTATACTTTAATGTTGGAGTACCACAATTAAATATTACGACTTGTGGGGAAAACTGTGATTTTGTCCTTTAGGAAAAAATGCACATGCCTCCCTAAGATGGTGTTGGGCCTCTTGCTTGGGCTTATTTTGACTTTTTGATATCTAATTTATAAGCCAAAAAATTATCTAAATAGGTTCTTTTGGCTTTTGGAAGCCACTAGCCAAGACCCAAAGCTTTTGGCTTCCAAGAGCCATGAGCCAAAAAAAACACCTATTTAGAACAACTCCAAAAGAGGCGCTAAAACGCGGTGGCGTGCGAAAAACCGCCGGTTTCCCGCAAGGGAGCCTGCGCGAGGCGCTCCAGCGGTCGCGCCAAAACAGCTCGCGTGGGAAAACGCGCTTTCCTTGCCGCGTGGCGTCCAGCGCGCGCGATAAAAGCCCCCCGCTCGCGCCACCCCAACCGCCAGAAGTTTCTGCCCGTGCCACGCCCTCTCTTCCCCCCCCCCCCCCCACCCACCCACCCTCTGAGCTCCCTTATCCATTCGCCGCCTCTCCAGTTGCGTCCTCGACCCCCTCGCCATGCCGCCGCGCCGGAACACCTCGGGGTACCGCAGCGTCTGCGCCCGCCCCTCTGGCGTGTTCTACTCGGAGATCCGCTCCGGCCCATGGCACCTCAGACTCGGGACATTCGAGACCGCCCACGAGGCCGCCCGCGTGTACGACGCAGCGGGATGGCGGCTCGGGCGTCCGAGGCGCGAGATGAACTTCCACGACGTGTGGACGCGCGAGCAGGCGCAGGAACTCGCGCCGCCACCGCGCCTGGTCACCACCGAGGAGCGCCGCCTCCTCATCGCCGAGGCAGACGAGCGCGCGATGATGGAGAGGCGCCAGCGGCTCCCCGAAAACGTCGCTGCGGAGAACGCCTTCTGGGCGGAGAGGCGGGAGGAACGCGCGCCCGGAAGGCTGAAGCCGAAGTGTACCTCGACGACGACGTCTCCGAATGGGCCGACGACGATCCGAGGTAGGACGACTTGTGGATGTCGTCGAACAACACCACCTCGGAGGACGAGGAGTAGTCTGTGCAGTTTAGGTTTAATTATGTCGAACTATGTCGTTTGTTCCTATGAAGTTTAGTTTAAGAATTTTAAGTTTAAATTTGTGTTTTGTTGAAAAAATAAAAAAAACTAGTTCAGGCGCCCAAAAATACAGCTTCTGAAAAACGCCTGCTACTACGCGCTGTATTTTTGGGCACCTGAAATGATCGCAGCGGCTTCGGCGCCCAAAACGACGAAAACCCGCGCTCTAAAAGGAAAAAGGCGCGCGTTATCTTCAGGCCTCCATTGTAGTTGCTCTTAGTAGATGTTTTTTAAACTTATAAGTCAAACTACACAAAGTACAAATAAACAAACAAAGAGGCTCTGATTCAACGAACGAGGGAGTGGGCGTGGAGTGGTGATCATCTGTCGATGTTTGGTTGCCCGCGGCCAATGGTAATCATCTGCCGTTGTGTTATACGGAGTGCTTGTAACATGTATAAGAGCATGTACTCTTAAGATACGGACTTAATTGTAGCATTTCCCTAACCTAGCCGCCGCCACAGTCAGGCGACTAGGAGGCGATCTTTTTTCATCGATCTCCACCGGCCATGGCGTTGGTCCCCTCTCCCTCCGACTGCTGCTCCGACGGCAGGAGGGAGGGGGACCCCGTTCACCGTTATGTAGTTAGGTTTTTGATTTGTATGTCGTGGTGCGTCGTTGGGGTGGTGGGAGCGGCGACCGGACGAATAAATCTGCCATAACTCCACTCCCACACCGGCGGTGTCCTTCATGGCGGTGTCTCGGAGTTGTTGGCATCATGTGTTAGCCGATCCTTCAGATCGGTGGCATTAGGGTCCATAGATGGTGTTGGCGAGGCGGTGGCGGCGACTCCATCAGCTATGTCTCTCCTTATGCTTTTTCCCCGTTGCTGCGGCGTTGTCTCTGATGCCACGGTGGAGCAGCGAGGTTTTGTCGTCCAGGAGTACATGCAGACGGTTGTCTGCGCATGTGACAGTTGAAAGATAGTGCATCTTTTGCTAGGTTTGTGGTTGGAGGCTGATAGTTCTGGTTTCCTCTTCCGACGTTGTCGTCATGCGGGGGTGTCAGATCGGGAGTTCGATGGCGTGTCCGGGGACATGTTGCCACGGTCTGATTTTTTCAACGGCAATGGTTTTGCTTCTGGCAAACTACTTTGAAGGTTCGTAAAACTGCAGATCAGCGATGGAACCGCGTTGAGATCGGGTGAAGAGGTGATTTGTCTTCTTTTCCTTTGATGGTCACTTCGATGGTGTCGAAAGAAAGAGATAGTCGCTGGTTTTTTCATAGGATTATCCTATCTTTTCAGTTCTGTGAGGTAACTTAATATTTATTTTATAAATGAGACAAGTATTACCATGAAAAACAAACATACAGCGAAGTGTCCGATCGCTAGGAGCCATAATTTTTACCTATTAATCAAACGTCGATGCTTAAAAAACGGCTGGAAATTAGACAAAATTCGCGGGGATTTATTCCCTAACACCCGCGTTGTACCTGACCTAAGGAGAAATTTTCTATATAATAAATTTGACATGCACAGACATTCAGAATGTCCGATCATTTACTTCCACTGAGATAATTATTTAGGAATTTCAATTGTATCCTCTAGTATTTATTTTGTCGTTGTGATTTAGATGTGTACATGTATCCTAGCTAAATTTTCGAATTCTTGTTTAAAGCGTATTTTAGCATCCATCTGATGGGAATAGTCATTTTGCCGCACTGTGGGAACTTCAGTTGTTCATATTTTTTCGATAAAGAGAATATATTAATATTATAAAGGTAAAAATTACATTCAACCTCTGCAAAAACTAAATGTCCTAAAGACATTACGGATGCACACAACTCTACTACAAAAAGAAGAAGAAAAGTAGAAACAAAAGATCCCGCTACGGTGATAAAAAACTTGGAACTGCAACACAAACCACTGTCAAGACATCACCCAGAGTCCACGCTCACAAAACAATGCCTTTAACAAGGTCATTGCCAGACACAACCAATTAAGACTAGACCTTGGATTTTCATCCTGGAGCAAGTCCGCCCTCTCAAAACAATGCCTCCAACAAGGCTATTGGTAGGCACAACCAATTAAGGTCAGATCTTGGATTTTCACTCTGAAAGATAAGACTATGTACTCCTTCTGTGCTCCACTCCCGCTTGCCGATGTCGCTGCTGCAAGTCAAGAAACACCAAGCAAAATCCTCATCGCCACGAAGACACAAACCGCCATTACTAGACCTCAGACCTCAGCCGACATGACATTCTCCGCTACTATCTTCTCCATGGAAAGCGAAAACCGACATGTCCCATGATGACAACAGACATCGAAGCTTCGCGTCACTCCATCCTGAAGCCTCACGGCCAAAAATATGGGTGCACACGACTGAATCCCATCCGATCCAGCAATCTACAAGCATTTGCCTAATGCAGATCGTTGGCGGAGCCTTCCGAAACTTGTGACCGGCAAGATCAATGAGGGTCGGCATCAAGCAGAACAACATCTTGGCACGAGAAGAACCCAAGGACCGCCGCCTTTATTCAGAAGATCGAGGGCACAACATACACCGGCCTCAAACCGCCCGGGCCACAAAAGGCCTGGGCAGGAGTCAAGGCCAGAGGATGCCCCACGCCATGCCCACCTCGAACGCCGCCGGGCACGGCCGTCTGCCACGCGTCGCCAGACAGTTGACCCTCATGGCGACGGATCCTAGTGGGACCCAGATCCACCGCACTGCCACCTCCATGAAGAACGCCGATGAGCGCCGCCGTAGGAGGAGAACGACATCGCCGCCACAATCGGAGATCTTCGCCCTGGCCGCCGGACTCGACAGGAGACTCGCGCCGCCCCAGCCGCGCACGTCCGTCGTTGCCGCCCTCTGACCCCCAACACCGATCGGCTCTAGGGCCCGCCGCCGCCGCGGACGAGGCCGGCGGCAGCGGCGGAGATGGGCTGCTGCATGGGCGAGGTTTTTGGCGGCGGCTAGGGTTCGCCCTGGTGTCGCCCTGGGGAGTGACACGCCACTTTTTAAATATGCATCCTTCAGTTGTTCAGATGGCCATGGGTCTTAGATTCCGAAGAACCCTGCAATTTGACCGTCATCGCTCTATGGTTTGCGCAGGTTGCTGTTGGTACTAAGTCTTAGTTTTCTCTTCATGGCTCACGACGGCCACAATGTAGACCACTGGATTCCCTTAAGAAAAAGTATATCAAAGGAAACCCTCTGTTCTTGGCTTGCTTTTTGTTTCTGTTTTCTGCCAATTAATGGTCGTTTCTACCTGTAATAGTATATTGGGCTCCCCATGTTCTTATTGCCGTCAAGTAAAAGGAAACTCTAGTCTTGATATCTCAGATCGTCCATTATTTACTCGCAGCAAAAAAAAAGTTGAAACCTTAATTACTAACGGATTGATGTAATAATGATGCATGCTAGCATTCAATTGCAATAGGAACGTACTGGTTCAGGCAAACCGAAGAGTTTGCACATACCGTGCCCAAAACTCACTCGAATTCTTGTCACTGAAAATGTCAAAGTCAATCCAGAAACTAGAACCATGTTCTCATCTTGTTCATCGTTATGGAAAGGTGTATTTATGATTGAGACTGTGCACTACTGGGACTGTGCAGGCAGGCAGGTGGAACTTCTCCATGGAAAGATTCTTCAGATCGAGAAAGAGAGCAAGGCACAAAAGAAATTTGAAGCTAATGATGTTCAGTCTATTCTCCCCTAAAAAAAAAATTCAGTCCATTCATATGAGAGTTTTATTACGTTGGAAGAAGTCCATGATCCAGGACTTCGAGTGTTATATTTGGATGGTACATCTTTGATTTAGTGTAACAGTTATGCATGCTAGCACTTAGTAAGGGAAGTTGCAGCAGAAACGTGCTGGTTTAGGACTTTAGGCAAACCGAAAAGTTTGCAGTCTGCACATACTAACGATATCTATATCTGTATCTACAGTATCTACTTATACTGAATCATGGAAAATAAAGATTCACGGGATGACGGGAACCCTCTGTAGTCTGTTCTGTTTGCTTTATATTTTCTGTTCTCTGCCAAATGGTCCCTTTTGCATATTTGTGTCATGCAATCTATTTTGTTTTCACTTTGGTATACAAATTAACATGTTGCTACCAGATTTGGTTACAATGAAGGCATGAAAGCAACCAAATAGCAGCAGACATATAAGGTTGCCACAATGATAATGTTCGAGGCAAACTGAAGATTCTGCATATGCAGTATCTGTGTTCACTCTAATTCCTGGCACTAAAGATGTGAAAGCTAGTGTATTAAGAGCGTACAAAGTGGTTGTTCCTCTGCGTGCGTACAAGTGGTTGCTCCTCTGCATAAGCCAGATACTTGAACAATGGCATTCTTAGGTCATCATCATAAAAAGGTTCGATTAAGAACAGAGCATATTGCTTGTTAGTCTGTTCACTGACCTATGAAGGGACAATGGTGCTCAAACTGGTTGACCCTGTCGTAAAAGATAATGCATACACTTAGAACTTCTCGATGGAACATTCATCAGGACCTCTATTTCGTTTTGATACCATGGAGAAAGAGCACAAGGCATAAAAGCAATTCGAAGCCAATGATGTTTATTGCATTCATATGAGAATTTCATTACATGATAGGAGTCCATCCATGATCCGGACATCAAGGGTTACATTCGTATGACAACGACTTACGAAGCTTTGCTACCATGACTACTCTCGGTGGTGATCGTCTGGAAGGCACCACTTAATCACTTGGTGGGTGGCATGTTCGTCACCTGGTCCAAGGCGATCCGCGCGGTTTGATCATGAGGGTAGTTGCCCTTGTAGATTACTTTCGCCAATATTGTTGCTGCACAACAGTGAAATGCAGAAATTATTGACATGCATAATTCATGAGCAAACATGGTAAGCTAGAAAACAAATACCCCACTAGCAACAGGTGTTTTCTCCGATTCTCAGAGACGCCAACATGAGCAGCATCCGACAGGAGATGAAATTAAAATGGAAATCAACCCAGTGTTCATATCACAACTACTTATCGATGACCAGCCTAAAGAAAAAGATCATACATGTACAGGTGCAGAAAATATACAGACATGGTGTTTGTCTATCAATAAATGTTTGTTGCCCAGCAGAAACTAGAGAGATTATGGGATGTTTTTTGCCCAACAGAAACTAGAGAGATTATGTGCTGTTTTCACCATCTTAAATACAGTAGGCAACATTCATACCACAACTATATGTATCAATGACCAGATTCAAAGACACTAATCTACAAGTGCAAAAATATTTAGAGAAGACATTAATCTATGAAAAACCACACACACATCCACCGGCATCCAAATGTAAGTTCAAAACACAGCCTATAGTATAGCTTTAAACAGCCGTAAAACCATAATGCAAGCAGCACGTTCCTCGAAAATCTATCTATCATTCTATCATGAAACAGTCACAAGTTTTCTAGAAATAAGATGCCAGCACAGTGGGCAATGAGACTTGATAGCTTCAATGTCACAATATGCCTATCATGAGACTTGGGCGGATCTGAGACTAGCACTATGCGTTCAATGGCAAACCAAATGGTATAAGCACGAAAAACCAATCCAGCCAAGAAAATCCCCTCCAGACTACAGCATGGACGCATGGACAAACACAATGCCTCAATCAACTGCCCAAAATTCACAGCAGACAATATCACAAACTGGTCCTCACCAGTCTCTTCATCGTATTACTCCAATTGTTTGCTAGAATAAACATGACATACAGAGTTACCTATGTGGGACATGTCCAGAGTGCTCAACTAGAGCATTGATAACACAGACTAATTGTCCACAAACTATTGTTAATCTCCCCAGCCTTTCTCTGCAATTCCAATTGAATACCCAAGTACTTCTTGGCATTTCAAAATTCACATGGACATGAAAAAATAATCTATGATTGCACATTTGAAGTTTACTCACATCTCTAGCACAGAAGCACCTGAACGTGATATATTTTCTAAACCACCTAAACTGAGATAGCAATAGTTTGAACTACTGTATAAACTGGGAAAGGTAAGCAGGAATTATCATGAGAATAAATTTGTGCATGAAGCAATGCTCAATTCCTTTTGAAGGGAATCGAGAAATCAGCGCCTATACCACAAGTGATCTTCGGAGAGCAACTCTGCTCCGTGCAGAGAAACTTTCTTGAAGATGTGAAGAATGGATGGCTCTGTTGCTAAGCAAAAAAAAAAAAAATCAGTGACACGTCTACAGACAAGGAATGCAGTCAGATAACTTCCGGTCTGAAGAGAATTCCTCCATTCGGTGCAGACCTGCGCTGCTCAGCGAGGAAATCTCGAAGGTTAAATTCTCCTAGGCCTGTACACCGTCTTGAGCTGATAGAAGTTGAAGTGTCAGTAAGAGTAAAAGGATCAGAACACTAGAGCAGGAATGCATCTCTGCAATGCGATAGTGTGACAATATCGGCAGCTCACATAATTTCAGTGCAGAGTATCACACAATTCCAATAGTGAGTGAATCGTGCAAATAGCAATTGAGAATCAAATACTAGGTAAGATAAGAGATGGCCTGCTAGACAATATCAGGAACACCTGGTGAGCAAACGATAGTAGGCAGTTAAATCGAACCCTCCTCATCCCAAATTTCTCCAGCATACCACATCTTACACGGACAACCCAGCAGCGTAGGCGGTTGGGGATGGAAGAGGGCACGACGAGGCGGTTGTGGTCGCCTCGGGCACCCGCCGATCCCCTGGATGTGTAGGGCGACGCGGCCGCGGCAATGAAGAGGCGCGGAAGCGAGGGGAGGAGCACGGGAGGGTAAGTGGGACCAGGAGGAGCAGCCGGTGCTGCGCCGGCGAGCGGAGAGGTAATTAAATTGATTGGGAGGGATACCGGACACGGAATTGCAGGCAAGTTCTAATCGTAACCGGAGACAGCAGCTTCCCAATTTACATCCGCAGACTGCGGCGACGACTCCTACTCGGATCCACAAGGAATTCGAGTCCGGCCCTCCCACCGACCTACTTCTGCATCCATAAAAGGGGCGCCGAGCATTGTCGATCCACGCCAAGTTCCAACTTCCAACCCAAGAAAGAAAGAAGCCACCACAGCGGCGAGACCCCAATTCTGGCAAGAGGAGCGCAATTCGCAACAGAAAAAAAAATTCTACTCCGTAGTAGCGAGAGCAGCAATGTGCGACGTCGCGACCAGCATGCGCTACTGCCCGGACTGCCACCGCGCCGTCGCGGTGTTCCGCGACCACGCCTCCGGGAACACCGTCTGCGCCGAATGCGCGCGCGTGCTCGGCCAGCGCTACGTCCACCAGTCCTCCGAGTGGCGCAACTTCCTCGACGTCGTTGGGGGCGTTGATGGCAGCGGCCCCGTCGGCGGCGCCGCCGGACATTTCTTCGCCCACGCCGGCAATCTCGCCGCCACCGCCACCACCAACGCCACCTACCCTGCCTCCGCAGGCAACGGGCAGTCTCCGGAATCCAGCGACAACGACACACACGGATCGGAGGGCGCCTGCTCCGTACTACCGAGGATGCGCGGCGCGGTCGGTGCCTCAGGTCCTTCCCGAGGCGGAGCCGTGCCGAGGATGCGCAGCGCGTTGGTCAACAAGTCGCTCGCCGACGCGTTCCGCTCCATCGACGACATGGCGGCGCGGCTGGGGCTCACGGAGGCCGTCAGGGACAGCGCCAGGGAAGTGTTCAGGAAGATGGAGGATGCCAAGGCGTTCCCCAAGGGCGGCAAGTGCCGGAACCGGCACGCGATGTACGCGGCCTGCCTCCACGTCGCGTGCCGCGCCGTGGGCACGCCGCGGACGTTCAAGGAGCTGGCGTCCGTGACGGGCGACAGCGCCACGGCCGGGATCAAGGACATCGGGAGGCTCGTCAAGCACATCAAGGTCCACTTCGGGGAGGAGGACGGCGGGCAGGTGGCGGGGGAGATGAAGATGGGCGCCGTGGTGCGGGCGGGCGACTACCTGCGCCGCTTCGGCTCGCTTGTCGGGATAGACGACCAGGAGGTGAACGCGGCGTTGGAGGCGGCGGACAGGCTGGAGAAGAACCTGGACGTGAGGCGCAACCCCGATTCAATCGCCGCCGCCATCATCTACATGGCGGTCCAGCGCGCCGGTGCCGGGAAATCCATCCATGACGTGTCGACGGCCACCGGCGTCAGCGAGGTGACCATCAGGGAGGTGTACTACAAGGACCTAAACCCACACACCAAGATGCTATTCGGTTAGGCAGATGTTGATCCTTGCTTGGCATATGTGGTTAGCATGTACAAATTCAGTTATCCAGATGTTTTTTACTTGTAAGTCGCATACATTGGATTATGAATGAATATTATGAAATTAAATTCGTCAATGTTGGCTTGGTGAATAACCCAACTGCATGCTGCTGAAGATGATTCAGATTTTACATTACTCGAGGATACCACCTCTTTTACATGAAGCATCTGTACTTGATAGCTGCTAGATTAGCTAAAAGGGTGAAGTCTGAACTTGGTATTGTTTACTTATTTCTTCACTCTTATGAATGGAGTCAAAGAATTCAGATATGTAGTAGAACTTGTGTCAAACAACAACATTAATTGTTGATAAGCAGGTGCTCCTCTCAATTTTCTATTTCAGTTTTCAGATATTTGTGTTGTGTGTGTGCTTCAGATCATCCACAAGCAATGACTAAACTGAATACTATTTGAGGATAGGTCATTTTGTTAAATACCTAAAGTTGTATCTAAACTGAACTAGCATGTCTTATGAGATATCAAAGTAGCATTTATCAGGCCTACTTGTAACTACCAATTTGCTATTGGAGCTGAAGATGGGGGATGGCTGCACATCAAGAAGGTTAGGGCACTAGGCACGTTGTGCTAATCATTTTAGCAAAGGGATCCTTGGCCCCCTGATAGTCATGTAAATATGTAATGCTTGATGATTTTGCCTGAAAATCAAGAAAACTTTCAGTTCACATTGTTTGCCTCCTTAGTATAGCATTTGTGACGTAAATAAAGTCAGGTTCAGTTTCTGTTTCTTCCTTTTCAATTGGTTACATTTAGCTAAAGTGCCTGATCACATGTGTGTGTTCAGCCCAAAGCTAAGAAGGGTGGGTAGCTATCCAGGGCATGTAAGCGTAAATGCATTTATATTGCTGAAAGGATTGTTGATGCTTTGTGTTATTATGCCCAAGGATTGTTCCGTGGGATCCTGCATCATGACTTATAAAAAAGCTTATTATTCAGTACTCAGTAAGTATATTTTCTGAGCATGATATTTGCAGGTATTAGTTGCTTAAATATTTGCAGTACTCATTCAATGCCTCTTTGTTCTGTAGGCTATGTACAGTTATGCGAGGCATCCTTGGATCTTAAGTTTGATCATTTGTGTTTAACTAGATGTGGGTTTCTTGTTAGTTATGATATATCACACAGGAGATTTTCTTTGCTTAGTCGGAAGAGAAGTGTGATGAAGATGTCCTCACATATCACTTGTTATATTGGGGAAACATCTAGTTTCCCCAAACAAAATAATTCTCTAATCAATATATTTTCTAGGGATTTTGGAGCGGAGGGACATGTTGATCTTTCAGTCCGGAGATATAAGGCTACGATTATCCGGATCCATTGATTTCGGGGCAAAATTTGGGTCGGCTATTTTTTCTCTCGTTGCAACGCACGTGCATAACTATTGTGTATACTAATTTACTCCGATCCGAAATATTTAACGTTAACATAGATAATATAAGGATAAAATAAGTGAACTTACACACTCAAACATGATATGTGTGAACGAAATATCAATTCTTTTAGGACAGAGGAAATAATACATTACTACTAGCAAAACGCGGACGCGTATCTCGGCTTATCCAATGGCCATAAGTGTTCCAAGATTCGAAAAAATTGATTTTGCAAATTGAACCTGCACCAAATACACAATCACATCTCTAACATGCCGACCCAAACGGACACGATTTGGGTCCACTTTTTGTCCGTATGGGTCGCTGATACGTGTCAAACGTATCTATAATTTTTGATTGATTCATGCTTGTTTTATATCATTGTCACATGTTTTCACTATCTTATTATATCATTTTGTGATATTTTATTAAACTAACCTATTGACAAGATTCCCAGTACCAGTTCCTTGGTTTCTGTTGTTTTGTATTTCAGAAAATTCTCTTCAGAAAAACTCCTCAGAATTGCACCAAATTTACGGGAATTATTTTTACGCCAAGACGAAGACGGAGTCCAGAGGGTGACCTCAGGGGGGCACCACAGGCCAGGGTCGCCCTGTGGCCGCGGGTCTGGGCCCACCCGCGGGTGGGACCCACCCCTGCTCCTCAGGCACCCCCTCGGCCCCCTCCGACGCCTATAAAATCAGTTAAACCCTAAAATCGAAGGGGCGGCCATTATTTTCCATGAAATCGTCCCGAAGCTGCCGCCATCTCGAGACCTAATTCGGGGTGATTCTGAAGCTAACCCCAACACTCTGCCGGAGGGGAGATCGATCCCGAAGGACTCTTCATCGCCATGCCTTCCACCGGGATGATGTTTGAGTATTGTGCATGATTCTTATATGTTAAATTATGTTCCTGCATGCTCTCCGATGTGTGTGGTTACTTTGGCCAAGTGATTGCTTGTATCTCCAAGAGAGAGTATTTATGCTAGATGGTAGGTTCATGCCCCCTTTTGTGCCTACGCTGATGTGACAGAAACTAAGGACGAGGGTGTGATGTTGCTACTAGGGGTAAAACAGCAGTGTTTATGTCTTCGTGATTATAAATATTGCTTACATCATGCACTATGCTTAATGCAATTGTCTGTTGCTTGCAACTTAATACCGATGGGTGACAGACTAGATAGTGATCCCTAGGTGGACTTTTTAGACAAAGATGCAGTTGGATGACGGTCTTTGTTATTTGCTGCGATGCCTACATAAATATTACCATGAACTCTTTGTCATAGCTACATTAAGTTTGTGTCATAATCTTTTCAATTGCCTAGCTATAATTCGTTTACCCATCATATGAGTATTTTATCTTATGGAGAGACACCAGTAGTGAACCCATAACCCCCGGTCCATCTTTTTCTATTGATTACAACACCTGTTTACTTGCTTTTCACCATCACTTGCTCGCAGGTCCGTTTTCATATTTTATTCACTTCACCATACGTTTTAACCACTTTGTTTTCAGTAGACCGGGTAGATTGATAACCTTCCTGCCGTTGGGGGCAAAGTAATTGTTTGAGTGTGTGCAGGTCCACGTTCGTCGACGGTTACACGCCGGAGATCGTTGACGGATACCTCGTTATTGATTTATAAGTCCTACTGGTTCGATTGAACCTTGGTTCTTCACTGAGGGAAAACTTCTACTTGCTACATCCACACCTTTGCTTGGGGTACCTCCAACGCCATCATCTAAGTCATCAAGCAGTTTTCTAGCGCCGTTGCCGGGGACTTTGAAGCTGCAGCAAGGAGAGTCTCATACTCTCAAACTCTTTACTTTGCTTTTGTCTTGCTTAGTTTATTTCTTGTTTTGCTTGTTTTCTTGTTTAAAAAAATTAAAACCCCCAAAAAAGTGTAGTCTTTATTCTGTTTTGTTAGTATGCCTAGTTCTTTACTTGTTATCGATGGCTATTTTCTTTGAAACTAGATCTTGTTGTGGCTTCATAGAAGATCAACAAAAATACTATAAGGAACACCGCTTGTCTCAAAAAAGGGAAACAACTTTGGGATTTTCTGAAAAAAGTAAACTTGTATGCTGAAAATTTGAGTTTTCTCTATGATATAAATGTTTTTATGGGAGGCTCACTCCACACCTCCCTTTCCAATGTCAGCACAATGAAAATGCAATCTTAGCTTCTTATGCTAGGGAAACTTTGATTTCTTTGATGTTGAACATATTGAAGAATTTGTTGCCTTTCAGGGTGCCTGTGAAATTGCTTCCTTGCTTGAGAATATTGATAATGCTCATTATGAAACTGAGAATTTTGCTATACTTTAATATTGCTTTGTGAATTACAAAAACAATTATTATATTACTGAGTATATTAAGAAATTCTCCCCTCCAAAAGGAGAGACCGATGCTTTGCAGGAACTTATGAAGGAAGAAATTGCTGAAACTGAGATCTCATTAGATGAAAAAAAGGAGGAGAGTGAAGAACAAAAGGAGGACCTACCTTATCATGAAATTAAATCTTTAACTCTAACATTATATGATATGAAACAACATCCATGGCTCAAGAAAGACAAAAAGAAACTGCCAAATGCTTTTCCTATTGTTATTTTTGATGAATTTAATGATACTCCTTTATCTATGCCTCCTATTGATATTCAAGGTAATGAAAAGCATGCTTTATGTGATAGTTATTTTATTGATTTTGTTCATGATGCTCCTAAAAATTATTATGAGATAGGAAAACATGGTTATAGGAATTTTCATGTTGCTAAAACATTTCTCCTTTTGTTGAAAATTCTGAAGTTTCTCTTGTTTTACCTTCCTATGCTTAGTACTTTGTGCTTCATTGATTTATTTGTTTACAAGATTCCTATGCATAGGAAGTGGGTTATAATTAAATATGTTTGGTATTTGTTTCTTGATGCTCTCTTTTGTCAACTCTTATTCTTATTAGAGCATCATTGACATCATTGCGACTAGCTAAAAGGCATTAAACCAAAGCGCTTTTGGGAGGCAACCCAACACCTTTTTTGCTTTCAATTTTCCCTTGTCATGGAGTTGTTGCCTCTGTATCAACTCCATTGTATCATTTTTCTTTTGGTCTTGTGCCAAAAAGTAGCCTCTAATGCATTGAAAGTGCGAGGTGCTGATTTGCTGTCCAGGAATAAATTTTGTGCGTCTGTTACAGAAACTCTTTAAAGATCCCAGAATGTGATCTTTTTCTGTAAGGTTTTTACAGCAAGCCTGATACTTTTATCTATCTTTTATTAGTTTTAAGTTTTTTGATTTGAGTAACGTAAGTGCCTCTTAAAATTCGATCTTTACAGAATGTTCTGTTTTTGACAGATTCTGCCTTTATTTGCATTCGCCTCTTTACGACCGTTATTTGCAGTACTTTTTGGGAAGGAAGTGCCACGATGAGGCTTAGTAATAGTAGCTAATGTTAAATATATTTTTTGCAATGTGTCTTTTTGGAACCCAAGTGGATTTTATTTTATGAGTACTAACCCTCTAATCAGTTTATGAAAAGTTATGTGTGAAGGGAGTTTTTAAATTCCATGAGAGAGGATGATGATAGAAGTTGAAGGATGGACAAAAGCACAAGCTTGGGGATGCCCCCATGGCACCTCCCTGGACATTCAAGAATACTCAAGCATCTATGCTTGGGGATGCCCAAGGCATCCCCCCTTCTTCATCGAGAACCATCAGGTCGTCTCTGTTGAAACTATGTTTTTATCACTTTACATATTATGTGCTATTCTTGGAGCGTCAGTTGTTTTTGTTTGTTTGTTGGTCCTTTGCTTGTTGGATCCTAGATATCTTGTGTGGGAGAGAGACACGCTCTATTTTTTCATTAGAATACTCTTGTGCTCCTCTTATATCTTGTTGAGTATTCTTAGCTGTTGTTTGTTTGCTAGTAAGCTCTCGCTTTTAGCTTTTATCTTGTTTAGAGCTGCTAGTTACTTTTGTTAAACTCTCTTGTGCTTCACTTATATTTGTTGGAGAGTTGTTTTGATGTGTTAGAACAATAAAATGCCGTGCATGTGGTAGTGGTATGATGAAAAACCTGCATAGTCTTGTAGATCACTATGTGGATAATTTGATGCTTATCAATTGTTTTGAGGTATTAATTAAACTAATGGTTAAAATGTGTTGGTTAACCTTGTTCGAGCTTATTAGTGGAGATGTGTTAGTAGAGTGTGGAGCCGTACTTTTCTGAACTAAAAACAACCTAAGTCAATAATGCTTTTGTATAATGAATTTTGCTCAGTTGAAAAGTAGTTCCTAGTGTTTGGTTATTGCTAAGGTCAGGGAAGCCAACGGGATCTTGTGTCGCCGCCACGATCCCTCTTGGAGTGTTTTAATCACTTGTGTAACATTGAAACTGCTAGTTGTTTGCAATATACGAATGCATTGTTGAGTTTTGTTTTTTGGCACTTCCACCTCCATATTTTGCTAGCCTCTTCGGTGCAATGCAATGCCCTCTCTCGCATTGAGACTTGGTGCATACTCCGGCAGTACATCCAACTCCGTGGGAGGACCTCCTCTTGTTCTCCTACACTTGAGCCAATTATCTTCCTCAAAACAGCCACCATACCTACCTATTACAGCATTTTCATAGCCGTTCGGAAATACATTTCCATGCAACATCCATCTTACGGTATATGACTTGGTGTCATTCTTCGCTGTTATATAGCCTTGCTTGATCATTTGAGTTAGTGTGATGAGTGGCTTTCCACATGTTCTACATTTTTTCCACACTACGATCGATCATGCATTCTTCCTTGTATACATCATGTTTCAGTCTTTATGAGTTATGGGTACCAAAAAGTGTGATGATTCATTTGTAATATAGAGTGTTGCTCCTATCTGTGAGGATAGAAAGAAAAAAAGGGAAAAAGGAGAAAAGGAAAGAAAAAAAGAGGCCAAATGAGAGAACATCTAAAAGAGCCATGGAGGCCACCGAAAATAGAAAAAAAATAGAAAAGAGAGTGGGACAAGCACTACTATCCTTTTATACCACACTTGTGCCCTTGCACCTACACTTCAATTTAGAGAGTTTTCATAGTTTTAGTTGTATAACTATGTGGGGATCTTTTCGTTATAGAACTTGGCTTGTATATTCCAAGGATGAGCCTCCTCAAGTGAGCTCTAGGTCTTCATGAGCAAATAAGTTAGATGCACCGCCACTAGTTCCATTGGAGAGCTTTCATACACTTATAGCTCTATGTGCATCCGTTGTATGGCAATCACTACTCCTCTTACAGTGTCAACTACGAGACTTCATGATGTCTTGTGGTTACCCTCATCACTATTTGAGCCTTTCTTTTTGACCTTCCAAACCCCCATCATTATTCTCTTTGCCATAACCTTTTGGTGCCAAAAACCACTTCCTTCTTGCACTAGTTGAGTAGACTTCGAAACGGTTAATGCGGGAAGGAAGTGAATTAGATCACTTGACTGGAACTTAACTGTTTCATGAATAACTACTTGATGCTTTGTAGAATGATTGATGCTTTATATTGGAGACATAATTTGCAATTCTTCTTTCTAAACCTTATGTATGGTTCCATGTCTCCAACACACTTATTCATGAAAAGTTCTAGCATTGATAGCTAGTATATGTTAATCAGTGTTTCCTTAATGTCAACTATAGACAATTGTCGTGATGCCTACATAAATATTACCATAAACTCTTTGTCATAGCTAGATTAAGTTTTTGTCATAATCTTGTCAATTGCCTAGCTGTAATTCGTTACCCATCATATGAGTATTTATCTTATGGAGAGACACCACTAGTGAACCCATGGCCCCCGGTCCATCTTTTTCCATCGATTACAACACCGTTTACTTTTTTTCACCATCACTTGCTCGCTAGTCCGTTTTCATATTTTATTCACTTCACCATATGTTTTAGCCGCTTTGTTTTCAGCAGACCGGGAAGATTGACAACCTTCCTGCCGTTGGGGTAAAGTAATTGTTTGAGTGTGTGCAGGTCCATGTTCGTCGACGGTTACGCGTCGGAGATCGTTGACGGATACCTCGTTGTTGATTTCAAAGTCATATTGCTTCAATTAAACCTTGGTACTTCACTGAGGGAAAACTGCTACTTGCTACATCCGCACCTCCGCTTGGGGGTACCACCAATGCCATCATCTAAGTCATCAGTCGCCAAACGGACTGGCGTTCGTTCTTATCCGGCCTTTCCTGGCCACTGCATCGCCCTGGATTGTTTTTTTTTGTTTGAGATTATGTTGGTACCATAGTTTTATAATCAAATTGAATAAATAAGTCATATAGTTTTACAACCAAATCGAGCATAATTTGTTACAATTACATTGAATAAAATTGTAGCAACTAGGGCATCGCTTGGTTTCCAAAATGAGACCACATATGCTCAACCAAAACACATTGAAGTTGTTTGCCAGTTTCCTTATCACGCATCTCATGATGAAACTCGATCCATCGTGCAAATGTTCTCGCTTCACCCAGTGGCTGAACCAAATCACCCTCAAATTGACAATCTTGGTCGTAGATGCTGTCATCACGCTCATCCTCTGTGATCATGTTGTGCATGATCACACAAACAGTCATCATCTCCCACATAGTGTTTACGCTCAATGTTCTAGCAGGATGCTGACCAATAGCCCAACGAGATTGGAGCACACCAAAAGGACGCTCCACATCCTTTCTACAACTTTCTTGTTCTTTGGCAAATTTAGCCTGCATGTTTTTCTTCTCGCCGGAAGGATTGGAGATTGTCTTATAAAATTAGACCATGAAGGATAGATACCATCAGCTAGGTAGTATCCCTTGGTCTTATGTGGCCATTGATCTCATAGCTCACCTTCGGAGAATTGCCCTCCAAAACCCTAGAGAACACCGGAGAGCGCTGAAGCACATTGATGTCATTATGGGAACCGGCCATGCCGAAGAAGGAGCATTAAATCCAGAAATCTTGTGAAGCCACTACTTCAAGTATGACTGTGCATTCGCCAACATGACCTTTATATTGCCCTGGCAGGCCAGGAAAATGGATATGTTGGATTCGTGTGACGGAAGTAATCCTCCAAGAGTTGGACATGGCCTCCTTCTCTGTTACGATCCAATGCCGATGCACGGCCAGGTACCAAGCCTGTGAACATTGGTTGTTGCCTTGCAAGGTGTTCATTGACGAGAAGTGTAGCGATCAAAACATCACTATCATCGTCGGATGATTCGTTCGACGACGATGAATACAACATGTTGTTGTAAAAATACTCATCCGAGCTATCCGACATGGGAGGTGATTCGTACCTTGGGTAAACGGCCGAACACTTTATGGGCATTGTCGGTCGTGCTCGTGGTCGTGGTGCTAGAGGTCTCCCGACCATCCAAGCCAGAGCCGGTGGAGATGACGACGACCCGGCCAGAGGTCACTAGTAGGGAAAAGCTTATAGGCACCTGCTTAGTAGTAGCGTTCGGTAACGCCCACACGCTACATCTAAGTAGTAGTAGCGTGCGGGCCAGAGCGCACGCTGCTAGTACCTAGTAGTAGTAGTGTGCGCGTCGAAACCACACGCTACTAATAGGTTAGGCCGAGTGAAAGGACACGGATGTCGCCTAGAGGGGGGGGTGAATAGGCGATTTAAAATTATTACGGTTAAGGCTTGAATAAATGCGGAATAAAACTAACGTTTAATTTATCAAGCCAAAACCTAAACTAGCTAGGTTCACCTATGTGCACCAATAACTTATGCTAAGCAATATAATCGACTAGGTGATAGCAAGATATATAACTTCAAGCTCGATGTCTATCACAAAGTAAATAGCATAAGTAAGAAGCTCAGGTATAGAAATACCGAGGCACTTGGATACGATGATTTATCCCGAAGTTCACTTCCCAATGGAAGCTAGTCTCCGTTGGAGCGGCGCGGTGTTCACCAAAGTGAAACACCGAGTTGCCTTGATATGGCACACCGTATCTCCGTTGTGTCTTACAACCGATATGGCGAGGCACTTGTCACTATGTTGTCGTTGAGGTTGACAACTAGAACCTTTACAAGGATGAAGCTCACTCCACAAGTTGGAGGGTCTTCACCAAATGCACCGAGCCGCCAAAACTCGATGCTCCAAGGCCGGGGCACACACCACAACTCAATTGGTGGCTCCCGGCAACGTCTTCGTAGCTACCAATGGTAATACTTGGTGTCAAGCTCTCATTCCCCTATCATAGCATCTTAAATGATTAAAGTTTAATGTGAAAGCAAATATGAGTAGTGGACTTGATAAAGTAAAGGTTAGATGTCTCATGCCCCTTGAATACAAGTACCTACACCATGATTACTCAACTTGGGAAACAAAGCAAGTTTAAGTTATCTATCATTGTAAGTAATAATGGTATTATCAAGAGCCTCAACTGGGGTACCTCTTGTCCCATGATATGGATCAAGCCCACATCAAAACAACAAGACAAACAAACATAATGAACAACCTCAACACCCTTTTTATTTACCACTTGTTATAGCTTTTTATTGTAGGGTGTATCAAAGAAAGTTCAAAATAGCATGTAAGTAAATTTCCACCATGTATGATGCATGGCTTAGATTAGCGGCCCAGGTTTCTCTCTAACCATTTATACAAACTCATTTAAACTTACTCTATTTCCA
Organism: Puccinellia tenuiflora; assembly: GCA_012064385.1. Lineage (NCBI taxonomy): Eukaryota > Viridiplantae > Streptophyta > Magnoliopsida > Poales > Poaceae > Puccinellia > Puccinellia tenuiflora. Next base: position 27,740 of record QRDG01000243.1, on the reverse strand, counting down.
CATTATTTCACCATGATAGGCATCCATAAACAAAAGTACATGATATCAACTAAATAAATGATGGAACATGTTGAAAGCTTTGCATGTGACAGCACATATGGGCTAACTCCCAACCTTAAACATTTATCATGCCACTATTGAAAGGGGGTCGTATGAGCACCTAGAGGGGGGGGGGGGGTGAATAGGTGCTACCCAATTTTTAATTCTTTTTCAATTTAGGCTTGACACAAAAGATAAATTCTCTAGATATGCAACTATGGTGAATTTATCTATATGACAAGTACAAGAACAACAAAGCAAGAAGCACAATATAGGGAGATAAGGGAGGAATCCCAAATCACAAATCTGTAGCAATTACAACAAGTGATAAGAACAACAAGCTAGGTCAACACAAGGCTAACCCTAGAAATGAGATCCTTCAAATGAATGAAGGGGAAATGAAAAACTGCTCGGTGGAGTTGTAGATCAGGGCCTTCTCCTTCAATCCTCCAAGAATCAATGGATTTGGGTGGAGGGATTGGGAGATCTTGCGAATTTGGGCTTTGAGCTTTGATGGCATTAATGGAGGAGAGAGAGTGTGCAAAGCTAATCCTCCAAAGATAGGTGAAGGGGTATTTAAACCCCTTCACAAAATCTGGCCGTTGGAGGTCTTGGCAGCCGCTCAAAACCCGCAGCACCGGAAGTACCGCCAGGAGGGCCGGTACTTCCAGCCTGCCCTTCTTCCTTCAGTCAACGGATCTTTTCAGGCGTGCTCCATCCCGCATGACCGGAAGTACCGCTGAGGCGGCCGGTACTTCCGGTGTCACGGTAGTACCGGGGCTACTTCCGGTCCAACAACTCCGAGACATCCAGAACTTGAAAAAAATAAGCGGAAGTTCCTCCGGAAATTTCCACCGGAAGTAGGTAGCGGAAGTACCGCCAAGTTCACCGGTACTTCCGGTGGACCGGTACTTCCGGTTCTACTTCCGGTCCAAATTTCGGGGGAACCCACGGTTCCAGTACCTGCAAAAATAAGCGGAAGTTCCTCCGGAAATTTCCACCGGAAGTAGGTAGCGGAAGTACCGCCAAGTTCACCGGTACTTCCGGTGGACCGGTACTTCCGGTTCTACTTCTGATCCAAATTTCGGGGGAACTCACGGTTCCAGTACCTGCAACAATAAGCGGAAGAGGGACCGGAACTGGGCACCGGAAGTGCCCAGCGGTAGTACCGGTCCAGGGACCGGTACTTCCGGCCAGCAGTGAAAACTGGCATTTGGCTCAACTTTTCGCGACGATTCTTTTGGGATTGGTTTCCTGCACATCTGAGACATAATTAGAGCACTTCATTATATTGTTGTCAACATCAAAACACATGGGGATGGCAAATGTTCTTTCAATCTCCCCCTTTTTGGTGTTGACGACAATACAACCAATAAGTATAGTTTTGTTTCCAAAAGACAACCGAGCTCCCCCTAAGGGGCTCCCCCTATCTTTTGAAAACCTTGCATACTTCAAAACAAGCATAATAAGATATATATAACAATGGCTAGCAATAGATATAACAAGATAGATAGCTAGCAAAGTAAATAACGATGAAACACAAGCATAAGAAGATATATATGACAACGGCTAGCAATAGATATAACAAGATAGATAGCTAGCAAAGTAAATAACGATGACAAGGAATTCCACAAAGTCTTACATGCTCACATCATGCATAGTCTTAAGAAAAGATAACGAAGCCGGGACATGATAAAAGATCCAAATGAAGAAACAAGATAATCATGTCCCACCCATGCAAATCCCGATGGCTAAGAAAACTATGCCTACACTTCTCCCCCTTTGGCGTCAAGACACCAAAAAGGAAGGAGCGAAACTACACGCCCCAAGATGGATCACTCCTCATCCTCATCATCACCATCACCACCATCTTCAATGTCGGACCAAACAACACCACCATTGGAGAGCCACTCGTCCTTGGGGGTGATATCTTCCTCAGAGCCGTCAGACACTTCAATCTCTAACTTGCGCATGATCTGCTTCTGGCGGTAGCGGCTCTTCTTCTCTTGCACATGAGCATCATACATGCGGTTGCTTATCATGCAAAAAGAGTCACGGAGCCTTGTCTTCACCCTTTGGAACCAACCCGGTTCCGACACAGGAGCATTGTCCACTTTCTTTCCCTTTCCAACGGTCCGGTCCTTGGGAAGCACATGGTTCTTCTTGCGTAGCTTTTTCTCAAGATGAGGCACAGTACCGGTCAAGTCAATCCTCTCATGGTGAAGAACAGCCCACTTACCACAAATGAGCTTCATGATGAAAGGGGCATAGATGGGCACCCTCTTGTCAGCAATAGCACTCCAAAGCTCCTCAAACATCACATCCATGACATCCAGCTTCTCACCCGAACCTCTCCTCAAATAACACTGAAGCAGCAAATCGATGAGGTAGCTATGCACTTGATCCCAATTGCCTACCCGAGGAGTAAGAGTCTCCCTGAAGATGCGAAACATGATCTCATAAGTGGGTATGAGATCCTCGGACTGACCAGGAGTACCACCAGGCATAGTAATGGGCTCAAGCACCTCCTTGGCACTCGGGCGGGGCAAGTGGTGCACCGTCCAACCATTGTTGTCTTGAGCACGCGGGTATCCCAGCAGTTGACAGAACTCAGACCACTTACAGTCCACATGCTCATCCCTGATCATCCAATGCAGTCGAGGATTGGCCTCGGTGCCCAAGAAAACAGTGGCATGGAACTGGGCCACAAGCTCTTCATTGTAGTCTTGATGAACCTCCATAATCTGCAACAGTCCAAACTCCTCACACATGCTAAAGGCCTCGGCAAAGTACTGAGCATACTTGGGAGAGGTCATGTGAGCAATGTTGAGGCGGTGTTGGAGGACCACGGCATTCCTTTGCCCCGAGTAGATCTGATTAAAGACAAGCTCTTGATCATTGGTGTAGAAACGAGAATCCGAGACATTATCTTGGCGAGGAATGAGGTATGGGTTCTTCTTCCGGTAGTCACGGTAATCCCGGTCAGCCATCTTGGCAAAAGACACAATCTTGGGCTTCTTCACAACAGTCTTCTTTCTAGAACCACCTGCAGATTCAGCAGCCTTCTTCTTCTCAAGGTTGATTTGCCGGGCAGACTTGGTTTGCGGCAAAATTTCTGCTTCTTCTTCAAAATCATCTTCAATGGTGCGCTGCTTCTTGCGAGAGGCTGAGGAGATGAACCCTAAGAAGTGAGCACAAAGAAAGGAGGGAAACAAGAAAAGACAATAAATTCAAACAAAAACAACATAGTTATCAAGAGTGGTATAGCCTTGTGAATCTAGGGATATACAAGAGCACCGAGGGAAACCCCGGGAACACCCCATGGCACACATAAGCAAAGAGCCTAAGTGTGATGGGGAACTAGGGTTGCACTAGGTACTAGGGATTTCTCCAAGATCTACATGAGCAAACCACTCTAGATAACTAATTACATTTAGCAAAGGTCCTAGACATGCTCCAAACGAGATTGACCATAAGCAATCGTGCATCTACTACTTGTCCAACATCACATCTAGATTCAATTTTTCCAATCTAGAAAAGGCGTGGGGGAGGACAAATAACGGATGCCATGGAGGAGGATGTCGAGGGGATCGATTCCCTTGGACCAGATCTGACGGGGGAGCACCGGAGGAGCAGCAATGGGCTCTCAAGGTGGCCGGTGGCTAGGGTTGGAGAGAGATAGGAGATGGGGCGCGTGGGGAAGAAGAAGAAGTTATGTTCCTTCTTCCCCCCGGCCCTGTAACTTATCCCGCACCAGCCCGAGCCACCGGAAGTACCGGTCAAAAGGCCGGTACTTCCGCCCGCGCGGAAATTTTCAGCCAGGAAAATTTCCGCCGGGCCGGAAGTACCGCTGCCTTGGCCGGTACTTCCGCCCGCTCGGGATTTTCAGCCTGGAGATAAATCCGCTGAAAATTCCGAGAGGCCGGAAGTACCGGTCAAGACACCGGTAGTTCCGCTCTAGTCAGAAAAACTAGATGCATGTTTTTAGAGAGAATTTAGAGATTGGATACGGAAAGGTTTTTAGGGAAGAGTTTGGGCTTGGGATGAGATAGCACACTATCATAAAATGGTACCTCACTCATGATTGCAAGATGCAAAGCGTAACGGCCAATTATGTGTGGTTTCCCATTGCACACACATAGTGACACATATAGGTCTAGAAACTCCAAATGAACACCAAATAAGATCCAACTCGTCACATGAGGAGGTCGGTGGCCGAAGCCACCATATATGAGTATAGAGTGAGTGAGACACCGCGAAGATATATCTAGGGTCCTCACTCACAACTCATCATTTAAGCCCACCATTCATGAAATTGAATATAGAGTAGATAAATGCATTCATTAATATAGGCATAATGGGGGAGGAAGAGCCCAATGGTTAGGACAATACTCCCCCTATGTCCATGCCTACACCTAAACCAAGATAGAAGTTGAAACTATAGGTGTGTATGCAAGATGGTCAAGTCAAGCTCCTCGAATCCACGATATTTAGTTCATTCCTCAAATAAGTGAATCTTGCTTCATCAAGTGGCTTCGTGAATATATCGGCAAGTTGGTCCTTGGTTGGCACATAAGTAAGCTCAATGTCTCCACGGGCAACATGATCTCGAATGAAATGATGACGAATCTCAATGTGCTTGGTTCTTGAATGTTGCACCGGGTTGTAGGCGATCTTGATAGCACTCTCATTGTCACACAAAAGAGGCACTTTGTCACAATTGACACCGTATTCCTTTAAAGTTTGCCTCATCCATAACAATTGAGTGCATGCACTAGCGGCGGCCACATACTCGGTTTCGGCGGTGGAGAGAGAAATACAATTTTGCTTCTTAGAGGACCAACTCACTAAGGACCTACCAATGAATTGGCACGCCCCGGAAGTTGATTTCCTATCATCTTGATCACCGGCCCAATCCGAATCCGTGAAACCCCGAAGAGTGAAAGATGAATCCCTTGGATACCACAAACCAAACCTTGGGATATGAATTAAATATCGTAGGATTCTCTTGACCGCCAACATGTGGCTTTCTTTAGGAGCCGCTTGATACCTTGCACACACACCTACACTCAACACAATATCGGGTCTAGATGCACAAAGATAAAGCAACGAACCTATCATGGAGCGGTAAAGCTTTTTATCCACATCTATACCCTTTGGGTTAAGTTGTAGATGGAACTTGGTATCCATAGGAGTCTTCTTCTCCTTAGCATCTACCATATTGAACCTCTTGAGCATGTCTTGGATATACTTTGCTTGGCTAATAAAAGTCCCTCCTCTCAATTGCTTGATCTCAAATCCAAGGAAGAACTTCAACTCGCCCATCATAGACATCTCAAACCTATCGGTCATAAGCTTTGCAAATTCATCATTAAAAGCTTTGTTAGATGAGCCAAAGATAATATCATCAACATATAGTTGGCATACGAAAAGCTCCCCTTTAACCCTCTTAGTAAAAAGAGTGGGATCGATTTGCCCAACTTCAAACCCACGGTCTAACAATAACTCTCTAAGGTGCTCATACCACGCACGTGGTGCTTGCTTAAGTCCATAGAGCGCCTTATCGAGCTTGTAGACATGGTTAGGGAAGTTGGGGTCCTCGAATCCCGGGGGTTGCTTAACGAATACCAACTCCTTTAAAGGACCATTAAGAAAAGCACTTTTAACATCCATTTGTTGCAATTTGAAGTTATAGCGAGATGCATAAGCAAGGAGGATACGGATGGACTCAAGGCGAGCCACGGGAGCATAAGTCTCTCCAAAATCAATGCCTTCAACTTGAGAGTACCCTTGAGCCACCAATCGAGCCTTGTTCCTCACCACCATGCCATGCTCATCTTGCTTGTTCTTGAAAATCCACTTTGTGCCAATAACATTGCGGCACTCCTTTGGCTTCTCAACTAGCTTCCAAACTTTGTTGCGCTCGAAATTGTTGAGCTCTTCATGCATTGCTAGCAACCAATCCGGATCTTCAAGAGCTTCGGCAACCTTCTTTGGCTCAAACATGGCAATGTGAGCTTGATGATCACTAAAATTTGCCAATTGCCTCCGGGTGGACACCCTGCTTCTCACATCACCAATCACCTTGTCAAGGAAATGTTCACGACGTTCCATGGTTCTTGCAACTCGAGCTTGACGACGGGCTTCGATATCCTCATTGCATCTTGGAGGTATCACTTGATCATCTTGATCATTCGAGTCCCCGCCTTGACCGGTAGGTTGACCTTGATCATCAAAGGGCTCGGCTTCAACATTTGAAGAAGATGGTTGAGCAAGGTCTTGATCTTGGCTAGCGTCAGGAGATGGAGAGTTTGAATCTTGCATAGCAACTTGATCAATGGGTTGAGGGTCTTCAACTTGTTCTTGGGTTGGTGCAACATGCTCTTCTTGGGCAACGGTTTCTTGTGTAGATGAAGGCTCCACATGAGTAGAGCATTGTCCTTCTCGATCCACCACAAGGGGTTCCTCAATGGGGCGGAAGAATCCCACACCCATTCTTCTTATGGCTTCTTGAGGTATTACATCATCTACATCGGAAACATGAAATTGCGCCACTTGGGAGCCGTCATTCTCTTCAAACACCACACTACAAGATTCTATGATGCGCCGTGAAGCTTTATCATAGATTCTATAAGTGTGGGATTCGTCACCGTAACCAACAAAAATACCCTCTAGTGATTTAGATGCGAATTTAGTGAGGCGACAACCTTTGATCAAGTAGAAACACTTACAACCGAAGACACGGAAGTAGGAGATGTTAGGCTTGTTGCTGGTGAGGATTTCATAAGGAGTCTTGTTCAAACCTTTGCGGAAGTAGAGCCGGTTAGATGAGTGACATGCCGTGGATATAGCCTCTGCCCAAAAACTTAACGGAGTCTTAAACTCCGCAAGCATGGACCTTGCCATATCCATAAGAGTTCGGTTCTTCCTCTCGGCTACACCATTTTGTTGAGGGGTATATGCGGCGGAATATTGATGACGAATACCCTCTTCACTAAGAAACTCATTGAGGGTGTAGTTCTTGAACTCGGAGCCATTATCACTCCTAATAGCCAATATGGGGACATTGTGTTGACGTTGCATTTCAATGGAGAAGTCGATGAAGGTTTGTTGGGTCTCACTCTTCAACTTGAAGAAATAAACCCAAGTGAATCTTGAATAATCATCGACAATCACCGAGCAATACTTCTTCCCACCAAGACTTGCTTCGGGAACGGCACCAAAAAGATCAACATGGAGAAGCTCCAAGATCCTCTTGGATGAAATGATTGTCTTGCTAGGGTGAGGAGAATCATGCATCTTGCCTTCAACACATTCCCTACAAACCCGATCCTTGGCAAAAGAGACATCTTCTTTTAGTCCGAGTATGTGGCCACCCTTGTGGAGACTTTGCAAAGTTCTCATGTTGACATGGGCTAGGCGGCGATGCCACAACCAACCCTTGTCGGCCTTTCCGAAGAGGCACATCGAATTTGTAGTGGTTTTCCCCGAAAAGTCAACCACAAACAAATCATCCTCGACGTACCCAACGAAAGCGACCTTTAGAGTCTTGCTCCACAAGATGACCACAACACCAACATCAATAAAGACGGCAAAACCCATCTTATTAAGAGCATGGACGGAAAGTAAATTGTAACCAAGGTTTTCGACAAGCATGACATTTACTAAGGTGACATCCTTAGCAACTACCACCTTGCCTAAACCCGTTACCTTAGATTTTGATCGGTCTCCAAATGTGACGGTTGCTTCATTTATACTTGTTCTCAACTCTGTCATGATCTCTTTGCTTCCGGTCATATGTTTTGTGCATCCACTATCAAGCACCCATTTTGACCCGCCGGAAGCATAGTCCTACAAGGAATCATTGCTTTGATTTAGGTCCCCATTTTTCAATGGGTCCTCTTTTGTTAGCAATAAGGGTCTTAGGAACCCAAATAGAGCGGTAAATAGGCACATTTCTAGGACCAACAAATTTAGCATAGACATCCCCATAATAATCAACATATAAGATATAGAAGGGGTTAGTCCTTCCCGCAAAGTCATCATTAGTGGGTTTGCCCCTAGTGGCATCACCACTAGCAATGTTGGTCTTCTTAACTTCGGGGGTCTTCTTTGCTTGGGGAGCCTTCTTTGTTTGAGGGGCCCTAGCATCTTTCATGAAGGACTCCTTCTTCTCCTCCTCAACGAAACCAACACTACCTCTCCCCTCTTTGGAAGGGACAAACGGCCTCTTACCACAGGAGATGGCATTAGCAAGATTAACTTTCAACCTAGCATTTTCCTCAATAATATTCGCATGATCACAAGTAATAGGAGTAGAGGAGCTAGGCACATCAATTTTAGATGGTTGAGCTTGAAGTTGTTCATACGACTTTTTGAGGGTGGAGAGCTCACTCTCCAAAGCCTTGTGAGCCTTAGAGAGCTTCTCTAACTCCTCGGTTAGTCTAGAATGACCAACACCAAGCTCGACCTTTTCTTTCTTACAAATTTTATGTTTTGCTCTAGCATGATCACGTTCCTTAATGAGCTTAGCAACAATTGCATTATTAGTTTCTTCTATGGATTCTAGTTGTTCTTCAAGAGAAACTATAAGCTCATGTTCTTCTTCAAGGTTATCTTTTAGAGAAGCAATTTCCATGGCATCATCTCTTTCTATTTTACCTTTTACCTCTAGCATCTCAAGAGCATAATCATATTGACTCATAAGAGTCTCAACATGCTTCTTGGTTTCACCTTGCATGTTAGATATAAAAAGATCCAAGGCAACAAGTTCCTCCTTAACTTCAAGGCTAGTAGGATCATCTACATTACTCATGGCTTTGGGAGTCGAAGAAGATGATACCTCATTGGCCTTGGCCATAAGACATCTTGCGGAAGAGGTTGAGATATTTTCATTGGGGGATTCAAAAAGTCAAGGGGTTGATGAAGATGCAATGGCAATCCCGGCCACTTCACTCTTGGTTTCTTCTTCTTCCCCGGATGAGTATTCCTCTTGAGCAATCAACACCATCCGTTGAGGTTTCTTGTTGGTGGCATTCTTCTTGAAGAATGGCTTCTTGTTGGGGATCTTCGGCTTAACCTTACGGACAAGTTTGCCTCCATGGTGTTCACGGTTTTCAAAGGGACATTCGGCAACGAAGTGACAGTGATCTTGGCAATTGTAGCACGAATGCACCCTTTGGCCACCCTCCTTCTTCCACTTGACTTGTTCACAAACTCTCTTGCCTTGGATGGACTCTTCCAAAAATCCTTGTGCGAGTGAGACAAAGTGAGAGCCGAGTAGTCCTTGAGGGTGTCCTCAAGCTCCTTGGGATGCCAATGAGATACATCTTCTTGTTCTTCATCATCATCGTCTTGTGCAATCATCTTGGCCTTCAAAGCTAGGGGAGAACTCTTGTGCATTCCAATGGCTCTAGCATGAGCATCTTCGGCGTTCTTGGCGGCCACCTTGAATGCGGACATCTCTTGCATGACTTCCATTGATGACATAAGGTGATAGTTGTGCCTTCCTTGGAGACTCTTCAAGTCGGTTGACTCAAAGGGCCATAGAGCACTCACATACTTCCTCTTGATCCATGCATCATCCACCTTCTAACATGAGTGACCGAAATTGAGTGGCAAGGGTCTTGAGTCTTCGATACATGTCTTCATGCTCTTCACCTTCTAACATGAAAAAGCCCTCGGCTTGGTTGCTCAAGGACTCAAACCTATTCCTCTTCATGCTCTCATTGCCGATGAACTCATTGGTGAGAGTATCCCAAGCTTCTTTGGCGGTGGTGGCAAGCTCGATGTGGGACATGTGCTTCTCCCCCACGGCGGTTTGGATCATGTTGAGAGCCAAGTCATTGAGTTGACAATCAACAACCTCTCTTCTTGTCATGTTGTTGGGGTCGTGGGCCTTGAAGCCAACCTCGATGATCCTCCAAAGCTCGATTGAAGCACTCTTCATATAAGATCTCATAAGAAATTGCCAATTAGAAAAACAAGATGGATTAAACTTGGGTGGGTCACCCCTATTGTTTATATGAGGATGAGGGATAGGTGGGTCGGGGGAGTATATGTGAGGAACCTCACTATACTCCTTCCCACTAGCAGTTTTAGATGGGGATTCTTTAGTTCCATCACTACCCTCAACCTCCGTTGCTTGCGCGGCGGAAGAATTAACCTCTAGCGGTGGTGGTGTGGGTCCTACTCACTTAGGAAGGAGTTGCGCGATCATCTCACGCAATTCCTTCATTTGAGTGTCCATGGAGGATCTAATACGTGTTTCCAAGCTATCAAGATCCTCCATGGTCACCCCGGGTTTAGGATCCGAACCATCACCGGTGACACTCATACTCTCTTAGGCGGTGAAGCCTAGATATAGAGACAAGGCTCTGATACCAATTGAAAGGAGATCGTATGAGCACCTAGAGGGGGGGGGGGGGGTGAATAGGTGCTACCCAATTTTTAATTCCTTTTCAATTTAGGCTTGACACAAAAGATAAATTCTCTAGATATGCAACTATGGTGAATTTATCTATATGACAAGTACAAGAACAACAAAGTAAGAAGCACAATATAGGGAGATAAGGGAGGAATGAGATAACCGAAAGGGAAGCACGCGGAGACAAGGATGTATTCCCGAGTTCCTCCTTGTTAAGGGAGTACGTCTCGTTGGAGGGGTGTGAGTTCGCCACAAAGGCCTACTCAACGCCACGAAGGCCTCACCCTATTCTCCGATGAACTTCGCCACAAAGGCTTAGTTCACCTTCCACTATCAGAGCCCTTCGAGGCGGATTCCGGAGCCTTTACAACGGTCTTGGGGCACACACCCACAACTTAATTGGGGGCTCCCAAATCACAAATCTGTAGCAATTACAACAAGTGATAAGAACAACAAGCTAGGTCAACACAAGGCTAACCCTATAAATGAGATCCTTCAAATGAATGAAGGGGAAATGAAAAAATGCTCGGTGGAGTTGTAGATCAGGGCCTTCTCCTTCAATCCTCCAAGAATCAATGGATTTGGGTGGAGGGATTGGGAGATCTTGCGAATTTGGGCTTTGAGCTTTGATGGCATTAATGGAGGAGAGAGAGTGTGCAAAGCTAATCCTCCAAAGATAGGTGAAGGGGTATTTAAACCCCTTCACAAAATCTGGCCGTTGGAGGTCTTGGCAGCCGCTCAAAACCCGCAGCACCGGAAGTACCGCCAGGAGGGCCGGTACTTCCGGCCTGCCCTTCTTCCTTCAGTCAACGGATCTTTTCAGGCGCGCTCCATCCCGCATGACCGGAAGTACCGCTGAGGCGGCCGGTACTTCCGGTGTCACGGTAGTACCGGGGCTACTTCCGGTCCAACAACTCCGAGACATCCAGAACTTGAAAAAAATAAGCGGAAGTTCCTCCGGAAATTTCCACCGGAAGTAGGTAGCGGAAGTACCGCCAAGTTCACCGGTACTTCCGGTGGACCGGTACTTCCGGTTCTACTTCCGGTCCAAATTTCGGGGGAACCCACGGTTCCAGTACCTGCAAAAATAAGCGGAAGTTCCTCCGGAAATTTCCACCGGAAGTAGGTAGCGGAAGTACCGCCAAGTTCACCGGTACTTCCGGTGGACCGGTACTTCCGGTTCTACTTCCGGTCCAAATTTCGGGGGAACTCACGGTTCCAGTACCTGCAACAATAAGCGGAAGAGGGACCGGAACTGGGCACCGGAAGTGCCCAGCGGTAGTACCGGTCCAGGGACCGGTACTTCCGGCCAGCAGTGAAAACTGGCATTTGGCTCAACTTTTCGCGACGATTCTTTTGGGGTTGGTTTCCTGCACATCTTAGACAAAGTTAGAGCACTTGATTGTATTGTTGTCAACATCAAAACACATGGGGATAGCAAATGTTCTTTCAACTATCATCATAATATTAATCATAATGGTTCATGTTTATTAAATGCAATAAAAGTAAAGTGTGTATCAAGTTCGCGAGAGCTTTTTAACCAACTTTTCCCATTACAATAAATAACATAATCATTTTCATTTAGAGGCATAGATAACACAAATAACATGATAAACATACTTGGAATAGCATAAAGCTAATAGATAGATATGGTGGACTCACTGGAAAAACTTTGGTTGAAGGTGTTGGAAACAAGTTTTTACTTGTTGGAATTTTTGGGCTAGCAAAAGGGAGAAATATGACCATCTAGATGCATGCATGAGTGTCCATAGAACTAACTAATTCATGTCAAACAAGGTGAAATAACATACAGCATCAAAACATGAATAAAAGATAGCTCATGATAAAGCATTTGCAAATTATTACTCATAAAGAAGCTCATGAATCATGCAACTATATGTGTCATTAAAAATCAACTTAGACATCCCTTTTCCCAATAGAATAAAAGCATGCAAGATATTTCAACCCATATTTCCAGTAGCTCTTTCATATATAAATGATAGTGTGGTGGTCTCACAAAATAAAAATCAAAGCAAAAATAAACAAAAAGACGCTCCAAGTTTATGCGATAAAGTGTATTGATCAAAAAACAGAAGTTAGACGTGTGCAAACCGAGAGTGTGTAGGTCCAGTGGGGATGTTCTCACATACCCAAGCTTATAGTTTTCACCATCCTTGGATAACTCATGGTGCATCTCTTCCAATCCCTGTGAAAAAACTTCAAAACACCGTTTCTCCCATTTCTTTTCTGTGGGGTGACGTTAGTAGAGATAAATAAATAGGTTTCTTGCTACATATAATCCATGGACTAAAATACATATGAATGTCCAGAAAGTGTATAATGTTGTATGCCTACTCATAAACGCAATTGGATAAAAAAAGATTCAACTTAAAAGTTCAAAACAAGCATAAAACAATACGGGACAGAATCTGTCCAGAAAAACAGCAGCAGCAAAACGTATTTTTCTGTCCTACTTAAACTCGTCGAAAACTTATGAAAAAATTCATGCATAGAGAGGATGAAAAGTTGCAGTTAAATTTAAAATATCATCTCATTCGGAGTTACAGAATAAAAATGAAAAATCAAACCGTGCACAGACTTCGTGCAGGAATAAAATCTCCGAATAGAAATAGCAACTTTGTCAAACCAAAATGGGTAAAACTTGGCACTTTATTAAGAATTCCAGAAACTAAGCTAAGAAAACATTCTCTTGTTACAGCAAGAGGACACAAAGAAAATCAAAAGTAAAAACAACCGGGTTGCCTCCCGTAAAGCGCTTTCTTTATAGCCATATAGCTACTCTTACTTACTTGGCTTGGCATCCCCAACCTTAAATTCTTGTATGTAGGGTGAGCTTAGGGGTTACATCCCCAAGTTTGAGTTTTTGTCCCTCTTGATCTTGTTCATCACCCTCAATTCTTCCACCTTCAAATTTATCTCACACAAAACTCATCATAAACTTGATTAGAGGGGTTAGTGCCTTCATAAATTAAATCCACATAGGTACAGCAAAGACATATCGGGAAGAAGGATCGACGCAAACGGGGCCACGAGGGCCAAAAGAGGTGGGCCCACGCGGCCAGGTACAGGGGCCGCGTGGGGCACCCTCTTTTGCCCCTCCGACCTCCGTTTGCTTGCTTCCTTCGCTCCTAGGTCTTCCTCCTTCCAAAATAATGATCCCCGTAAATTTGCAGCTCATTATGACGTCGTTAAGGCCCTGAAATAAATAAGGAAAGAAATAAGGGTTTTCTGCCTGCGCAGGATTAATTCCATAAAAAGGGGGAATCATTATTAATTACCAAAAATCATTAAATAACAGTAATATACCCCTTATATGATGCAAATATGAATGGAATATAAGTATTATAGTGCAAAGTTCATGTATGCATTTTATATGCATCACCGAGTAGCCTTGATATGGCACACCGTATCTCCGTTGTGTCTTACCACCGATGTGGCGAGGCACTTGTCACTATGTTGCCGTTGAGGTTGTGTAACAGCCCTAACCTGGTAATGAAAAATACGAAGGATTTTTCCACTTTTTGCATTCATGTTTGCATCATGGCATATCTTTAAATTGCTTTTGTGACAAACCACAAATGGAAAATAATAAAAGAGGGAAGCCAAACTTCCCAAAACCTTTACTTACTTGAAATGCAAACTATGGTGCAACCTTTAACATGACAGGTGACCATATGGTTCAACAAGTTCCCCAAGTTCACCTTAATGCACAAGAACCAAATGGAGGGGTTCCAATTTGTTTCCAACTTCCTTAGGCCCTAAAGTGTGGCTTAAAGCTTTTGTCTATTTGTGAGCCATGCCACCTTGCTCAAAAGCCTAGATAAAGATGTGCTGAGCCTGTTTTACCTTGTGGAGAAGCTCCCAGATTTTTACAGGTTTTTCTGGAATTGTTTTGATGCCCAAATCAATCTAGCTTTTCTGCCAAATTTTAGTCATCCGGAATGACCCGGATTTTTCCGGATCCATTCCGAACCAGCCGGAATTTTCCGGGCGTTTCCGGAAAATTCCGAACGAAGCACAGTGGCGACAGGGCGCACTGGCGCCATGCCGCCCCGCGCCCATGCCGTTGTCGCCATGGCCTTACCTGCCTCTCGACGCCGTGGCCCCCCCTGGAGGTCAAGAACGCACGCGAGCGACGCATCGCTCCACACCTGCTTCTCACCTGCTCCCTTCCCCTGCTCTCCTCGTTCCCCTCCTTCTCTCCCGAGCTCCCTAGGAAGCCCTCCGTAGTGCCGCCGCCATCGCCGTCGATTCGCCGCCGTTGGAGCTCCCCGGGACGAACGGCCACTGTCAACACCTCCGCCTAGACCTCCTCTCCCTCCCCACCGGAGGAACCGAGCCGGGAGGACCAGTCCCGGCGTGTGCGTCCTCGACCTCGTCGACCTCGGCCGCCGGCCGCCCGGACCGATTCTCGCGACTCCGGCCTCTCCCCGCCAACGCCGACTCCTTCTTAGTACACAAGGTGAGGCATGCATGCTTGCTAGCCCTCTCCCGCTCCCCCTCTCCCTCTCGTGTGTGCTCGCGCCGTGCACACCCGCCGCCGCCGTCGTTTTTCTGCCCAGGATCGAGCCGTCCGGAATCGCTCGGATTATTCCAGATCGATTTCGGGTTGACCGGATTTTTCCGGACATTTCCGGACGAATTCCGAAACTCTAACAGAAGGTTTTGGAGGTCACCTCGGATTTGGCTCGGAATGAGCCCGGATTATTCCGGACCATCCGGAATATTCTGGACCAATCCGGATAAATTCCGAACCAGCTGTGAACTTTGTGAACGTTGCAATTTGACTTCTTTCGTTACCAATCTTGCAAATGGTATACCAATTTGATCAGTGTTTCAAATGCTATCTAAACATGCTAGTAACACCTCATGACAACACTTTGGACGTTGACATTAATCTTGAATTGGATATAAGATATAAGTCCAAATAACCTTTTAAAATTGCTAGTTAAGCATCGGTGCTCCGAAAATTACAAATAGAATGTTAAACCCTAACCTTTTCACGTCATGTTCGTGCATTTTGAGCTATTTCACTAATAATTCATTAATCTATGAAGAACGTGGTCACTAAGCTAAATGTGGGGTTGCTTCCAAATAATTTTCCCTAATTATTTGGCTCCCCATTTAATTGTGCCTTTAATTTATATAATATTATCCTTGCATCAATTTGACATGTCATCATGTGATTGAGCATTGCACCTTGAGTCCTTGTGAATTATGTGTGCTTTGTTTTTCTTTTGGGTATTGATAGATTCCGGAGTCGAGGGTCTCTCTACTTACCCCGACGATCAGTACTTCACGCCCGGGCAGCAAGGCAAGAGATAACCTAACCTTCTTGGCATCTAGCATCCTATGTTTTATAAACTTATTTTATCCACCATAATATTGCATGCGGTTCAACATGTCCTTTTTGGTAAATATTAGAATATCCTATGAATGCATGTTCCTCCCCGAGCCAATCACATGTATCCCTACCTATGAAACCTAGGGTTGAAGTGTTGGCCCGAGATAAAGATAGAATTAATGTATTCATATGCTTAGCTATGCTTAGCCATGCTTATTTAAATATTTTAGATATGTCAGTTGTGTAGTTGCATAATTGTTGTTGAAGATGGAATGATGCGGACTTGGTGGATATGTGGGGTGCTTAATGAAAATGCTAAGAAGGCTTGGATGAGTTGCCCTCGGGGACGGTGGTTTGCCTCATTCTTGTCGCCTAGGTTGAGAGTGCTTTTAGCTAGAACCAAGAACCGAGCGTGCTTCCATTGGTGGGTGTATGGGCGCCTTACTAACTGAATAACTTGTGCGGGCGTATCCAAGGGTCCTCTAGTTTGCTATTTCCATTTGCCGTGTGTGTGAGCGGAAAAAGAAATGATGAGGATGGTGGTGTTTAGGACGTGGCGATGGGGCAGGGGCTGAGGCTGGGTAAACTTGCCCTGTGGCCACAGATGACTCTTGGATAGTCTCACGCGAGGTAAAGGTTTAACCGCGCCTGCTTGCCGGCTTTCCCCGGAAGAGGGCCAAATAGGTGAGCCAGACGGTACCAATGGGTAAACTAGTACACCCCTGCAGGGTTAATCTTTTCGAAAAGCCGTGTCCACGGTTATGGACAAACTCTTGGGAAAGGCGGATTAGCTCATAGATAACGTTAACCTAATTGATATGGCAGCTAAAGGTTGCATTAATCAACTTGTGATAAAGGTTCATTTCCTCGAGGGTGAGTCGAGGGAGTGCCTTTGTGTGAGATGAGGGGTGATGTTTGTGAGTAGGTTCGCCGAGAACCGAAAGGTGATAATGATACTCTCTTACCCCTTTATAAAAATACTCTGAGTAGACGAATGCCATGTGTCATTTATATTTCTGTTTATGAAACTTAGCTTTATGCAAAAGAAATACATATAAAGTTTTAGAGCCTCCGTCAGTCATTGGGCCTATATCGCCCTACTAAACTTGCGAGTACATCGTACTCAGTCTCTCTTTGCTGCCTCTATGATTTTGTATTTCAGAGGAGGACGACACCGAGCAACTAGGTGGGTTCTTCGTTGACGTCGACTACTAGTCTGGGGTTCCCAGGTGGCAGCTTGGGACCGTGGAACAAGCTGGCTGGGATGATGTTTATTTGTAGGCCTCTTAGGCCATATATTTGCTTCTTGTTGTTAGACAACACTACCCGCTTCCGCTTGATAAATTGTTGGATCTGTGATCCTTTTGCTGTGTAATATTTGTATTCTTCTCGTTATATGAGTTGCTTTATATCTTGTGTCGTAGAGTCATGCAATGTGCCGGTTTGTTCCACAAGTCTCGATCTTTGTTTTATACCTTGATGGTTGTGCCGAATACATAGCCTCTCTGTATAATTCCGGGGTCGGGGCGCTACAAGTTGGTATCAGAGCAGGACTGCCTGTAGGAAACCCTTTCTTTTGGCCGATGTCGAGTCTAGTGAAAATTATTTTCAACCTAAAAATGAGTTGTGAAAACCTTCTTAGGATTCTTTTTGCTTCTCATCCAACTCGCTCTACTCTGATTCTTACCTCTATTTGTTTTATGCTTGGTGTCGATGTCTAGGTTCTCGGGGTTTGGGTTCCTACCTTTAGTTACTAGTTATCCTTACTCCTCTGCCAAATCTAAAACGTGAAGAAAGTAAGTATGATGGTTCGTCAAGCTGTTCTTTTGCTTTAGCCCAAGATCTTGAACCGAAGGTCCCGGATTGTGCTAGGGCTTCGGTGTAGTGATTCATGAGGGTTTTCGCCCTTGTGAGCATTATGGTACTGCGAGTCCTGGTGCATGAAGCTGATCTTTAACCCAAGATCTTTTCTGTGAACCCTGGTGCTAATGGTCAAACCCTACGTAGGTTGGCAGAATTTGAAGTTAGTCTCCAAACTCGAGGTTGCAGCCGTAATTGTTTCCCTCAACAATGCTACTCTCTGTCCCTAGCTTATCTAGGCTCTCTTCCTTGCAAGCATCTGAATCAAGACGGGATTGCTCTTAGCGAGTTTTCCATCAATACTTGTGATCCCTCCGGTAACACCGTTCCTGAAACCTTTTCGGCACTAGTTGTCGGAAGAGTGCCACAAGGGTTTCTGCAATAGCTTGCAATTGTTGTTAGCCGTTCCTTAGTCTAAATCTGTCCTGTGTTATTGCATCTTAAACCTCTATAGCTGCAAGGATCCAATGATCTATCTTATCTGTCAGAATTGGTTACTAACTTGTCGTTGTTCCAATTCTTCAGTATGGCTCCTACCCGTCGTGGGGAACAGAGCAACCCTGATCCACCACCGCCACCCTCAATGGCGGAGGTTATGATGGCTATCGAACAAAACCGCCTGCGCAATGAGCTGTTGCTCGAGCAGCTGGTCCAGCAAGGGGCCAGGAGGAACACGGACTGCACCACCCTCAACCAGTTCTTGCGGTCCCAACCTCCCACTTTCTCCGAGGCTAAGGAGCCGCTTGATGCGGATGATTGGCTTCGGGCTATCGAGCGCAAGTTTGCCGCTCTTCACGTTCTTGCGGCAGAACACGTCAACTTTGCCACCTACCTTCTGGAAGGAGCCGCCGGTTCCTGGTGGGAGAGCCACGTGGCAATGGTTGCCGCGGGCCATGTTGTCACTTGGGAGGAATTCCGCGCCGCCTTCCGTGCGGCGTACATCCCCAAGCCCATCCTCGAGTTCAAGAGGCGGGAGTTCCTGGACCTAACCCAGGGACGCATGGACGTCCAGTCCTATGGACGGGAGTTCAACCACCTCTCCCGTTACGCCCCTCGGGACGTGACGAATGATGAGGACAAGCAATACCTTTTCCGCAAGGGGCTCGCACCTCGTCTCCGATATGAGCTCCTACCCTTCAAGTTCACCTCCTACCAAGAGCTCTACAACCAGGCCCTCACCATGGAGCAGGGTAGGAAGGAGTTGGAGGCTTCTAAGAGGCCAGCTCCAGTTGATCACCAGAGCTCCTCCTCGGAGGGCAAGAAGCGCAAGGTCTTCGTGCCTTTCAGCGCCGTGCCAAAGGAGCCCTTCGCGCCGAAGCCCACCGGGTACCTGCCACCTCCACCTCGCCCAGCTACTTCGACCTTGGGTGCGAATGGAAGTGGGTACCACCCTCAGCTGCCTCCACCACCGCAGAGGCCCACTTGTTTCAGCTGTGGCCAGCCGGGGCACTTCTCCAGGGAGTGTCCCCAGAAGGCACCGGCTACCTCAGCACCTGCACCTGCTCCCTCTACACCAGCCGCCAAGGCCGCGCCCATCAGCCGTGGTCGCCTAAACCACGTCTCGGCTGAAGGGGTTGAAAGGGACCCCCGTGTTCTCATGGGTATGCTTCGAATCAATGATTCTCCAGCTTCAGTCTTATTTGATTCGGGAGCATCGCATTCATTCATATCCATATCGTATGCACTCAACCATCAAATACCGTTTGAGGATATGGACCCCCTGTTAGTGGTCAAGACCCCAGGCTCTAGTTGGCACCCTCACTGGAGGTCTCCGGAGGTTCAGATTTCTATAGCGACAATTCCTTTCCCGTTTTCGTTGATAGCACTAAAGTCAGTGGGGTTAGATGTCATTCTGGGCATGGATTCGCTAGTCACATATCAGGCCAAGCTAAATTGTGTTGCCAAGACTATCATAGTAAACCACCCAACCTATGGACTAGTGCGTTACTGGTCCCCTATTTCCGTAACTCCGTCCACTGCCACTCCCCACTCTCCGAAGATCAGTCCTATTTTCCTGGAGGGTGTCACCCCACCTGAGATACATGAGGTGGTTGTGGTGTGTGATTTCCCCGACATCTTTCCTGAAGAATTGCCTGGCATGCCACCTGATCGAAGTGTGGAATTCGTCATTGAATTGGTTCCGGTAACCGCCCCAACTTCCAGAAGGCCTTACCACATGCCAGCGGAAGAGCTAACCGAATTGAAGAAGCAACTTGATGAGCTGCTGGAAAAGGAATTCGACCGCCCGAGTAGCTCGCCTTGGGGCTGCCCGGTCATCTTTGTCAAAGAAAGGAATACCCATGATCCTCGACTGGTTGTTGATTACCGCCCTTTGACTGCGGTGACCGCCAAGGACAAGTATCCTATTCCTCGAATAACTAACCTATTCGATCATCTAGCCGGTGCAACAGTATTCTCTAAGATGGATCTGAGGTCAGGATACCATCAGATCAAAATTAGAAAGGAGGATATTCCGAAAACGACTTTCACTACTCAATATGGCTTATATGAGTATACCCCGGCAGAAAAGTTACTATGACAAACACCATCAAAAAGTTCACTATGAAATTGGTGATAAGCTTATCCTCGAGTCTCTCCTCTCCGAGGTGTTCGTCGCTTCGGGATCAAGGGCAAATTAGCACCCCGCTATGTTGGCCCTTTCACCGTCCTAGCCAAGTGAGGAGATCTCTCCTATCAACTTGAGTTGCCTACCAATTTCCCGGATGTTCCTGATGTGTTCCATGTTTCCCTCTTCCCTCTTCCTACTCTAGGAATCTCGGGGCGAGATTCTTGTAAGGGGGGTAGATTTGTAACAGCCCTAACCTGGTAATGAAAAATACGAAGGATTTTTCCACTTTTTGCATTCATGTTTGCATCATGGCATATCTTTAAATTGCTTTTGTGACAAACCACAAATGGAAAATAATAAAAAGAGGGAAGCCAAACTTCCCAAAACCTTTACTTACTTGAAATGCAAACTATGGTGCAACCTTTAACATGACAGGTGACCATATGGTTCAACAAGTTCCCCAAGTTCACCTTAATGCACAAGAACCAAATGGAGGGGTTCCAATTTGTTTCCAACTTCCTTAGGCCCTAAAGTGTGGCTTAAAGCTTTTGTCTATTTGTGAGCCATGCCACCTTGCTCAAAAGCCTAGATAAAGATGTGCTGAGCCTGTTTTACCTTGTGGAGAAGCTCCCAGATTTTTACAGGTTTTTCTGGAATTGTTTTGATGCCCAAATCAATCTAGCTTTTCTACCAAATTTTAGTCATCCGGAATGACCCGGATTTTTCCGGATCCATTTCGAACCAGCCGGAATTTTCCGGGCGTTTCCGAAAAATTCCGAACGAAGCACAGTGGCGACAGGGCGCACTGATGCCGCCCCGCACCCATGCCGTTGTCGCCGTGGCCTTACCTGCCTCTCGACGCCGTGGCCCCCCTGGAGGTCAAGAACGCACGCGAGCGACGCATCGCTCCACACCTGCTTCTCACCAGCTCCCTTCCCCTGCTCTCCTTGTTCCCCTCCTTCTCTCCCGAGCTCCCTAGGAAGCCCTCCGTAGTGCCGCCGCCATCGCCGTCGATTCGCCGCCGTTGGAGCTCCCCGGGACGAACGGCCGCCGCCAACACCTCCGCCTAGACCTCCTCTCCCTCCCCACCGGAGGAACCGAGCCGGGAGGACCAGTCCTGGCGTGTGCGTCCTCGACCTCGTCGACCTCGGCCGCCGGCCGCCCGGACCGATTCTCGCGACTCCGGCCTCTCCCCGCCAACGCCGACTCCTTCTTAGTACACAAGGTGAGGCATGCGTGCTTGCTAGCCCTCTCCCGCTCCCCCTCTCCCTCTCGTGCATGCTCACGCCGTGCACCCCCGCCGCCGCCGTCGTTTTTCTGCCAGGATCGAGCCGTCCGGAATCGCCCGGATTATTCCGGATCGATTCCGGGTTGACCGGATTTTTCCGGACATTTCCGGACGAATTCCGAAACTCTAACAGAAGGTTTTGGAGGTCACCTCGGATTTGGCTCGGAATGAGCCCGGATTATTCCGGACCATCCGGAATATTCCGGACCAATCCGGATAAATTCCGAACCAGCTGTGAACTGTGTGAACTTTGCAATTTGACTTCTTTTCGTTAAATCTTGCAAATGGTATACCAATTTGATCAGTGTTTCAAATGCTATCTAAACATGCTAGTAACACCTCATGACAAAACTTTGGACGTTGACATTAATCTTGAATTGGATATAAGATATAAGTCCAAATAACCTTTTAAAATTGCTAGTTAAGCATCGGTGCTCCGAAAATTACAAATAAATTACCGAAGTGATTGGAATGATAAACCCTAACCTTTTCATGTCATGTTCATGCATTTTGAGCTATTTCACTAATAATTCATTAATCTATGAAGAACGTGGTCACTAAGCTAAATGTGGGGTTGCTTCCAAATAATTTTCCCTAATTATTTGGCTCCCCATTTAATTGTGCCTTTAATTTATATAATATTATCCTTGCATCAATTTGACATGTCATCATGTGATTGAGCATTGCACCTTGAGTCCTTGTGATTTATGTGTGCTTTGTTTTTCTTTTGGGTATTGATAGATTCCGGAGTCGAGGGTCTCTCTACTTACCCCGACGATCAGTACTTCACGCCCGGGCAGCAAGGCAAGAGATAACCTAACCTTCTTGGCATCTAGCATCCTATGTTTTATAAACTTATTTTATCCACCATAATATTGCATGCGGTTCAACATGTCCTTTTTAGTAAATATTAGAATATCCTATGAATGCATGTTCCTCCCCGAGCCAATCACATGTATCCCTACCTATGAAACCTAGGGTTGAAGTGTTGGCCCGAGATAAAGATAGAATTAATGTATTCATATGCTTAGCTATGCTTAGCCATGCTTATTTAAATATTTTAGATATGTCCGTTGTGTAGTTGCATAATTGTTGTTGAAGATGGAATGATGCGGACTTGGTGGATATGTGGGGTGCTTAATGAAAATGCTAAGAAGGCTTGGATGAGTTGCCCTCGGGGAGGGTGGTTTGCCTCATTCTTGCCGCCTAGGTTGAGAGTGCTTTTAGCTAGAACCAAGAACCGAGCGTGCTTCCATTGGTGGGTGTATGGGCGCCTTACTAACTGAATAACTTGTGCGGGCGTATCCAAGGGTCCTCTAGTTTGCTATTTCCATTTGCCGTGTGTGTGAGCGGAAAAAGAAATGATGAGGATGGTGGTGTTTAGGACGTGGCGATGGGGCAGGGGCTGAGGCTGGGTAAACTTGCCCTGTGGCCACAGATGACTCTTGGATAGTCTCACGCGAGGTAAAGGTTTAACCGCGCCTGCTTGCCGGCTTTCCCCGGAAGAGGGCCAACTAGGTGAGCCGGACGGTACCAATGGGTAAACTAGTACACCCCTGCAG
Organism: Puccinellia tenuiflora; assembly: GCA_012064385.1. Lineage (NCBI taxonomy): Eukaryota > Viridiplantae > Streptophyta > Magnoliopsida > Poales > Poaceae > Puccinellia > Puccinellia tenuiflora. The sequence continues at coordinate 4,631 of QRDG01000243.1, read as the reverse complement.
GGTTAATCTTTTCGAAAAGCCGTGTCCACGGTTATGGACAAACTCTTGGGAAAGGCGGATTAGCTCATAGATAACGTTAACCTAATTGATATGGCAGCTAAAGGTTGCATTAATCAACTTGTGATAAAGGTTCATTTCCTCGAGGGTGAGTCGAGGGAGTGCCTTTGTGTGAGATGAGGGGTGATGTTTGTGAGTAGGTTCGCCGAGAACCGAAAGTAATAATGATACTCTCTTACCCCTTTATAAAAATACTCTGAGTAGACGAATGCCATGTGTCATTTATATTTCTGTTTATGAAACTTAGCTTTATGCAAAAGAAATACATATAAAGTTTTAGAGCCTCCGTCAGTCATTGGGCCTATATCGCCCTACTAAACTTGCGAGTACATCGTACTCAGTCTCTCTTTGATGCCTCTATGATTTTGTATTTCAGAGGAGGACGACACCGAGCAGCTAGGTGGGTTCTTCGTTGACGTCGACTACTAGTCTGGGGTTCCCAGGTGGCAGCTTGGGACCGTGGAACAAGCTGGTTGGGATGATGTTTATTTGTAGGCCTCTTAGGCCATATATTTGCTTCTTGTTGTTAGACAACACTACCCGCTTCCGCTTGATAAATTGTTGGATCTGTGATCCTTTTGCTGTGTAATATTTGTATTCTTCTCGTTATATGAGTTGCTTTATATCTTGTGTCGTAGAGTCATGCAATGTGCCGATTTGTTTCACAAGTCTCGATCTTTGTTTTATACCTTGATGGTTGTGCCGAATACATAGCCTCTCTGTATAATTCCGGGGTCGGGTCGCTACAGGTTGACAACTAGAACCTTTACAAGGATGAAGCTCACTCCACAAGTTGGAGGGTCTTCACCAAATGCACCGAGCCGCCAAGACTCGATGCTCCAAGGCCGGGGCACACACCACAACTCAATTGGTGGCTCCCGGCAACGTCTTCGTAGCTACCAAAGCTCCGAGACGAACAAGGTTGAGCCACACTCCACAACCTAATTGGAGGCTCTCAACAAATCCTGTGAGCCACCAAGACTCTGAGAAATCAACAACCGTCTAGGGTACCAATGTGCCCTAGAGGAACAAGCTCTAGGGCACCCAAGCACCCAAGGGTAACAAGCTTCTCAACTTCACTCAACGAATCCCCGTAGAGGACTCAAACCGATGCAACCGATGCAATGGCAAGAACACACTAAGTGGTCAAGTTCTTCTCTCCGAAATCCAACCAAAGCAACTAATGCTAGAGAGGGATTTGAGAGGAAGAACAAAGGAGAAACACCAAGAAACTCCAAAGATCTAGATCCAAAGTGTTCCCCTCACTTAGAGGAGAAATCAATCGGTGGAAACGTGGATCTAGACCTCCTCTCTCTTTTCCCTCAAAAACTAGCAAAAACTATTGGAGGGATTGAGAGATAACCAAGCTCAAGAGGGTCACCAATGGAGGGGAGAAAAATAGCTCAAGAAGTTGGTAAAAGGTTGTTTTTATTTGGGGAAGAAACCCCTTAAATAGGGAGGGTAAAATTCTGCCTGTTGGGGGAAAAAACAGAGGGAGGCTAGCCATCGGGCCGGCCAAGGCCGGCAGGGAGGCCGGGATACTACCCGCATGGGCCGGCCTGGGAGCCGGCCCAGGCCGGCAGGGAGGCCGGAGTGGCGCATGGGCCAGTCAGGGAGCCGGCCCAGGCCGGCAGGGAGGCCGGGGGAGCACCCGCCTGGGCCAGCCTGGGAGCCGGCCCAGGCCGGCAGGGAGGCCGGGGCACCACCCGAATGGGCCAGCCTGGGAGCCGGCCCAGGCCGGTAGGGAGGCCGGCTTGGCAGCCCTTTTTCCTTTTCCCTTTCTAATATTCTGTCCGAAAAACGTCCGTCGGTAAAAACGCAATATCTTCCACATACGAACTCCGTTTTCGATAATCTTGGACTCGTTGGAATCGTCACAACGAGCACTACAAGATTATGCAGAGAAACATCATTGTTCAACAAGATATGGTAAAACCAAATGATGAAAGGTAAAACCTTTTATTGAAAACCGGAAAACCATATCTTTTGCAAATGAAGTCCGAATGAAGTGAAACCAATTTTGTTGGAAAGAGGACGACAAATACAACCCAATAACAAGTGAAAATATTGAAACCAAGCAAGAGAGATTTTGCTAATAAATGGAAGAGTGAAATCTTCCGCATAGATGGACCAGCAAAATCTCCAACACCGAAAACTCAATAGGAGACACATATGAGAACCGTTTTCGGTGATCTTGGCCCTGTCATGAAAAGCACGACAAGCACCAATACCACACTACGATAAGAGCCAAATAGGAACCAATAAAGATGATGCCAAGGATGCAAAGGTTTGAGCTCTCTACGACCGATACGCTAAAGCTCACTTGAGAGCCCCTCTTGATAGTACGGTTACCTATCCTAAAACCCGGTCTCCCAACTACACCGCGAGACCGGTAAAATAGAAACCCTATCAAGATCATACCTTTTCCTTGCGCATTCCACTTGAGCTAGATGATGACGATCTTGATCTACTCTCAAGTGGATCACCTTTCTTGATTGTGCTCCGCTCGGTGAAGACTCGCATATTGCTCCCCCATACACTAATATGGGAGAGGCACTCTTTCACATATCTTCACATGCCCTTATCTTGTATGTTGATTCAAGCATTCCTTATGGACCAACACTACAAATATAACTCAAAGCACACATTAGTCCATAGAGATTATCATTAATTACCAAAACAACATATGGGGGCAACCATGCTCTTTCAATCTCCCCCATTTTGGTAATTGATGACAATCCCTTTTAAGAGGATTTATATAATGAATTAAGCAACCTTGCAAGACAAGGATGCATGAGCATGAGAGGCAAATGCTTAAGAACCAAACGAAAGCATAAAACCAAATTCCGAGAGGCAAATGCTTAAGAACCAAACAAAAGCATAAAACCAAATTCCCTTAAACCCTCTAAAACTTCTCCCCCATTGGCATCGATTGCCGAAATGGGAAGAAAATTTTAGAAGGCCAATATAATATGAGTTCCTCCACAAGGTATGCATTTCTCAAGATATGAGTGAAATCAAATGCACATATCCATTGACGAATAATAGAGGAAATCAAACTATATTGAGGATCCAAAGATTGAAAAAGGATGAAATCATTCTAAACGTCTCCACAAAGGAGAAAAGCAATCGAGAAGATCCAAAACGAGAGTTCTAAATAAAAATAGAGAAGCTCCCAATATTCACACACTATTGAGGAGTGCACAAATATGGAATCCTCACTCCCCCAAAATCATCTAGAACACTCACCAAGTGCAAGGATGTAAAAATTGAAGCAAAACAAAGCACTTGCACCAAAGATGTGGTTGAGCCATAAGGAGATACCAATTAAAAGAAACTATCAAGAAGGGCCCAACCAAGAGTATGTGTGTGTGACAAGACAATTAATTTGGTAAGACACATAGTCTTAACCAAATGGAGATAAGTTATATATCAAGTATTGACACACACAACTTACAAAGAAGATTTTTCAAAAAGAATATGTTCACAAACTCAAGGATACCAATTTTTAAAGATTCAACATAGGATAGGCCCAACCGAGATAAAAGGAAGATCTTTAAAGGAGTATGTTCACAAGCTTAGGGATAACAATTGGAAACTAAAACCAATTGAAAATGCCAAAAGCTAGTGAGAGCATTTAGCCAATAAAAATCAACATGCTCACCATGATAAGCATGAAGTCAAAGATCTTTAATAAAACTTGAGTGCGCAAAGATGAAAATAGAAATAAGACAAGCACTCAAGAGAACTTTTCTTTTCAAAGTCATGAAAGTATCAAAGATAATAAACAAGGTGACTCAAAAGAAATAGGATACCAATTAAAAAGTGACCTCTCATATGTATAGGTTTCTAAGTAGACCAATCGTTGAAGATATACATCCACAAGGAACATGTACATACAAAATGGTTCATGAAGGAGAGAACAAGGTATCTAAAGAGGAAGTCATAAATATACGAAGGAGATTATTGCTTAAAAGCATAGCACATAGCTCCAATTTATCTCATTGTATATAAATGAACTTCAAACACATCAAAGACATCACACATATCACTAAGGGAACAAGAGATAGTGGAGATGCTTTGAGATAGACAACAAGTATCACAAAGAAAGAATACCAATTGAAGGAAAGTTTTTTTTAATTTCATCACTAATATCACAAAGATATATCAAGTGAAGTAAATAGTCAAAACCACAACAATTGCACAAAAAAAACTTTCATGCCAAGAGGCAACCTACACAAGGTTGAATAACTTAGAAACATATGCATGAGGTAGATACTTGTTACCAAGATAGCATTGGTGATGAAGAGGATGAGACCTTGTTTATCATAAAAGCTTGACTCCAATAATCACATGGTGAGAACACCTTCCTTATGAATGAGACAAGCATCCAATGCATCTCCATTGTACCTAAAACAAAATTCAAGTACAACATGGTTCCCAAACTCATTGGTTCCCATAGTAGTTAGGCACACTACAATACATAGGACACGCTCCACATAAATATGTGCATATAGATATGAAATTGAATTTCATGCACATCTTAGTCGATTTAGGATTCGGTGGAGTATCCC